>CM024756.1:92409739-92712759 GCA_014218235.1 Colocasia esculenta | reverse complement strand
AACTGAAGGCAAATGCCAGTCGTCGCGTTTAGGGTGTCAGACATGCGAGGGCAACACATCGGGTCTGATGTCAGTTGACTGGATTTTGGGGATTGCGACAAGATGCCTGTCACATTATTAGTGAACGCGACGAGTTGCTGTTGATTCTCAGATCCGGGGTTATATAGGCAATGGCATCAGATCTCCCTCCTCTTCCCTTTTCTTCTTTTTCTCCTCTTCCCTTTCCCCCTTCTGTCCGAGGTTCGACTGTGGTGGAGTTTTTGTGGTGGGGAGTCTTCGATATCTCTTTCCTTCTCCGGCGTGAGTATGACAATTTCCTCTTCATGGTGGTGACACTTCTCTGACATGTAGGAGGCTGGACCTTTTTCGTGGACGGCGTAAGCGTGGAGTTTGAGCGAGGAGAAGGTGGCATGCACACGAGAAGACCACAACGAGTTAGCTCTTCTATTTGAGGTAGGGACCTTATCTTTCCCCCTAGTTCTATATGCTAGGACCTCTTCCCCTCTCTAAGACTCACGTCGCCAACCCAAGATCCGAAGACCGGAAGGGTTAGAAGAAATAGTCTATTGAGATATGTACTAATTTAAATAACTCTAAAATATAACAACTGTACACGTGTCCCAAGTAATAGCACAGGTACAAGAAGAAGGGTGCAGTCCTTAAGGGTATACCCCGAGAACTTGCAAAGCACAACTCTCAACTCACTCAGGTACAAGAGCTCACAACCACCGCTCTCACTACTGCTGACAACACACGGTGCCACAGCCGCCTCCGCAACCCCTCCGACACACGGTGCGAATAAGCCACTAAGTCTCAACATGACTTCCTCGTGGCAACAATCGCACAGCCAAACACGTGCAGATCACACAAAACGCGGGTGCGAAGAGCCACTAACTCTTACCACGACCTCCTCGTGGCAACCACACCACCAAACGCGTGCGGGCACATGAAGCCGCGAAACCAACGGCTCACACAACGGGCTCCAAACACGGGTGGAGCACCAAGCCGAGAAACCAACAGCTCACTTAAGCCACACGTGGGGTGCCTAAATGGAACGACAACCCCACAGGTGCCGAGTGATGCCAAATCCGGCCTAAACAGCATAAAACGCCAGTCAAAAATTGCACGACTACAGCCACCAACAGACCCCGCTGTTGGGGCCAACCAACCAGCGACCCACTCTCTCGCCAGCAAAACCCTATAGAGGACGCAGTTGCCGACAGCAACACGAGAATCGCCGGTCAACAACTCACTCTGTCACTAGCAAAACTCAACAGAGCACACAGTTGCCGACAACAATCGAAAAAAATGCCTGAGAGTCAAGCACAACACTCAGGGGAACAGCCTCACGCTACTAGCATTACCTAGCATGGTCACCAGCCTAATCGAGAAACCACAAGAGAGACCAGAACTAGAGCAAGGATACGCTCGCGGAGAATTCTCAATGTGAAATAGCATCCCACCACCACCCTAGGTCTCACAGACCTTCCTCGCGGTCCAACAGGGATAACAATGCACGCGGAAAAACCTCAACACGACATCATTGTCACCACTAGGTCTCACCAAGACCTTCCTACTGGTCCGACAAGGACAACAAACACCGAGAGCCACAAAAAAACTGGGAGTTACACACTCCACAACGTGGACACCGTGACGGGAACACGGAAGACATCTAAGGTTAAGCCGAAACTGGACACTCACAACGTCGACAAACTGTGGTCGAGTACTAGCAACCCAATAAGCCTCACTGTCACAGACGAACCGACAGAAGACTCTACATCGGCTTCCAGACTCACCAACACCACGCACAGTGTAGAACCAATGAGGAATTTGACATCACACCCGCAACGCACACACAGAGCTCAGTGCGGGTACCAACGTGCCAACCACCAGAAAGATGCACAACCACACGGCAACTAAAACAACCGCAGAGGTCGAGGACAACACGTCAACCTCAGAGGGACCCAAACCGAAGTAGGGTATCACAACCAAACATACTTGCTCCTATAGCGAGAAGGAAAACCTGGACACAAGCCACCACCAAAGCCTGGAGTACCAGAAGCACCAAAACTAAGCAAAGTGGAACACAGGTGCACCAGTGGCCGAAACAACAGGGGCTAACGGGAAGGACTCTACACAAGAGACCAGCCAAAAGCCACACGCAAAGAACCGCAAGCCTGAAAGGGCACAATAGGCCTTGCCGGGCCCGGCCCTTGAGGCATAAAAACACGAAGCATCGAAAAATGCTCAAGGTGCAGCACAACACAGCACCAATGTCCCAAGGCAACACAGAGCCCACCGAAGGGGACTCTCCACCAGAGACCCACAACAGAAGCACATGGAAAGCCGACAACTCTGAGAGCACAACAACCACGTCGGCTCCAAAAGGCACACAGAACACAGAGCACTGACTCTGCCGTACGGAGAGCGAAACCGCAGCAACTCCCTGGCGTGCAAGAGCAAGAAGCACCACCTCTATCACAACGATAGAGAGGCCAAACACCAAACGATGTCACGAAAAGCCTCCAAGGCACAAGCCAGGCACAATCGAGCACACACCGTAACAATGCTTGCACGAGCAAGCCAAGTAAGAAAACCAGTGCACAGTAGAGCAACACTCACGCATGCAACCCAACAAGAAAATGGTACTACCTCACACCAAACCAACGGGGACCCAATGCGTCAAATTGTTCAGGTAGGCAGTAAGAAACAATCACAACGACAAATGACACAAGCAGGTCCACCGACCCACGGTGCCACAAGGAAATGACAGCACGAGGGGAGCGACCAACTCAACCCAAAAACAACTCAAGGAAGATGACTCCACCGAAGGTCGCAACAATGTGCACCCCAGTGACACAACACCACAGTGGAGCATCACCACCCGAGCAACCAACAAAAAGCAGAGGAAGGAGACACGCAACGCAATCAGTCTCTTCCACATGCAAGAGGGAAAACGACAACACAAGACTGATGCTTCCACAAGAAGCACAACCAGTCAAACACCCACTATACTCACCAGACCACCATCTGGGAGAGCACGCAGGGCGTGAGAAATGAAGCATACCACCCGACCACGGGGACACATGAAGTCCCACCAGCGCAGCCAAGAAAACTCGAAAAATGAACAACGAGACAAGCTGGCCAACGTGGCAACCAGACGCATGGCCAAGCGCATAACACCTTGACCGAGAATGCCCAAGAAGACTGTAACACAGACAGTCCAACCGGAAACAACGACAGCTCATCTCTACAGAGAGGAGAGCAGCGACACCAAAACACACGAAGCAGCTTTGGGGAGAACCTCCACCAAAACGTGCCAAGAGACATCCTCGGGAAACTCACCAGAAACGCAGCCCAACCAAACGGCCACACTTCGAGTCACAAGGCAACACAACGGTGGCCCGAAACGAGCACAGAACACTCCTGGGAAGAACCTCTGCCAAAATGACAAAAGGCGATTCTGGGAAGAACCTTCACCCGCACACACAACCAATGACCAAACAACACGGACCATTAGAGAGAACACTGCAGCAAGCAGAAGTAACACAAGTCGGTCCTCGGAGAACCTCCACCAGAACCACCAAGGCACAGTTCTGGGAAAACCCACTAGAACGCACCTGGCAAATCAACAGCATACCTCAGACCCTGAGGCAACACAACAATAGCAGAAACGAGCACAGAACAGTCTTGGGAGAAACCCTCACCAAGACAACAACAAACGGTTCTGGGAAACCTCACCAGAACACAGGGCAACCAGCGATGCACTCAGCCAAGAGGGCATGCAATAGCAACCAGAAAATGAGCACAACACAGTTCTCGGGAAATCTCACTTCCGCCAGAAATAGAGAAAGACTCCAGGAGCACCTCACCAGAGCTCACAATAGCCAGCACAAGGCCGACAAACAACCACAGACAAGTGTCACAGCGCTCAACCAGCGATGCATCACGACACACAGAACATCTACTAGCTCGAGCAACGATGCCGACTGAGCAGAGCACAGCGCAGAACAATGCACAAACAGAAGACCACACACAAGACCAACACAGCACACACCCCAACAATAGGGGAACCGCCAACAAGGCAAGGACACTTCGACGGGTTCCACAGACAACAACTCTACACCAGTGAAGTCACACCACACACCGGCTTCTCTCAGCCACAGTGGCACACACACCAAATACGTCGAAGACTACCAAGAGCACCACGCCTGGACTTGGTTGCAAGCGTCCTCCATATAGGGAAGACCATTTCCAGCGAGTCCACCACCAACCGCGCCACCACAACACAAACACACCGAGCGACCACACTCGCCATGCTCGCGGAACGAACACAGCTACTGTAAGGCCTCGGATTTTGCTCCTTATTTAGACTATGTCATGTAGTGATGAATTGCTTTGTGTATATAGTTATGTGCATGTGTATATAGAGTATATGTATATATGTGTTAATTCTATAATTTATATTAAATAATGTTGTACATATGTATATGATTGTCGATCATGTATATGTTGCTTTATTTACATTGTATATATGGTGTTTAAGTTATACATTATATAATATATGTATATTTATAGTGTCTATAATGATTTAGTCATTTCTGCATTCTGGAAGAAGTGCATGTTAAAGTCAACATGCATGGACGTTAAAGGAGAGTCACGTCTAGATCGATGGACGCAACTCCCAGTAGACGGCCAGGAATGTGGACGTCTATTTCCCCAGAATTGTGCGGTTTTAGATCCGAAAATGGCCGCGATTCTTTCGGCTCTGTTTTGGAAACCGTCTCCCAACGTTAGGATACCCTATCCATTGCATACCCCGACCCTTGGGTTCTATAATAACTCTCTCTTTTGGCCGGATTGGGTTCCTTTGGCTCTTTGAGAAACCCTAGAAACTCTGTGCAAAACCTATTCTTTGGAGGCTTGGATCTGGAGATTGTGGGCATCTTCTGGTGACCTCTTCGACTGGAAGGAGCTCTGAACATAAAGGAAGGCTTCCCGACCCCGGTGTGCAGTCTACATCAATACAGAACCGGCTCGGGACAAGATTTGGGCACCTTCTTGGCTGGCCGAGGAGGGCATCTTCGATAATTAAACCATCTGTAGATTTTTCTAAAGGCAAGTAATCTGTGCATATCATCTCTACCCATGTCTAGTAGTCTCATGTATTTTTACAAAATTTTCCTCGTGTCTTGGAACCCCCATTCACCAAATCTCATGCGTCAGTCTGCACTTCTGTAGACAGGAACTTAACGGCAACATTTGCTGCCGTTAAGATCTAGGGTCAGCGGCAAACATCTTGTGCCATTAACCCGGTTGGCGGCAACTCTTGTGCCGCAAAGTCATCAGGTTGACTGATTGATGTTTTCATCTTTGTGACACATTTACCAAACTTTTGGATATAATTGCATGTTGTAAATTTTTTATGTGGTCAAGGATAGAGAGTAGGTCAAATCATGAAGCTAGAACGAATTTCTGTGTACAATTTTTTTTTAGAATTTTCTGTAAATGGATTGTAAATATGATTTGATTTTCATAAATCCTGATTAATTAGATCCTTGTTAAATTAGGGTTCAGATTTCTTATGACTATATGATGACTATGTACAGGTGTTAGCACTACTGGATATAACTGTGTTATTGTGAAACATGTTTAAGGAATTTAGTGATAATTATGCCTGAATCATGTTTTAATTGCTAAAATTATTTACAGATCTGAAAAATATGGAAAATTGAGCATGTGATATGTTATTGTTTGGAACCTGCTATAAAAATTTCATGTCGTTTATTAATGGTAGGTACTATTATGGATTTAAATGAGAAAATGATCATGTTAAGGATGTCAAGTTAAATTGGTGTGATTCAGTTATGAACAGTGTGCTTAGGATTGTATTAGGAGTTAATTTGCATTGCGAAATAGCAATAGCATGCTTCTAACTGATCCATGTATTTTTATGTAAATGATGCATATAAGAATATGAATTAGTACATGTGTATCATGTGAACGTGTGACAAAATGATAATGTGATAAATGTGCGTTAGTGACACTGCTACCATAGAGGGCTGTGAAACTGTACCATAGTAAAGTCCCTACGGGAAGGTTCAATGTGTGTGATATCCTATGGGCATTAGGATGAAATCCTGGAGGTGGAAAAGTACCACTAGTTAGGGTGGAGAGGGCTTCTCACAGTTCTGCGCAGTTAACCAAGATCTATCACTGTGTTGCCTAGATGATAGGTATGTGAATGTGTATATGTGTGTCCTTCTAGTGGTGGTTTGGACTATGTGTCACAGCAACTAAGTGAAAAATGTGAATATGTGTAAGTGACTTATGAAATGTGCAATGCGTAATGAGCATGTGAATTTGTTAAGTGAATGAGTTAGTATGCGAATATTGTAAATTTATGTGATTATGTTAGTCAAATAGCAAGTAAATGTGAGTATAAATGTGATAAATGCATGTGAAAGTGATTAGAATTCATGCTAGGGTGCTATTTACTTAACTTAATTCCATGTTCTAAATTGGTAGAATTGTTCCATGATAGGGATAATGATTGAATTGTTAATCATTATAAGATGTGTGTGGAAAGCATGTGTAGGATTATTATGTTATATTCTTTATGTTATAAGCATGATCTTGTGTTCTAGTGCTATAAGTTTTCCATGCATAATAGTATAGATTGTATGAAGTATGCAACATGTGTTACTTCTCATCTTTAAAGTCAGCATGTGCATATGACATGTGTAAGGGTGTTGTAAATAGATTGCTTGGGTCTATTTAGACTCATACTTGCTTCGGCGTACAAGTGGTAGGTGTCTCCACTTCTGAGGAGGAGATTGTTAGGAGCGACTCCGAGCGCAAGGAGTAGCTTTTTTGTGGACGTGATCCATTGTACTTTTCATTTTATAGTATGTAATCTGGAATTATGAAATTCATTTGGACAATGTAATTTTGTTTTGGAATTGTAAACTATAGACGTATGTATTTCTTTTAAATGCTATATGGACTGTGGATAGAATGTTGATGATGGAATAAGATTAGTATGTTTATTTTCCGTTGTACTCTTGTTATTCATGTGCATATCAACCGATTGTTTAGTGTTGGATCAATGTCCCACTGTGACGGCGTTCATTATACCGATGTGGATTGGTATAATCGTACCGGTATAAGGAGGGTCATTACAGCTGCAACCCTCCTGCAGCACGCACACAAATCTTGCAGAGAAGCCGCACACCAGCAAAATATTGAAAGCACAAGCCTAACACTAGTCGGATGGTGTCAGCAGTGTACTAGTACCTTTCTTTGGGATAGCTATAGTTTAACTCATACCAATCTCAGTAGACCCACGCTGTGATACCAACTGTAACGACCCGACCTCCAGGACCCCCGCCAGGGTCCCCGAAGTTCGCGTCGCCACCCCACGAATCCGAAGACCCGGAAGGGTTAGAAGAAATAGTCTAGTGAGATATGTACTGAATTTAAATAACTAATAATATAACAATGTACAATGTGTCCCAAGTAATAGCACAGGTACAAGAAGAAAGGTGCAGTCCTTAAAAGGCATACCCCGAGAACTTGTGTCACGTCCTGAGAATTACGCAGTGGATATTTAATGCGAAATAATTCGAGTTGATATCTCAAGATGTGAACAGTCGGCAAATAAGCCTCTAGCTAGCACGTACCAAATGTATAACAACACATAATCATAGGGCCCAAATATTGAACTCAACTAATCTTGTATTCAAATCTCAACTCATTGTTTCTAAATGGAAACTTACAGGACTAAGACTCAATAAATGCAAAAGTACATAATACCTCACTTCCTACTACATTGTTCTAACACTCAAAATAAACTAACTTTAGATAGACTCACAATGGAACGCTCATCACTCGGACGCATTCCCATCGTTGACTTGCTCTTCCTCTTGATCTTCATTGTCACCTAGATTGGGTAAAAGTAGGGGATGAGCAAACTAGCCCAGTAGGAATTATATCTCAATGTGCGGGCAATGATATAAGTGATAGCAATTTAGAACTAGGTAAGCACGATGAATGTCATGATATGCATGTACGAATAAACTCATTAAAACTAATGCATGAAACATGCTAGATAGAGAGATCATGATAGAACGAGATCTAGAACGATATAACGAGATAGAACTACCAATAGACCACTTTGTCCAAGTACGCAGGATTTCACTTGATGTCAATAGCTTTCAAGAACGCAAGATATCACTAATTGCAATAAATGCAGGATGGCCATATCACGCAAGCAAGCAAGCACGCACGAGCACGATAATGTAACACTAATCAGGCACGTAGACACTAATGTACACCAAGAAAAGATCCATCAAGATTGTACACTAGGACACGTGTATGGTTATTGTATCTATCATTCAACACGCAAAACCACGACTCCCAGCGCAGATACATGCCAGTAATCATTATACCCCATGGTTAACACTATATTTATGACTCTCCGTCATTGGGCTAGACTGGAGCCCTTGGACACTCGCCGTGCCCGGTCAGCATCTCACTTAAAATTTTAAATGTAGATACCCACAGTCATTAATAATGGCCAATGAGAGTTTCAATAAGTAAGCATGTAATGTCATGGTCATGATGATGTTGAGAACAAGTAATAAGTAATTGAACATGATTCATGAAACGATGGTCAAGAGATAAATTCGGCAGCATAACGGTACGATTTATACTTTAGTTCAATCTTACATTAATGGCTTTAGTCTAGATTGTAAATCACACTCGCGAGAACAAGAAGAGAAAGGAAGTGCACGCTATCTCCAGGAACTTCAATGGTACAACCAACGTCGGTCATGTGGGAATCCATGGTTAGAGGAGATTTACAGAGGCCTTGGATGAAAGGTCGCTAGTCTACCGATTTGGAATGACCGGTAGAGAGTTTCTAAATCCCCAAGAAAGGGCTGCCTAGATGTGCAAGTGTGTAGTGATGTACGCGTCTCAATTCACAAATCATCGGTCTCAAACTCGCAGAAAGCATTTAACATGATGGCACGCAATGAACAATGCATTTAACTACACATGGGTGTGCACGATTTTAAGATAATAATTATCATTTTAATCAAGCTGGAACAGTAACAAGAGCGAATCACAAGTTTCATGAATGATCACGTCATTAAGAGAATAATTAGAATACTATTCATGTAATTATAGTTTTTAAATGGGTTAACCACTTTTAAGCCATTAAATAACCATCATGTAATGATCAAACCAAAAACATGTAATTTACCATTAAAGACCATATTAACCGACCTCGGGTATAGCGGTAGTTTTGCCCAAAAGAATAAGTGGGGTTCTTGCAAAATTATGAGAAGTGACGCAACCCAAAAGGGTCGCGATAGGGTCGGGACAGAATGCGACAAGGGTATCTACAGAACGCGACAAGGCAGTCAGATAAGGCAGAGAGATAGCGACGACGCACTCGTCGCGTTCAGAACATGACGGTATGCTGTCGCGACAAGACCTCAGAACGGGCCTATCGGGCCGTCAGGTTCACTGGGTCTGCGCCTAAATCTGACAGAGAAAAGACATGTTCTTGAATTACGGCCCAGAACTGCCTTATATTGACACAGGGTGCTTCAAAAATAGAGAACAAATTGTACAATGCATGAAAAATCACGAAACTAGTTTTAAACCAACCTAGACATGCAAGGGTGCTTCTAGTAAATCGTAATGAAAAACACTGATGGTTTCGACAGGCTTTAATCAAGTCTAACATGAGGTATAGAAGACTGAGAACAGTCAAATGCAACATTTACTTTGCAAGGTATGATGCCGAAATAATTAGGGCTTTTAGACAAACATCTCATCATGAAAGTTGTTGGGAACATGGAATAGACGCAGACTATGATTTTTAAATAATTTTAAACTACCTTGGGATGCATGATAATTTGACAAAAATGTAAAAGCCAAATGCCACCCGAAAATGCAGTATCATGCAGTGACCCTCTTACCACGCTTATAAGTCTCTCACTATTGACATTTAGATACAATGTTCAACACAAAACATGAAGAGGACAATTAGTAGAAAAATGTTCGTGTTGTGTGTTTGCTCTAATTCGGTCTTAAATCACATGCAAATATAAAGAACAGGAAAAGCCTTGACAGTGCGTGACTTGGGGAAAATGCTTATAATTCAAAATCTACTAATTGGAATTAGATGAAACCAGTAGGAAACGAAAGGTAACTTGATGCTCTACACATTGGTATAGGATATGTTAAGTTTTGGCCCGAGAAAACCTACCTTCTGGGTTGAGAAGTCCCATTTTTCCAGAAAACCCGTGTTCAAACCACTTTTGAAGAACACTTAATACTCCGTGTATACTGCAGGACTTTGGGCATTCCACTTGGTTAGAACGTAGACTTGACCCTCTTTCAAGGGGTATAGGCCTTGCAAGGTTTGGTTATGGTTTGACCCACCTTTGGTCGACTCCAAGATGACCATTTGTGCAGGTCGTAGCAGACACAACGGGGAAGAAGAATGGCTTGGTGTGGACAATCTCCTGCTCCGCAGCCGCCAAGAACTCCTCCACACGACCCAAACAAGATGTAAACTCATCCCCGAGGGTTTGGTGGAGATTATTTAAGCATCCATGGTGTTTAGGAGTCCTATTGTGACAAGGAAACTAGGGTTGCGGTTTTGACATATTAGTTTCTAATTTGAGGATTTCTTCCTCCATTTGAGTGTGTGAAGGTTTAGGAAACCTCCCCACATAGTTAAGCACGAATTTGGGTTGCCAAGAATGCATGTTCTCATCCCAATTCAACTCTAATTGCCTCTTTCTAATTTCAGCCTATTTATGGTTACGAATTCCATGTATTTTCTAGCTTCATTAGATTTTTGGGCCAAATGCAGTCTATTGGCCCAATTAAGATATTGGGTCATTAATATAAAATGTTGGAAGTCTCTCCAACACTTTTATTTAATTTTGGTTGCGTCGTATTTCCGTGTGTTAACGTTTTTCGAGTTGTTTCCTAATTTCGATAATCGGTCACAATAACTCTTAAACCTAGCCCAATTAATTTTTTTGATCCCAAATTCTTAATGGGCCCTTAGAGGATATTATTTGAAGTCCGTATATGATTTTATTTCTTTCTGACTCATCCAAGTATGTGTGATAATGATTTTTCGACTTATTCATGAATTACAATAATAAGTCGTAAAATACTTTAAACTTGGCTAATCTGATTTTTCTTGGCACAAATTTCTATGTATAACATTTAGTAATTATGTGTGAGGTTGATTTATAATTTTTACGAAATTTTCCGATGTGTTTTAGCACATACGATAATGCTACGTAAGTTTAAATACTCTGATATTATGGAATTATTTATTTCCATTTATTGAGTTTTTATGTAATTAAAATTTCGGCGTGTGCTACACCCTCCTCACTTAAGAGCATTTGGTCCCCAAATTCATAGATCATTAATTGGCTCTTGATAATATGATCCTTGAGTTGGTTTCAGATTTAATTCCTCTAACTTGTTTCAACATTGTAGCTCATGGATGCTAGTTCATCATCTACACCTATGACCACCCGTACTATTCATTTGGTTCATTCCACTCCTGTTTTCCTTCCACAGTTGTTATAGCTCCATCTTAATCCATCAGATGAACTATGATATAATTACTAGATTATTCCTTTCTGTTTTAGTGCGGCAAACTCCGCCGCATTCCTTTCCTTAACTCTTTCGGAGAAGTATTTTCCTCGGAAGATCTCCAGGAAACCTACCCATTCCAGTTCAGCTATATTAGGCAGATGGGCGATGTGGCCTTCCACCAAGCTCGAGCATCCTAGTAAACTGGAAAGTGGCCAGTACCACCTTCTCCCTATTGGTGCATTGCATAACTTGGAAAATCGTTCTATCTTCTCTTGCCAATTCTCTGCCTCATCTGGGTCAGGGGATCTAGAGAAACGAGGAGGGTTTAAACTCCTAAAATTGCGGTGTAGATCACCGGCTCCGTTCCTAGCAGCTGCAGCCTGATTCCAACCTGAACCACATTTTGCAGGGCCTGTGTGAGTCCTGCCACTGTTTCTTGCATAGCTTGCCATTGGTTGCAAGCCATTGCGGTTGAATGAGAGAGTTAAGAGGGTTCCTGAGAAGGATGGAAACCAATTAATGTCTCTAGATACATTATCAGAGTCAATGGGTAGGAGTGTTTTGTTCATACTATCATATTCCCAGTCTCTACCCATTCTCACCAGGTACTATATTGAATTCCATGACCTAGGTTCCATAGGTATCTCCTATTCCTGAGACATATCCTATTTGGTATTCCTGGCTCTAATACCACTAAACTGTCACGTCTCGAGAATTACGCAACGGATATTTAATGTGGAATAATTCGAGTTGATATCCCGAGACGTGAACAGTCGGCAAATAAGCCTCTACCTATCACGCACTAAATGTATAACAACATACATCATCATAGGGCCCAAATATTGAACTCAACTAATCTTGTATTCAAATCTCAACTCATTGTATTCTAAATGGAAACTATTACAGGACTAAGACTCAATAAATGCAAAAGTACATAATACCTCACTTCCTACTACATTGTTCTAACACTCAAAATAACTAACTATAGATAGACGATAATTGGAATGCTCATCACTCGGACGCATTCCCATCCTCGACTTGCTCTTCCTCTGATCTTCATAGTCACCTAGATTGGGTAAAAGTAGGGGATGAGCAAACTAGCCCAGTAGGATTTATATCTCAATGTGCGGGTAATGATATAAGTGATTAACAATTTAGAACTAGGTAAGCATGATGAATGTCATGATATGCATGTACGAATTAAAACTCATTAAAACATAATGCATGAAACAGGTTAGATAGAGAAATCATGATAGAACGAGATCTATAACGATATAACGAGATAGAACTAGCAATAGACCACTTTGTCCAAGCACGCAGGATTTCACTTGATGTCAATAGCTTTCAAGAACGCAAGATATCACTAATTGCAATAAATGCAGGATGGCCATATCACGCAAGCAAGCAAGCATGCACGAGCACGATAATGTAACACTAATTAGGCACATAGACACTAATGTACACAAAGAAAGATCCATCAAGATTGTACACTAGGACACGTGTATGTGGTTATTGTATCTATCATTCAACACGCACGCACGACTCCCAGCGCAGATGCAACGCCAGTAATCATTATACCCCATGGTTAACAGTATATTTATGACTCTCCGTCATTGGGGCTAGACTGGAGCCCTTGGACACTCGCCGTGTCCGATCAGCATCTCACTTAAAATTTTAAATGTAGATACCCATAGTCATTAATAATGGCCAATGAGAGTTTCAATAAGTAAGCATGTGTAATGTCATGTTCATGATGATGTTGAGAACAAGTAATAAGTAATTGAACATGATTCATGATAACGATGGTCAAGAGATAAATTCGGCAGCATAACGGTACGATTTATACTTTAGTTCAATCTTTACATTAATGGATTTAGTCTATATTGTAAATCACACTCGCGAGAACAAGAAGAGAAAGGAAGAAGTACACGCTATCTCCAGGGAACCTCAATGGTACAACCAACTCATCGGCCATGTGGGAATCCATGGTCAGAGGAGATTTACGGATGCCTTGGAGAAAAGGTCGCTAGTCTACCGATTTGGAATGACCAGTAGAGAGTTTCCAAATCCCCAAGAAAGGGCTGCCTAGATGTGCAAGTGTGTAGTGATGTACGCGTCTCAATTCACAAACCATCAGTCTCAAACTCGCAGAAAGCATTTAACATGATGGCATGCAATGAACAATGCATTTAACTACACATGGGTTTGCACAATTTTAAGATAATAATTATCATTTTAATCAACCTAGAACAGTAACAAGAGCGAATCACAAGTTTCATGAATGATCACGTTGTTAAGAGAATAATTAGAATACTATGCATGTAATTATATTTTAAATAGGTTAACCACTTTTAAGCCATTAAATAACCATCATGTAATGATCAGACCAAAAACATGCAATTTACCCATTAAATACCATATTAAACGACCCTCGGTGTAGCGGTAAGTTTTGCAAAAGAAATAAGTGGGGTTTCATGCAAAATTCTGAGAATGCGATGCACCCCAGTTAGGGTCGCGACAGGGTCGGACACAACGCGACAAGGGTATCTACAGAATGCGACAAGGCAGTCAGATCAGGCAGAGAGATAGCGACGGCGTGCTCGTCGCATTCAGAACGTGACGGGTATGTTGTCGTGACAAGACCTCAGAACGCGGCCTATCGGGCCGTCGCATTCACAGGTCTGCGCCTGAATCCGACAGAGAAAAGACATGTTCTTGGATTGCGGTCCAGAATACTTATATTGACATAGGGTGCTTCAAAATAGAGAACAAATTCAACAGTGCATAAAAAATCACGAAAACTAGTTTTAAACCAACCTAGACATGCAAGGGTGCTTCCAGTAAATTGGAATTAGAAAACACTGATGGTTTCGACAGGCTTTAATCAAGTCTAACATGAGGTATAGAAGACTGAGAACAGTCAAATGCAAGATTTACTTTGCAATGTATGATGCTGAAATAATTAGGGCTCTTAGGACAAAAGTGTCATCATAAAAGTTGTTGGGAACATGGAATAGATGCAGACTATGATTTTTAAAAATTTTAAACAACCTCGAGATGCATGATAATTTGACACAAACGTAAAAGCCAAATGCCACCCGAAAACGCAAGTATCATGCAGTGACCCTCTTAACACGATTATAACTCTCTAACTATTGGCATTTAGACAAAACGTTCAACACAAACTTGACGAGGACAATTATTAGAAAAACTTTCATGTTGTGTGTTTGCTCTAATTCGGTCTTAAATCGCATACAAAATATAAAGAACGGGAAAGCCCTGACAGTGCGCGACTTGGGGAAAAAGCTTATAATTCAAAATCTACTAATGGGAATTAGATGAAACAGTGGTAAACGAAAGTTAACTTGATGCTATACACCTTGTATAGGATATGTACGGTTTCACCGAGAAATCCTACCTTCTGGTTTGAAGAAATCCCATTTTTCTAGAAAACTTGTGTTCAGCCCACTTTTTTAAGAACGCTTAATACTCTGTGAATACTGCATGGAATTTGGGCATTCCACTTGGGTTAGAACGTAGACTTGACCCTCTTTCAAGGGGTATAGGCCTTGCAAGGTTTGGTTATGGTTTGGCTAACCTTTGGTCGACTCCAAGATGACCATCTGTGCAGGTCGCAGCAGACGTAACGGGGTAGAAGAACGCTTGGTGTTGACGATCTCCTGCTCCCCAGCCGCCAAGAACTCCTCCACATGACCCCATCAATATGTAAACTCATCCCCAAGGGTTTAGTGGAGAGTATTTAAGCATCCATGGTGTTTAGGAGTCCTATTGTGACAAGGAAACTAGGGTTGCGGTTTTGACATATTAGTTTCCTAATTGAGAATTTCTTCCTCCATTTGAGTGTGTGAGGCTTTAGGAAACCTCCCCACATAGTTAAGCACAAATTTGGGTTGCCAAGAATGCATGTTCATCCCAATCAACTCTAATTGCCTCTTTCTAATTTCAGCCTATTTATGGTTACAAATTTCCATGTATTTTAGCTTCATTAGTTTTTTGGGCCAAATGCGGTCCATTGACCCAATTAAGATATTGGGTCAATAATATAAATGTTGGAAGTCTCTCCACACTTTTATTTAATTTTTGGTTGCGTCGTATTTCCGTGTTAACGGTTTTCTAACTTGTTTCTTAATTTGGATAATCGGCACAATAACTCCTCAACCTAGCCCAATTAATTTTTATTGACCCAAATTTCTTAAGGGTCCTTAGAGGAGATTATTGAAGTCCATATATGTTTATTTAATTTTCTAACTCATCCAAGTATGTGTGATAATGATTTTTCGACTTATTCATGAATTATGATAATAAGTTGCAAAACACTTTAAACTTGGCTAATCCGATTTTTTCTTGGCACAAATTTCTTTGTGGAACATTTAGTAATAAGTGTGAGGTTGATTTATAATTTTATGAAATTTTTCGATGTGTTTTAGCACTTACGATAATGCTACGTATGTTTAAATACTCTGTATTATGGAAATTATTTATTTCCATTTATTGAGAGTTTTATGTAATTAAAATTTCCGGGGTGTTACAAATTGCAAAGCACAACTCTCAACTCACTAAGGTACAAGAGCTCACAACACTCGCTCTCACAACTGCTGACAACACACGGCGCCACAGCCGCCTCCACAACCAGTGCGACAGAGCTCCCGCGACGACGAGCCCCTAGCTGAAGGAAGTAGGGGGTGAGCCTCGCGAACAAGGCCCAGTAGGGATTACCAATCCCTCATGGGCCAGAGCAGCAGGAACTCCGAAAATAGAAAACTACCCTAGAAAGTTGTAAAGCGAGGAACACCTACAGCAGGGTACTACTAAGCAGCGGAACAGAACAATGCAATGCCACGGCCACCAACCAAGGTCGTGACACACACACACGACTCCCGCAGAAACCAACGGAGTCGGGCACAAAGTGGAAGCAACCCTCGGCACACCCACGAGACCACGCAACAACCAGGTGAGAACGATGTCTCACCTCAAGCACGGCCACCTCAGACTTCCACAAGGTCGAGGGCCACAAGCAGAACCACCCAGGACTCCGGACCACTGCAAGGTCGGGAAGCCACACATGTCGGTGCACCCATGGACTGGCACCCAAGAATGGGACTACAGAACCAAGAGGACACCAAAGTGGAAACCAACAGAAGCATGGGTCCGCATAAGGCCAGACCAACGACCCCCACTGAAACTAGGCACAGCCAGGCTATAACTGTCGTGCAAGCTCGAGCAACGAGTCATACTTGGAAACGTTGTGAGGAAACATCGTCACAACAACAGAAACCAAGCCACCACCACTAGCAGCCAAGAGGGGGACACGCCGTCCACGCCCTCCGCTCACCAGCCTAGCTCCTGCCTCCCCTCCGCAGAAGAGCGAGACAGAGCTGCCACAGAAACACACAAACGCATGAAACACTACAGCCTGGCCAAGATGCGGCCCCACGCCTAGCACCACTATGTGGTTCCAGAACAACGGAGAGAGAGGCAGTGAGACAAAGAACTATCTGGGCCACGCCGGGAAGAAAATACCTCGACAACTCGGCGTCCTGCCCTAGACAAGAGAGCTCTACAAATGACTCAACGCTGCTGTCCAAACCTTGTTTTCCCCTTAGATCCAGAGTCCGCCAAGTGGGCTACCAACTCGGGCACGCTCGTAGCCTAGAGCACTCCCTTAACATGCTCCCGAGGATGGGGGTCTCAGGCAACCGAGACAACCTCTAAAGGGGACACGCCCTCAAGTGCCAAGCACTAGGTGAACAGACGGGGCAAGCACAACAAGAACCACGCCAAAATGCTGGCTTGTAACCCATGACAACACCGAACAAACAAAGGCACGCACGAAAGGCCAGAAACCTTAGAACACCACCAGTCGGTACGGAAAACCCATCGCTTGCTAATATCTATTGACCGTCAGTCAATCTATTATTAGACAGATACGACCATCCTTGGCACCGCTGCAGGACATGGCCACGAAGGGTCACCTTCAGTCACTTAACGCAGGAGGGAAGTAACCTGCCGCATTCCCCCTGCCCTGGGGCACCTACTGACACGCCAACCGGGGCCACAGAAACACTCGAGCAACATGGGTACTGTCGTGACCCCAAGGCCAAGCGACACCATCACGATGGGAAAGGCACCGCAACAATAACCTTGTCGTGACGAGGCGAAGCATCGCGACAGCAAACCCTGTCGCGACAGGAAAAATGCGTTGCAACAGTGATCCTTATCGCGACCGGAAAATGCGTTGCGATAAGGTCGTCCCGACCGGGCAGACGCCTCTTCTGGTGTCGTGACACACGCCGCTGTCATGACACCAGCAGAGAGGCAGGCCTACGGGATGCTCCATCCTAGGGCCACCCACAAGCCATACACATCACCACACGGGGGGGAGCATGGAGAAGCAGTAAACACTAACTACAAACCCGAGGGCTCCGATCCACCCGGATCGAGAAGAGGTCAAGCAATCCCTATCTTAAATGAAGAAACGAACCCTGATAGGGCCCTTCACAGTCAGATTGGCCACCTCCTCCTTGCTCCACGCAAGCTCCATGACGCCGGGACACCACTCACGGCCTCCTACTCACCTGAAACACACAACGGGGAGAGAGGGAGGCGGAGCACCGCCGAAGGGGAAGGAGAAGAGAGGGAAAAGGGAGAAAGGGGGAAGGGTCACCGGCCAAGGCCTTATTCCTTCGGCACCCAAGACGCGACGGGGCGATGCGTCGTGTTAAAGACCTAACGCAACGGGTCAATGCACCGTGACAAGAACGCGTCCCCCAGGGACGCCACGAAAACACGACAGGTTGTACTGACACAACTACCACCCTGACAGGCGTCAGACGACCAAAACGACGGGACACTATCGCGACCCGTTGACCGGTTGCGACAACAAGATGTGATGGGAAAGCCGAGCGTGACAAGTACGTGACGCACACGTCGTCGCGACAAGGATGACTATCGCGTCGAACAACCACGATGTGACACTAACGCGTCAACCAGCCTGGACGCGTTAGTGGACCGTCATCCCAGACAACGGACATAAAGTTGGGAAGCCGGGTTTACTACTGGGGTCTGAGCTCGAAGAGCAGGAAAATTAGACTGGTAGTTTATCAGCTAATGGGATCAGCCACGAGTGGTGGAGGACTTAGAGGCAGACTTGTTTCCAGGGCAAGAGGCTGGACCAGATCCCTTTCGAGCAGTTCTGAGGTTTTTCATGGCAAGTACTTCCCCGACTATGCTCGTCATGAGAGGAGGGACCAGTTCCACGAGTTGATGTAGGGAGACCAGGACCGTGGTGCAGTACAACTAGAGGTTTGTACAACTTTGCGACACGCCCTCACGTATCCACTAGTGAGCAGCCGGCAATGAGCGATTCATTAGTGGGTTACGGTCAGAGTAGAGGGGGGCCACAACTGGCCACCTGTGTGACACCTTGGCGTTAGCAGTATCTAGAGATACCGCCTTGGAGGGGAGTCCCATTTTCAGCCACATCAGGAGGAGGTTCAACAAGGTCTACCCATACCGGCGTCCTTCAGGCAGCTGAGGGAGTGTATCATTTTCTTCTTTCGGGCACAAGAGACACTGGCTTGTGATCAAGTTTAAGAAGATGACATTCGTGGGGGTAGATGGCGTCCCAGTAGCCACAACACAGACGTCAGCTAGAGCTTGGGAGCAGTCAGTGCAGCAGGGAGCAGAGTAGGGTCAACATGATGTAGTTTGTTCCACTTTGGGTAGCCAGGTCACTTCTGGCGAGAGTGTCCGATGAGGCAGGGTTAGTAGCAGTTAGCACCTCCCCAGTACCGCAGCAGGCACCGCAGACACAGTACCTCCACCCCAGTAGGCACCATCAGAAGCAGCACAGGGGACAGTTCCAGCCACCTCAGCAGTGCCAACAGTACAAGTAGTAGCAGTAGCCATAGTGAGGACGTGGTCGTGGTCGTGTGATGAACATCACCAGAGAAGATGCGGAGGCCTCGAATCTGATCGTCGGTACGGTTCCTATACTTGGTAGAGCTACTTGTGTTTTGATTGATCCAATGCTACACATGCTTTGCTTCAGAGGAGTTCTTTGGTTGTCTTACCGAGTTAGCTCCAAAGCGGACCTGTGACTAGCAGTTGAGCTTCGACGGGTGACTACGTGCTACTCTGGGTTACCTAGAGGGTGTCACCGTCGAGGTATAGGGCCATCTTCCGCCAGCCAGACTGTTTGCCTTACAATCCATGACTTTGACGTCATCTTGGCATGAATTGGTTGGAGGCACACTCTGGTGGTTAGACTGTCAGTGGAAGATCGTGAGGTTTGAGATATGGAGCACCTGTGCTTGCTTTCGAAGTACACGGTCAGCCCGCTAACCCCTTGTTCCTTCTATAGAGCTAGGCACCTGATCTGAGACGGTTGTATGGGCATATCTTGCTTCTTTAAGTTTCTCAGATTCAGGCAAGTTGTCGGTTTCTGATGTACTGTTGTTTGTGATTATGCTGATGTGTTTTCGGAGGATCTACCGGTTTATCGCTAGAGCGGGAGGTATATTTCTCCATTGAGTTGTTTCCGAGGATGATGCCTATGTCCGAGGCACTATACCGAATGGCACCGGCAGAGCTGTGGGAGTTGAAGCGCCAACTCAATGAGCTACTCGAGAAGGGCTTCATTGCGCCGAGCATTCTCCTTGGGGTGCTCCAGTCTTGTTTGTGAGGAAAGGAGGGGTGGTAGTCTCAGGTTGTGAAGGATGGTAGTCTCAGGTTGTGCATTGATTATTGACAGTTGAATTAGGTTATAGTGGAAGAATAAGTATCCATTGCCCAGGATCAATGATTGTTTGACCACTTGCAGTTGCTTCAGTTTTCTCGAAGATCGACTTGAGGTCAAATACTACCATCTGAGGATCAGGGAGTCGGACATCACCAGATCAGCCTTCTGTACCCACTACAACCACTTAATTTTTCGTGATGCCTTTTGGGCTTACGAATGCACCAGTAGCCTTCATGGATATGATGCACAGTGTTCCGAGAGTACTTGTATAGGGTTGTTGTATTGTTCATGGACGAATCTTTGTGTACTCAGCGATAGTGGAGGATCACGAGGCGCACTGAGATTGGTGTTGGAGGCCCTGAGGAGTCACCGCCTTTATGCCAAATTCAGCAAATGTGAATTGGGCTAAAGAAGGTGCACTTTCTTGGAGACATAGTCTCAGGTGCAGTAGTGATAGTGGATATTGCCAAGGTCGAGGCCATGGTTCTTAGGGCCAACCCACTATAGTTGAAGAGGTTGCGTAGTTTTCTAGGGTTGGCAGGTTACTACAGGAGGATTGCTAAGGACTTCACCAGAGTGCAGAGACGCTGATGAGGTTGACCACGCGAGGAGACCAAGTTTGTGTGGACGATATAGTATGAGCAGAGTTTCCAAGAGATGAAGAGCAGGTTGACTTAGCCGTGATCCTTGTTTTGCCATCTGGTAGTGGTGGTTTTATTGTCTACACCGACGCTTCGGGGATTGGTCTGGTGCCGAATTGATGCAGCACAGGAGGGTAGTCGCTTATGCTTCTAGACAGTTAAGTAGTAGCATGAGCAAATTATCCGACTCACTATTTAGAGCTTACAGCAGCGTGTTTGCCTTAAGGTTGTGGAGACATACTTGTACAGAGAGGTGTCGAGGTGTTCATGGACCAACATGAGCTTATAGTATGTCTTCACTCAGAGGGATCTGAATCGGAGGGAAACATAGGTGTTAGGTGGGTAGAGTACCTGAAGGACTATGACATTACTCTTTCCTATCACCCAGGAAAGGCTAATGTCGTAGCTAACGCTTTTGAGCAAGGAGCCCACCTGAGTTCTTTGTTGGTTAGACACTGGAGGTTGTTGGAGAAGGTCGTTCAGGGAGTGTTCCTTCCATCGAGACTCAGAGACAGAGACCGTGTTGACCAGTTTGACAGTTCGTCCAGCCATGTAACAGCAGGTGTTAGAGGCTCAGAGTGCAGATTCAGACTTAGCAGAGATCTTGAAGATTCTAGAGGTGGACTTGGACGAGGACAGCGAGGTCATGTTCAGAGGCAGACTGTACGTTCCAGCAGATGTCAGACAGAGCTATTAGATGAGGCTACCGGCGAGGTACTCTGTTCATCCTGACTCCACCAAGATGCACCACGAACTGAGAAAACTCTTTTGGTGGCCTGATATGAAGAGAGATGTAGAGCTGAGGTTGTCGCTCATTGCCTTACTGTCAGTAGGTGAAGGCAAAGCACAGCGTCCTGGTGGTGAGCTTCAGTCATTGCCCATCTTATTTGGAAGTGGGAACACATCACCATGGATTTGTTGCTAGTTACCTCGTATCTCGCAGGGGACACGGTAGTGCGTGGGTGATCGTCGAACCGACTGACGAAGACAACACGTTCCTACTAGTCAAATTAGCTTGGTCAATGGACAGACTTGCAGATTGTTCATGGATAGAGCAGTTCCGTTGCACGGGACCTCTGTCTCTGTGTCTCAGATAGAGATCCGCGGTTTACTTCGCACTTTTGGCGCAGCTTTCAGAGAGCACTGGGTATAGAATTGAGGTTGAGGTCAGCTACCACTTGAAAATAGATGGTCAATCAGAGGGACCATACAGACCCTCAAGGACATGATGAGAGCTTGCTACTTGGACTAGGGTAGTACGTGGGAGTCGCACTCCCTATGGTGGAGTGCGCTATAATAATAGCTTTCACTTGAGTATCGGGATGGCCCTACGAGGCTTTGTATGGCAGACCGTGCCGGACCACTTTGCACTGGCACGAGGTTGGTGAGAGGTAGTTGCTGTGACTAGAGCTTGTACAACAGTGTGCAGATACAATGAGACTGATCAGCAGAGACTGCAGACAGCGCCGAGCAGGCAGAAGAGTTACACAGATGTTCACCAGAGGGCCACTACAATTTGAGGCAGGTGACAGTGTGTTTCTACTGATCTGGCCAACCAAGGGCATTCTCAGTTTCAGGAAGAGGGGCAAGCTTAGTCCAGAGTACCCGGTTAGTGTGGTGGACCGCAGAGTGTAGCAGTTGCATAGGAGGTAGATCCCGCTCATCAAGGTTGCTTTGGAGAATCACGTCGGTGGCGTGGGCCACGTGTGAGCGTGTGGACGAGATGCGGGAGCATTTTCCTTACTTGTTTGAGTGACTGGTATGTTTGCTTTCCTTCGTCCACGGGTTTTTCCCCCTTAATTTCGAGGATGAATTTTTTATTATATTATTGGTTAGATTTGTAACATCCTATTTTTTGGCCAGCCAACCTCTGTGAAGGTCGCGACGTATCGGGCCGCGCTTCTGAAGGCAACAGTGTGGCTGTCGCATTCTTGTGGAGAACGTGATGGGCACTCATCGTGTTCACCTTTTGACAGATTCTAGCCATTTACTGTCTTTGTGTTGTCTTGTTGTCAGGATAGTCGGGACACGTGTCTTGTCGCTGCAACCTGAAGGCGACATGCTAGTCGTCCCGTTCAGGGGTGTCAGGACATGCAAGGGGTGAACGTGGTGGGTCGATTGTTAGGTCTGATCAAGGATTTTGGGATCGTGACAAGATGCATGTTGGGTTCATTAGGAACGCGATGAGTTGGCTATCGCGTTCTCAAATCTGGGCCTATATAGGCAAGGCCATCAGATCTCCCTCCTCTTTCCTTTTTCTTCTTCCTCTCTTCCCTTTCCCCTTTCTGTCTGAGGCTCGACTGTGGTAGAGTTTTGGTGGTGTGGAGTCTTCGATCTCTCCTTCCTTGCTCCGGCGTGAGCATGATGGTTCCTCTTCATGGTGGTGACCTCTTCTCTAACATGTAGAAGGCCGGACCTTGCTCATGGATGGGGTGAGCATGGAGCTTGGAACGAGGAGGAGGTGGCCATGCACACGAGAAGACCCCAACTGGTTGGCTCTTCTATTTGAGTAGGGGGACCCTTATCTTTCCCCCTAGTTCTAGCATGATAGGCCCTCCTTCCCCTCCTCCAAGCTCGTAGAATCCATGCTAAGTATGTGTGATTGCATGTTGATTTCCTTTGAGTTTGAATGGGGGTTGGGGTTGAGTGAATTCATGATGTGCATGTGAGTTTTGGAGTGTAGATTATTCTCCTTGGCATGCATGGGTGTGGATGAGGGTGGTTGTGTTACTTTCATGTGCATTGAGGGTTCTCTATGCTCCCCTCCCTCTGTGTACACCAGATTTGCCGTTTAGGGGCATTTTTGGAGGTCTCGGGTAGGCACCAGGCCTCTATCTATGGTCGCGGACAAGGTTCTTATCACGACCCAGAATGCGACGTGTCACCCAGTCGCCTTCTGGTCAGGTAGCGATGCACACCCTGTCGCATTCTGGTGCGACAGGGTGGCTGTGGCCTTCTAACCAGGTACACTATTTGGGGATTTTGAGGGTCTCGGGTAAGTACCCAGACCTCTGTCTGTGGCCGCGATGACCTAGAAAATAATGCTTCCCCCGTCGCCTTCTAACCCAGGTCTCGACAGGCCAGGTGTCACATTCAAGTTGTGACACCTACTGTGTCGCCTCCTCTGAGAAAGCGATAGTGACCCTGTCGCCTTCTCAGACAGAGAGTGGCATGTGCCTTGTTCGGCGTTTTTTCTGCTGCGTTCTCTGGTTTCTTGGCACTGTGTTGATCTAAGTATGGTCCTACACTAGTCATTCTCTCTGTGCTTGGCACTGGAGGGCTTGTCCCGTTAGAGGTTATTACCGTTACTTGAGACCCCCCGTCCCCGCGCATTGGTTGAGGGAGTTCTCCTAGTGGCGGAGTGCTTGAGTTATGGACTCTAGTAGCTAATGAGAAAACGATGGGGACAACGGTGGGACAACGGCGTAGAGTCATTTGTAGAGCTCTCTTAGCTGAGTTGGTACGCCGAGGTCGTTTAGGGTTCTTCTAGTGCAGATCAGCTAGTCCTTCTCTTTGCCTCCCTCTTGTGGTTCCGGTACAACCTTGGGGTCAGGCGTGGGACCATAGTCCGACCAAACTACGGCAGTATATGGTCACTTATAGTTTCGCGTCTCACTCTGACAGGAGGTGGCAGACAGACATAGACTTGTGGCCGAGGGTAAGACGGTGATGCGCCGGACCGGTTGACTAGTGGTAGTGGTTCTCTGGGGCTAGTGTCACTGTCAAGACAATTTTCCTGTCTTTGTTTGCAGCCTTGGTTCGTCCCAGTGTCATGGTTTGCATGAGTTTTCGGTCTCAACGTGTGTAGACCGATGGCCGTGTAGTTTACTTTCCGCTTCTGCACTTACTATGTTAGTAGAATAGATTATCTTGTAATTCAGTTATAAACATATTATCTATTTTGTCTGTTAGAATCAGTGGGAGATTGGTAGTCCCTACTGGGCTTCTTTGTGAAGCTCATTACCTCCTTTGCAGGTGAGACTTCACAACGCATTTCCGCGGCGGGTTGAGGAGACGGGCCATAGTAAACGACACCTCGTTAACCAGTGTCCCCTTTACGTTACTTGTCTCATCACCCTCGGGGTATGCCCCTAACGGATTTGTTATTCCCTTTTCTTTCTGCACTTGTACTTATACTTGGGACTATACTAGATGTGTACTTTGTGGTGGACATTTTACTTCACTTGTTAGTACATTTTAGTGCTTGTTGTCATCATTTACTTCCCTTACTTATCTTGTTAAACTGATCCGTTAGCTCTTTCGGGTCTTCGGGACCGTGGGCAGCGGTACCGACGATCGAGTTCTCGATGGAACCGAAATTTCATCCTAAAATCCGATCGTTGGATTCACTATCGATCTATATATATATCTAATCAGTTGGTTTGTTTATTACAATCTGATCAATATCACACCTTGGATTTACTACGGATCTAAATTATAACTGTTCGATTTAAGTTTGATCAAGATCTAATAGTTGGATTCACTCTCAATCAAGTTTGATTAAGATCTGATCATTGAACTGACTACCAATAGAAGTCTACGTGTTGGATTTCATCCCGATCTAAAATCAGACCGTTAGATTCGCTCTCGATTAAAATTCAATAATCAACTTCATAACATTAAATAATTATAATATAATAATTATATATCAAATACAATCAAATATTAATAATTATAAATATTTAATAACTTAAAATAAATAAATAAAAATAAAATATTGAAAATATACACAAGTATAATGTGTATATATAACAAATATAATATATATATTCAGTAAACTTAAAAGATAACTTATAAATTTATATTTTCTTATATTTGTATTTTTATTTTATTTTACTTTTATAATAATTATGTAAACTATATAGTATATTTTTAAATAAATATATTTAAAATATAACTAAATTAATACAATATTAATAATATAAGTAATATTTCCAACAATTGTTAATTAATAATAGTTAAGTAAAGATAAAATAAAATGTACTATATATATTGCTAAACTAAAAATGGTAACTTATAAATTTATATTTTTTATGTATTTCTATTTGTTTTATTCATTTTATTTGTAAAATAATTATATATCCCACATATAATGAATATAAACTATATTAAACTATTTAAAAACAAAGTAACTAATGGTTCGCAACATTGTAGTTGTAAAATTAAAATTTTTAAGAATAACAGCAAAGATAAAGTAGTTACGAATTAGCGACGAAAATGTCCATCGCTATTTAGCGGCGGATGAGCGACGAAAAATTCCATCGCAGATTAGCGACAGAAATTTTTTTTTTCACTGATCTGTCACTGATTAGTGACAAAAATTCCATCACTGATCAATCGTTAATCAGACGAATTAGTGACGAATAATTTTCGTTGCCAGTTTCTGTAGCTAATCAGTAACAAATCAGTGATGAAAATTTTCATCACTAATCCGTCACTAAATAGCTACGAAATTTGCGCCAAAAAATTATTCATCACTAATCAATCTCTAATCAGTGATGGATCGACGATGAGTTCTTTTCCATCTTTTGTAACATCCCTTCCTTCCTTTGGTCAGTCATCTTCTGCTGAAGGTGGCGATGTATCGGGCCGTCGCCTTCTGAAGGCGACGGGATGTCTGTCATGTTCTGGTTTGTGAACGCGACGGGCATGTCGCCCTGGTGTACTCAGCGATAGCGGAGGAGGACGAGGTACACTTGATGTTGAGCAACTATCCTGAAAAATATTGCTAATCATTAATCATAATGTTTTTTCTATGACAAAACCTTTTAATATCATATTAATATCTTTTTACTATATTTATGAAAGTTAATATGACAATACAAAGGCTTTCATATATAACACTATACTATATCTTAGCCAAAACTTATGTGAACACAAAATCTAAGTATCAACACTAAAACAAATTTCTCTAAGTCCCAGCGTATACTGTATATCATACTGACTCCGACTCCTGACTCCACTCTAGAAAAGTCGAAGTATTGTTTCAATGATGAACAAATAGGTAGTACTCCCGACTCCTTGAAAGTTGAAGTTGGACCTTACTCTGAGATAAGTCGATGTCTTGTTGTTTTGTTATCTTACTCCGACTCCTTGAAAGTTGAAGTCGGACCTTACTCCGATTTTAGATAAGTCAAAGTCTTGTTTTTTATCTTACTCTCCGACTCTCCATAAATCGAAGTTTATTATCTATTGCTTGCACTCCGACTTCTTGAAAGTCGAAGTATCCTATAACAACTGTTGTGTACTGTACTTTACTTTATGTTTCTGTCATTTACCACAGAACTTAATAATTCATTATCTTGACTTTTCATGAGTTTCATTATTCATATTGGAATCCCTTTTACATAAGAATTTTTTCTATGAGACTTATAATAATGTTTATGCTATTTCAAATATCTTTTGGCGGGAAAAATATTATATATCATTCTCATTTGAAATGTCTTTTTGAGATCTACAATGTCTATATGCTTATTGTCTCTCTCACTATTAGAAATTTAAGAACTATTCCTGTTTGACAAATGGACTAAAGTTTTAATGCGATGGTAGGTATAAGCAGCATGGTCTATCTGTCAGAGCTCACCTACCACTGTCAGAACTCCATGAGTTTCAGGAAGAGACTTTGTATTCCCCATACAACTATCTGTCTATCCTTAAATGCTCTAAACATTTCTGTCTGAACTGATTTGTACTTTATATATTTCTATCTCACCTACCTCCAAGGTATGGAGGTTTCTATGTTCTTTTTATAATGTTTCAGATGCGCAGCCACCCATTGAAGCTTGCTTAGCTTTCAGTGTTGGGTATGAAATTTGCAGAACATTAATGAAGCCACCTATCTAGCATGAAGACATAGGGACTCTTAGAGCTGAAAGACAGATGGTCATCAAAGAAGTCTCAAGATGTCAATGGCTATCCTTCAAACAGCTAGTTTCCAACGGTCAGTTTCAAACGGGAAGATCAAGCCTTTGAAGCCCATATATAGAAGCCGAAGCTTGAAACACAAAAAAAGAAGATAGAGAACAAGAAGAAGAAGATAGAATACATAGAGATAGACACATAAACTCCACTCCTATCAGAAATCGAAAGCAAGAAGAGCCACTGAAAAGAGAAAGAGAGCTACTCCTCAATCCTCGTCTCCCATGCTATCCATTGGTTTCTAGAAGTCTTGTCTTCTTGGGTGGCATTCTGTATTGTAGATCTTCTCAGTCCACCTTCCTATTTCAGAAAGAGTTAAAGATCCAATTCTTATTTGTTTCTCTTTTTGATTCTCTGTGTTTGCTCGTTCTATTGACCAAACACACAAGTGTTTTCACTGCTGTGTAAGATAACCCGCAGGGGGCGTATTCCCTATAGTGCCCCTCTTATAAAGGGAAGACCTACTGGTGTAGGTGGTCCTTGTACCCTTGGTGAAGGGAAGACTTGCTTGGTTGCAAGTGGATTTGTAATACCTCTCAGTTTGAGAGAAGGCCAAGTGTTCTTGGCAGTTAGTAAAATCCCAAGAAGTTGCTTAGGGACTGGATGTAGGACTTTCATGTGGGAAGGGCCGAACGAGGATAAATTTTCTTGTTCATTTGTGTGATTGTTTCGGCCAAGTTTTCACTTGTTTCACAGACCACACTAAGTACTAACAACTCTATTTAGTGTTATCTATTTTCAGATAAATTTTCAAAAGGCAAGAAGTCCTATTCACCCCTCTCTAGTACGTCTATAGTGTCATCTCGATCCAACACTTGAGACTAGTGTTGGAGGCACTGTGAGTCACCAACTTTATGCCAAATTCAGAAAATGTGAATTTTGGCTAAAGGAGGTGAACTTTCTGGGACACGTAGTCTCAAGTGCAGGAGTGGCAGTGGATCCTACCAAGGTCGAGGCAGTGGTTACTTGGGGCCAGCCTACTATAGTTGAAAAGGTGTGTAGTTTTCTAGGGTTGGTAGGATAATATAGGAGGTTTGTACAGGACTTCGCTAGAGTTGTAGAGCCGCTGACTAGGTTGACCAGGAGAGAGACCATGTTCGTGTGGACAGCAGAGTGTGATCAAAGCTTTCAAGAGCTGAAGAGTAGGTTGACTTTAGCTCCGATCCTTGTTGTGCATCTGGTAGCGGTGGTTTTGTTGTCTACACCGATGCTTTAGTGTAGCACCCTAGAAAATTTAGTGATTTAAAATTTTAAATAAATAAAATAAATAATTTCTGTAATTATCGAATGGTAGAACTTACGTACCACTATCGTATGTGAGAGAACACATCAGAAAATTCTGTAAAAATTATAAATCAACCCCAAACATTATTCCTAAGTGTTCCGTGAAGAAATTCGTGCAACAAAAAATCCGATTGGCCAAGTGTACGTCACAATGTGATTGATTATCCAAATTAGGAAACTAAGTCGGAAAACCGTGAACACAGAAAAATAACATGATCATAAATTAAGTAATCATGTTGGAGAGACTTCCAACATCATATATTGATGACCCATTATCAGAATTGGGCCAATGGATCACTTTTGGCCCAAGAAAAATGGAGCAAGAAAATACCAGAAATTCGTAACCCTAATTGAGCTGAAATAAAGGAGGTAATTAGGGCAAATCCCAAGGCAATTAGGCTTTCTTGGCACCCAATTTCATGGATAACCATGGTGGGAGGTTTCCTAAAGCCTCACACACTCTATTGGGGTGAGAAATCATGAAATTAAGGAAGGTGGTAGGCCAAAACCGCACCTTGCCTTTCCTTCACCCAATGAGACTTCCAAAACACAGTAGATGCATATATACATGCCTTGAAACCCTAGGGGATGAAATGCACATTGTTGGGTCATGGGAGGATGTTCTTGAGCACCCAAAGGAGGAGGAAACAGCCCCAACTCGGAGCTTCTTCTCTGTTGTGTTCTGCATCAACCTGTGCAGATAGCCCTTCTTGGAGTCGACCTATGGTGAGTCAAACCACAACCAAACCGTGCAAGGCTTATACCCATGGAAAGAGGGTCAAGTCTAGTTCCTAATCCCACTAGTGTGCCTATTTTTCATCCAGTAGATCGAGAGTATTAAGCGTTCTTCAACAAGTGGTCTGAACGAGGACTGTCTGGAGAATGTGACTTCTTCAACCCAAACGACAGGTGATCTCAGGCCAAATCTAAATAAATCCTATATCAATGTGTAGAGCATCGGTCTAATTTCGTGTGCAGGTGATTTCATCAATTTTCATTGAGTATATCTTGAGTACTAAGTATTTTTCCAAAGTCGCGCATGTCTAAGACTTCTTATGTTCATGTTGATTTCGCATGCATCTCGAGGCCAATTTTAATAATTCCAAAACCATATTTCTCTTCTATTCCATGTTCCCAACAAGTTTCATGTTGACACTTTTGTCCCAAGATCCGTAGATTAGAAGTTTTAAGTGTTTCATGAGACGCGTGCCTATTTTCTGCATTTTCGGGTAAGAACCCAAAACGCGACGGGACTAGGCGTCGCATTTTGGCTTGCATGAACGCGACGCATGAGTCCGACACGTTCATGTGAATTGCCACCATGCACTACGTCATGATTTTGAGTGCACCCGTACGGCTCTGGTGCCTCAAACTATGCGTTGCATGGTTTTTAGCGCCTGTATGAAATGCGACGGGGACCCCCATCGTGATTCATCCAGTTTCCAGCCCCAGTTTTTCAGGCTATTTTTATATTAGTATTTTTAATGTATTTCATGAACGTGATGGGGTAACCTTCCGTGATTCAATGATAAAGGCGATGGTAGAGGCCGTCGCAATTTGAATTCTTCACAGTTAGTCTTGTTCAGACTGTACATAGCGTTATTAAATGCGTCGACTATGTCTGACACAAATTTCAAGACCTACCCGAGGCCTATTTTACATGGTATTGAGTTCATGATTTACATGCCTTGGTTCTGGTCATTTCATGAGGTCTGTTTAATGGCTTAAAAGCAGTCAACCCATTAAAAGCTATAACTATATGAATGTTATTCTAATTGCTCTTTAATGATGTGACCATTCATGCAACTAGTGATTTGCTTACCTTACTGTTCTATCTTGCTTAAATGATAATTGTTATCTTAAAATATTGCAAAACCATGTATAGTTAAATGCATAGTTCATCTCATGGTATCAAGTTAATTATTTTCCGCAAGTTTGAAACCGATGGATTGTGGATCGAGACACGTGTTCACTACACACTTGCACATCTAGGCAGCCATTTCTTGGGGGATTGGAAGCTCTCTGTTGGTCATTTCGTACTGGTAGACTTGTGACCTTTCCGCTAAGACCTCCGTATTCTCCGTACTCCATGGATTCCCTCATGGAGATTGAGTTGGTTGTACCATTGAAGTTCCCTAGAGATAGTGTGCACTTCCTTTCTTCTCATCGTTCTCGTAAGTGCGATTTGTAATCTACACTTAAGTCACTAATGTAAAGAGTGAACTAAAGTATAAATTGCGCCGTTATGCTACCGAAATTCTCTCTTGACTATTGTATCATGAAATCATGTTCATATTACTTACTACTTGTTCTCATCATCATCATGAACATGACATTACCATTGCTTACATATTGAAACTCTTGTTATTGGCCATTAATGACTGTGGGTATCTACATTTGAAAATTAAGTGAGATGTTGACTGGGCACGGAGAGTGTCCAAGGGCTCCAGTCTAGCCCCAATGACGGAGAGTCATAAATATACTGTTAACCATGGGGTATAATGATTACTGGCATTGCATCTATGCTAGGAAATAGTGTCGCGTTGAATGCTAGATACAATAACCACATACACATGTCCTAGTGTGCATTTCAAGGTGGATCTTTCCTTGGTGTACATTATTGTCTCCGTGCCTGATTATGTGAATCGTGTTAAAAGTTCGTGCTTTCTTGCTTGCGTGATATGGCCATCCTACAATTATTGCAATTTAAACTGATATCTTGCGTGCTTGTTACATGCCCCTATTGATAATATCTTGCTCATTATATCATTCTAGATCTTGCTCTATCATGATCACTATATCTAGCTTGTTCATGTATCATGTTTTAGTCAGTTTTATTCGTACATGCATATCTTGACAATCATGCTTACCTAGTTCTAAATTGCTAATCACTTATATCATTGCCCACACATTGAGATATAAATCCTACTGGGCTAGTTTGCTCATTCCCTACTTTAAAATATTCTAGGTGACTATGAAATTCAAGAAGAGGAGCAAGTCGAGGATGGGAATGCGTTCAAGTGATGAGCATCCCAACACTTGAGTCTATCTATAGTTAGTTTGCTTTGAGTGTTAGAACAATGTAGTAGGTAGTGAGGAATCAATGTACTATTTCTTTTATTGAGTCTTAGTCCTATATTAGTTCCTTTGAAAACAAATGAGATGAGTTTGAATACAATTTCAATTGAGTTCATTATTTGGGCCCTACTATGATGTTGTGTTGATATACATTTAGTGCGTGGTAGCTAGAGGCTTATTTGCTAACTGTTCACGTCTCAGAATATCGACTCGATTTATTCCAAATATTATCTACTGTGTAATTCTAAGGACATGACATTTAGGGACTGGTCTTGGTGCCGTGTTGATGCAGCATGGGAGGGTTGTCGCTTATGCTTCTTGACAGCTGAAGAAGAATGAGCAGAACTATCTGACTCATGACTTGGAGCTTGCAGCAGTCGTGTTTGCCTTGAGGTTGTGGAGACATTACTTGTACAGAGAGGTGTTCAAGGTGTTCACGGACCACAATAGCTTAGAGTATGTCTTCACTGAGAGAGATTTGAGCCTGAGGCAGCACAGGTGGGTCGAGTACTTGAAGGACTACGACTTTACTCTTTCCTATCACCCAAGAAAAGGCTAATGTCGTAGCTGACGGTTTGAGCAAGAGAGCCCACTTGAGTTCTTTGTTGGTTAGACACTGGAGGTTGTTGGAGGATGCAGTTCAGGGAGTGTTCACTACATCGAGACTCAGAGTTAGAGCAGTGTTCACCAGTCTGACAGTTTGTCCAGTCATATACCAACATGTGATGGAGGCTTAAAGTGCAGATTCAGACTTGGCAGAGATCTTGTAGATGCCAAAGGTAGAGTTGGACGAGGACAGTGAGGTCAGATTCAGAGGCAGACTGTATGTTTCAGCGGATGTCAGGCAAGAGCTGTTAGCAGAGGCGCAAAGATCAAGGTACTCTTTTCATCCTGGTCCCACCAAGATGTACCACAACTTGAGGGGACTCTTTTGGTACCCCGGGATGAAGAGAGATGTTGCTGAGTTTATCGCTCGTTGCCTTACCTATCAGCAGGTGAAGGTGGAGCACCAGGGTCCAGGTTGTGAGCTTCAGTCGTTACCCATTCCTATGTGGAAGTGGGAACACATCGCCATGGACTTCGTTGTTAGTTTACCTCGTACTTCACAGGGGCACGACACTATGTGGGTGATCGTCGACCGTCTAACGAGGACAACTTGTTTCCTACCAGTCAAATCAGCTTGTTCAGTGGACATGCTTGCCAGATTGTTCATGGACAGAGTAGTACCGTTGCATGGGACCCCGGTCTCTATTGTCTCAGATAGAGATCCACAGTTTACTTCTCACTTTTGGCGCAGTTTTCAGAGGGCACTGGGCACCGAGTTAAGACAGAGTTTAGCCTACCACCCGTAGACAGATGACCTATTAGAGAGGACCAACAGACCCTTGAGGACATGTTGAGAGCTTGCTGCCTCGACTGGGGCGGCACGTGGGAGTCTCACCTTCCCATGGTGGAGTTTACTTATAATAATAGCTTTCACTCCAGCATTGGGATGGCACCCTACGAGGCTCTATATGGCAGATCGTGCCAGACACCTTTGCACTGCACGAGGTTGGCGAGTGGCAATTGCTGGGGCTAGAGCTTGTACAACAGTGTGCAGACACAGTGAGACTGATCAGGCAGAGACTACAGACAGCATAGAGCAGGCAGAAGAGTTACGCAGACATTTGTCGGAGGCCACTACAGTTTGAGGCAGGTGATAGTGTGTTTCTACGGATCTCTCCAACCAAGGGTGTTCTCAGGTTCGAGAAGAGGGGCAAGCTTAGCCCGAGGTTTGTTGGTCCCCTTCCCATCCGAGAGCGGGTTGGTGAGGTCGCGTACAGGTTAGCTCTTCCGCCAGAGTTAGTAGGAGTTCACGACGTTTTTCACGTCTCGTAGATGAGGAGGTACATGCTAGATCCACCACACATGCTTGACTATTCGCAGTTAGAGGTTGCTCTTGATCTATCAGTGCTAGAGTACTCGGTCAGTGTGGAAGACCGCAGAGTGCAGTAGTTATGCAGAAGGCAGATCCCGCTCGTCAAGGTTGTTTAGGAGAATCGTGTCGAGGCGAGGCCACCTTTGAGTCTGAGGATGAGATGCCGGAGCATTTTCCATACTTGTTTGAGTGACTTGTATGTTTTCTTGCCTTCGTCCCCTGGGTTTTCCCCTTAATTTCAATGATGAAATTGTTTTTTTGTTGGTTATATTGTAACATCCCTTCCTTCTTTCGTCAGCCACCTTCTGTTGAAGGTGGAGACGTATCGCGCCATCGCCTTCTGAAGGCGACGGGATGTCTGTCGCGTTCTTGTTTGTGAATGCGATGGGCGTGTCATCGCGTTCCTCTTTTGACCACAACATGGCAACATGCATTTTTGTTGTCTTACTGTCGGGACAGTTGGGACACGTATCGAGGCGTTGTCAGATGATTGAGACATGTCAGGTGTCGTGTTCATGGTGTCAGGCCTGCGAGGGTGACACGTGGTAGGTCCATTCAGTAGTGAACGCGACCACCAAGCTGTCACGTTTGTAGACACGCGAATTTGGCTGCACCGCGGGCAAATTTCACGTTGCGCCATAACACCACAAATGGCCCTCATTTTTGCCTTGCAAGAGTGTTTTCCCGATATCTCTGGACCTCACCCCCTTCTTCCCCGGTGCTTCCCCTCCATTTTCAAGGCCCCTCGGGAATTATAGGCATCATTTTCAAGACGCGACGGGTATGGTAGCCGCCTCTCTAAACGCATCCAGTACTCTGGACGTGATTCAAGATACCTTGGCTTAATGTGATGGCCTTCAGGGGCGCGACCTTAACGCGACCGGGAAGTCGGCTGTGACTATACGCTTAATGCGTCGGCCCTGCACGACGCGACAATGAATTCTTATTTTATTTATGAAAACTACCCTTTTCATGAATGCGTCAGCCATGGGCGACATGATCTCAATTCCACTTTTGGCAGCATTTTCATAAATAAAATTCAAAACCTTATCGCGTCGTGTGGTGCCGACGCGATTCAGTTTATAGTTGCGTCCTGCCGACCGGACGTAATTCAAAGCTGGCTATTAGCCGAGAAAGTTGTCACGCCCAGGCCCGCAATCATGAGAAAATCCTATAATCGCGTCCTTGTCAACAGACACGATTTAGAAGGTCAAATCCGAAATCCCACCTTAGCAGACAGTGCATTTATGAGTGGATTGCCTCAGAATCACGCAAGTTGTAATCGCGTTGGGCTAAGCCGCCACGTTGCAAGTCGCAGCGGTTTGACCCGACGCGATTCCAAAGTGTAGCTGGGGCTACGGTCATCATGCGCCTATCACATCAATTCGACCTAATGAATCGCGGCCTGCTGCCCAGACGCAATTCAATTCAAGTCGCGGCGTGCTTGCCCGACGCGATTCTAATCGTGGCCTGCCACTCGGACGTTTTTCACTCTGAAGGTCGCGTCCGTTGTGTTGGACGCGATTTAAACCTATGTTGCCTATAAATAGACCCCCGAGGGTAGCCATTTGAACCAATCCACCTCTACCCCGGTGGAGCCCTGCTGGATTCTTCCCACGACTTCCCTACGGCGGAGCCCTGCCGTACCGGCGACCCAACTCCGAACCAAGGCATCTGGAGCCGTCGTCTTCCTCTCGCCAATCGGGGCACAATGCGGAAGTTTCGTCCTCTTCCTCCTCTGTATCAGTCAGCCACGCCACCGCGCCATCAACTTTTGGGGAAGCACCCCCTCTACTCTTTCCTATCTCGTCTGGGCCCCACGTGGCCCTTCTTTATTCCTTTTTATACGCACACACATGCATGCATACACACACACCCCTACATTTTAGGGGTTTAAAAGCCACCACGCGGTGAGTTCTCCCATTCTTTATTTATATTATTCCATTTTTTTTAGGATTTTATACTACACGCCCGTGGCTAATCCCCTTTTCATTTTTTGCCTTTTTTTCTTTGTTAGGGTAATGAACACGGAAACGCTCTCTACCACGGCCGGCCGTGCTCGTAGAGGAAGAAAGGACCCACATCCCCTGCACAATCTCCCCGCTCTAAAAGGTACGTTAGCGATCACATTCTTCCATCTGCACCCCTCGCCGTGCATCTCCATTCGACACCTTCGTGTGCCTAGCGATCACGATCTTTTTATTTTCCACCATTTCACGATCATTTCACCCCAATATCCCTCTTTGTGGACCACATGTCATCCATCAGTGGTGTCTACAAATTGGCGATCACGGTGGGACCTCTTTTGCATTTTCCATTTTGATTACCCCCTCCTTTGTGCCCCACGTGGCATTCTTCTTTTTATTTGCTTTATACCCTGCAAGCATGATGTGTATTTAATTTCATTTTCTCTATTTTTGGCCTTCTTTCTATACATACCTTGCTGTTCCTGCATCTTTTTTTTTCTTGGGTTGCCTGTGGAATCGCGTCCAACACAGTGGACGCGATTCAGTGTGAGAATGCGGTCGGACAACCGGACACGTCTTGATTTTGTGTCGCGGCGGCAGAAGACGACGCGTCACTGTTTTATTTTCGTGTCGGCCAAAGCCGACGCGTCAAGCTTTCTTGTCGCTGCGGCCTTAGCCGACGAGTTTATGTTGTCGCGGCGGTCAAGGCCGACACATTTATTTCCTTTTCCTTGTGCATATATCCTGCATTTACTACTTTCTTTCTTGCTTTCTTTTCTGCTCTCAGGTGCCTGTTTGGAATGACGTCCCACGCAGAGGACGCGATTCAGTGCTTGATAATGCGGCCAGAAAATCAGACGCATTTCGTTTCTTGTCGCGACGGCTAAAGCCGACACGTTTCGGTCTGACAGTCCGTCCACAGGGACCGACTGCATCTCTGTCAGCCTTCAGTGGCTTCCAGATCCGCGGCCTGGTGACTGGACGTGATTCAGTTAAATCACGGTCACTGTACCAGATGCGATTTGACTGACTGACAGAAACACGCCCCTTTTGCTGCTTGTAAACCCTTCCAGAAGTGTGAAGTAAATCTAGGGTCCTGATCCGATATTATGTTAGATGGAACCCCCTTTTCCCTAGTCTATGGGACCGAAGCAGTCATCCCTGTTGAAATTGAGCTCTCATCTTATGGGGTAGCTCTCCACTACGGCTCCCTACTAACGAGGGGAGTGAAATTGAAAGGCGGCTTGAAGAGTTGTCAAATTTGGAAGAAAAACATTTGGTTACATACCAACGTCTCCAAAATTATCACGCACGCATGTCCCGCACTTTTGACAAGCTAGTGAAAGAAAGAGCTTTTAAAAAGGGAGATCTTGTCATGGTCAAGCAAAAAGACATCATGGCTCTCAACCCAAAAGCAAATTCATAGCCAATTGGCTTGGCCCATTCATGGTCGACAAAGTGTTTGAAGTTGGCGCCTACACAGTAGTCGGCCAAAAAGAAAATGTTATGTTTCTCCCTTTAAATGGTAGACACGTGAAACTGTACCATACTCTTGAGTGTGAGTACGTCTACACAATGCAACAAGTGGATCTGGCATCGGTACACACGAAAGATATAGAAGTGATCTCGCTGCAAGATCTTCCAAATGAATAAAAAAAAAAAAGAAAAAAAAGGGGGCTTAAAAATGAGGTGCCCCGGCAGACTTGATTCGTTACTCTTTTAAGATGGATCAGGAGCAAAAAGGCCTAAAACCCAGCTGAGGTGAAAACCCGAAAGGGCGCCTCAGGCAAAAATGGGAAACCCTACTGCATGAAAACCCGAAAAGACATGCAGGCAAAAGAAAGAAGTGGCTAATTGTGGTGAAAACCTAAAAAGGGCATCACAATTAGTATATCAAAAAAAAAAAAAAGAAGAGGGTACTCTCTCGACCATTCTTAGAGCATAATTGAGTTATCCAGCATCCCTTTTAAAAGGAAAGACACAAGAGTTGTCAATGACGAAACAACCCCCAAGTTCATTTGAACGAATAATCAAATCCAGGGGCTACAATTGAGACAACGAAGATTGTGTCTTTCCACCCTTATAAGAAGTGTGGGAAACTCAAACTCTGCTCAAAGAAAGAGAGAGAAGGAGAACCCAAACAAAAAAGAAAACTCTCATTCCAAAAAACACCAAACCCATGTCTTTTGGCTAACAAGACGTCAAGGCCAGTCAAAAGTCAAATCCTGAGCTTTTTTGGCTAACAAGCCATCAAGGCTAGTCAAAAAGCTCAAAAACCTGCTAATAAGCCGTCAAGGCTAGTTAAAGGTCGAAACTCATGTCTTTTGGCTAACAAGTCGTTAAGACCAGTCAAAAGTCAAATCACGAGCCCTAGAGGAACCTCAATCCTCTAAACACATTTACGGCTCTCAGGGAAGCCTCTAATTCCCTACCATTTGAAATTCCAAACTCTAAAACCAGGGCTCTCAGGGAAGCCTTTAATTCCCTACCATACATAAACCCAAATTCTCAATCCATGGCTCCCAAGGAAGCCTTTAATTTCCTACCATTTGAAATTCCAAACTCTAAAACCAGGGCACTTAGGGAAGCCTCTAATTCCCTACCATACATAAACCCAAATTCTCAATCCATGGCCCCCAGGGAAGCATTTAATTCCCTACCGACCATATATCTAAGCTGTTAGCCAACACATTATCAAGGTTAACGAACTCAACCAAGAAACAAATTCGAATTCCAATGGCTCTCAGGGAAGCCTTTAATTCCCTCCCATAAATAAACCCAAACCCTTGGCCAACACACCATTAAGGTCGGCCAAGTTAGCCAAAATCTAAATCCAAATTCTCACGGCTCTCAGGGAAGCCTTTAATTCCCTACCATATATAAATTCAAATTCTAATGGCTCTTAGGGTAGCCTTTAATTCCCTACCGACTATAAACCCAAGCTTCTAGCCAACACACCATCAAAGTCAGTCAACCCAGTTAAAATCCAAATTCAAATCCTACGGCTCTCAGGGAAGCCTTAATTCCTTACCGCATCCAAACCTCATGGCTCTTAGGAAGCCTTTAATTCCCTACAAAAAAAAGAAGAAGAAATAAAATAAATAAGGCTTAAAAAGGAGGTGCCCCGACAGACTTGGTCTACCACTTCATCATGATGGATCAAGGGTAAAAAGGTCTAAAACCCGGCTGAGGTGAAAACTCGAAAGGGCGCCTCAGGCAAAAATGGGTAAACCGCTCAACGCGAAAACCTTCAAAGGCATGTTGGAAAAAGCTAGTGAGGGCCAATCTTGGCGAAAACCCGAAAGGGCGCTGAGGTTAGTAATGTGAACAAAAAAAAAAGAGCAAAATCTGCCAGCCATACTGTTATGGACATTCCCTATCCATGATGGCCGGCCAAGTCAAAATTTACTGATGATCAGGTTATACCCATGTAATTTAAATAAATTACACATCTATTTTGGTGATTAACAAAACTATGATAGAGGTTACTAACATATTTTCTATGAAGTCTAAGCACAGGAAATAAACCAAGGGAAAAACAAGCCAATCAAGTAAGTATTCATCACACCACAACAATGTGAGTTCAAAGCATCAATATTTGTCTAAGTACACATCGATTTCTACTATAGGTCATAACGATTTCTATAGAGCTATGACAATTTCCTTAGTTCCATAACGATTTCATACGTACAAGGATTCACTATGTGTTATATCGTTAAGTGATTGCAATGATTTGCTTTTACAACGATTCATTAAGTGATTGCAACGATGTGCTCTTACAATGATTCGTTAAGTGATTGCAACGATTTGCTCTCACAACGATTCGTTAAGTGATCGCAACGATTTGCTCTCACAACGATTTGTTAAGTGATCGCAATGATTTGCCCTCACAACGATTCGTTAAGTGATCGCAATGACTTGCTCTCACAACGATTCGTTAAGTGATTGCAATGATTTGCTCTCACAACGATTTGTTAAGTGATCATAACGATTTATTTTCATATCGATTTCTTAAGTGAGAACAACGATTTGGTCTCACATCGATTTCTCTCACATCGATTTCTTAAGTGAGAACAACGATTTGGTCTCACATCGATTTCTTAAGAGAGAACAACGATTTGGTCGCACATCGATTTCTTAAGTGAGAACAACGATTTGGTCTCACATCGATTTCTCTCACATCGATTTCTTAAGTGAGAACAACGATTTGGTCTCACATCGATTTCTTAAGTGAGAACAACGATTTGGTCGCACATCGATTTCTTAAGTGATCACAACAACTTGCTCTCATAACGATTCGATAAGTTATATAACGACTTGGTCGCTGTAACGATTCTATACATTTCACAAAGATTCGCTTACAACAATTGGATTATTAATATATATAGTGATTTATGTATGCATCTGTTTACTTATGATTGCACAACGATTCACTCATTTACAGAATAATTTCATAAGTCATGCATATAACGATTTTGTGGAAAATAACGATTTGCTTTTCGAGCTAATGTTTGAATACGTCGAAAAGTCAAAGTCTTCACGTATATCTTTTTGACAGCCATGCATTTATTACGATAGTACGTATCACTGCATGCATGCAGACAATATATTCTATTCTCTTGATTATTCTGTAAACATCTTTTTAGAAGAACAAAATGGAACTTCTACTTTTGTATAAAATCAATCTAACGTTGACTAAAAACAAGAGACAGTCTAGCTATCTATTGTTTAGCATTTAATGTGTGCAGGTCTCTGACAACATTCGTGATACAACGTTGGACAAAATAGAAGCCAAAGGATACTACAGAAGATCTTCTCTCTTTGCGTTCATGGAAAGCCAAAAGACAGTTGAACTTCTACAGTACCATGCAGTCTAACGTAAACTAGAACTTAGAGACAATGGACACTTCAACGTTCAAATTTTAAAAGAGTGATATATATAGAAGAATGAAGCTCCCGAAGCACAAGAAGTTAACGAGCAACAAAGAGAACAACTGTGATACAATGCTTACAACCTTCTGCAAGCTTTCCCAGAGCCAAGCAAAAATTCCCATCTGTTCTAGCTCTTGCTCTCTGTGCTAAGTGTAGATCTGTGAAAGAGCCTTTAGTTCTGAGATGAGTTCTTTGTTGTAGATCTTTTCCTTCTCAGTTCTTAGCTTCAGATCAAGTTGTGTTCTATAAGCTTGATCTAGGGGCTTCATCTCTGAACACTTTCTTGAGTGTTTGTTCCCTTCGTTTAGAAGGAAGACCTGGTGGGATCCAGGGTGTGAGATTCCCTTCATGTAGAAGGAAGACCTGGTGGGTTCCAAGGTGTTGTTCCCTTCGTGTGAAGGAAGACCAGCTGGGGTGCTGGGTGTTGCAGTGTCCTTAAGGGGGACTATACCCTTGTTAGTGAAATCCTGAGATATTGCTCAGGGACTGGACGTAGGACTCCTAAGGAGAGGAGATCTCAACCAGGATAATTCTCTGTGTCGTGTGAATGCCTTTGTGTGATTGATTTTAACTAACACTAACAATCTGCGAAGTGTATTTTTGTGACCTTTGTGTGAATAGGTTTTAAGTATTAAATATTTTTAATATCCCATTCACCTTCTCTCTGGGCTAGCTAGTTGGGCTACAAGTGGTATCAGAGCAAGTCTTTTCGACAAAGAAGAAGATCCAATGATCTGAAGAGTAAAGATCAAATGGCAGCCCAAGGTCACTCCGAAGGTCAGTCAATCAACAGGCCACCGCTGTTCGATGGAGAAGATTACACCTACTGGAAAACAAGAATGGAATACTTCCTACAAGGTTTCGACTTTCAAATCTGGTCAATTGTAGAAGAAGGAGACCTTCTAGTCACCAATGAAAAAGGACAAATGGACTGATGATGATAGAAAGAAGATTTCTCTCAACTGCAAAGCCAAATCATTCTGTGTTGTGCCCTTAGTAAAAAGGAATCCAACCGTGTATCAGCCTGCAAATCCATGATGGAGATGTGGGAAAAATTAAGAATCACTTATGAAGGCACGGATAAAGTGAAAGAAACCAGAATAGACATTTTGGTGACACAATACGAGAGATTTCAGATGCAGCCCGGCTAGTCAATAACTCAGATGTTCAGTAGATTTACAACATCACAAACGGATTAGCTGGACTAAGAAAAAGTTAAGAAATGGGAGATATGGTAAGGAAAATACTGAGGTCTCTACCAGCATCATGGACTCCCAAGGTAATAGCTATAGAAGAAGCCAATGACTTGAAAAGGATATCATTGGAAAAGCTCATTGGGTCCCTTATGGCCCATGAAATAAACATGGAGAGATTAGGAGAATCATCTAGTAGGAAGAAGCACACAAATGCTCTCAAAGCAACAGAAGGAAACTCTGAGGAAAAATCTGAAGATGAAGACAGCGGTGAAGATAGTGAAGACGAAGAAGCTATGCTATCTAGGAGGCTTCAACGAATTTTAGCCAAAAACAAAGATATTAGTCCGGCAGAAGATATTTCAAGAAAAATAAAGAGTCTAAGAAGTTAGAAGGAAAGGACTCAAAGAAAGGTGAGCCCATATGCTATGAATGTAAGAAGCCTATACATATCAAAGCAGAATGTCCGAAGCTGAAGAAACTGAATTCAAGAAGAAAGACAGTTCCAAGAAGTTCAGGAGATACAAGAAGAAAGCAATGGCAGCAGCTTGGAGCAACAGCAACGACTCGGACAACGAGTCAAGCTCGACTAGCGAGGAAGAAGAAGAGGCTAACTTGGCTTTCATGGCCAACACAGAAGAAAAGGTAACTTCTGACTCCTCTTTTGATTCATGTAATGATTCAGATTCTGACAATTTAGAAGATGCCTTTAATGAGTTATATAGTAAATATAGAGAAGTATCTAAATTACTAAAAGCTAGTAAGAAAAATGTCAGTTGCTTAGAAAACACTAATTCAGATTTAAAGTCAGAAAATGAGGAAATGGAGAAACAAATCATTCAACTTAAAAGAAGAAACAATTTGTTATGCGAAGATCTGACAGATAAAAACAAACAGGTAACAGAATTAGAAAAACAAGAAAGTCTAGACGAGTTAAAAAATAAAATTAAAATACTGACGGAAGAAAATGAAAGACTATCAAGTACATTAGAAAAGTTCACTAATGGTAAAACATGATTAATACTAAAGGGCGCTAGACGATCAGGAAAGAAGAAACATGGACTAGGCTATACACCCCCAGATAATGAAGACACAACAGTATACCCTAAAACATATCCAACTCCAAAATTCGTACCTGAACAAGATACATCATATAAATCAAATCTTAAATGTGCTCCATATGAAAACGTAACCAGAACAACATGTTGCAGTCACTGCAACAAGCTAGGACACACCAAGATATCATGTCCAACCAAATATAAAAGATGGATAATAAAAGGAAAATTGATGACACTAACCAACCATGGCCCAAAAGAACTTGGGTACCTAAAGCTTGATGTTTTCATTTTAGGAAAGCCCTCGAGCATCCAAGTGGTACTTGGATAGCAGATGCTCAAGGCATATGTCAGGAAACAGAAGGCTGTTTACCCATTTAGAAGCTGAAGAAGGTACAATCACCTATGGAGATAATGGAAAAGGGACTGTGATAGGCAGCAGATCAGTGAGCAGCAAAGGCAAAATAGTTATTGAAGATGTCCTATGTGTTAGAGGACTGAAGCACAACCTCATCAGCATCAGCCAGCTGTGCGACAAAGGACATCAAATCAAATTTCAAGAGTCAAAGTGCAGCATTATGAAAGAGGGAGAGGTCATTTTTGAAGCCAACAGAGAAAAGAACATGTACGTACTCTACCTTGAAGATTTAAAAGGTCAGGATATATGTTTAGCAGTAGGCAAAGAGCAATCAACTGAGCTGTGGCACAGAAGATTGGGTCACTGCAGTTTGGATGGCATAAGGAAGCTGATCAAGAGAAGCCTAGTGGAAGGTCTACCTAAAATTAGCACAAGAATGGATGGCGTCTGCAGACCTTGTGCAAAAGGGAAGCACACAAAGTCTTTCTTCAAGTCAAAGACTATGGTAACCACCTCCAAACCCTTAGAGCTCCTTCATATGGACTTATTTGGGCCAATGAGGACCACAAGTCTTTGAGGATAGAGTTTTGGATTCGTTATTATAGATGACTATTCAAGATTCACATGGGTATCCTTTCTGGAAGACAAGGATGATACATTTGATAGTTTTGTAAACTTCAGTAAAAGGTTCAGAAAGATAAGAAGCACTGCATTGTTGGAATCCGGTCAGATCATGGAGAAGAATTCCAGAATGAATGATTTGCAAAGTTCTGTGATGAACAAGGAATTGAACATAATTTCTTAGCACCAAGGACACCACAGCAAAATGGAGTTGCTGAGAGGAAGAATAGAACTTTATTGGACATGGTAAGAACAATGTTATCATAATATGATCTGCCAAGATACTTTTGGGCTGAAGCAGTCAACACAACAAGCTATGTCATAAATATAGTGATGATCAGGCCAATTCTAAAGAGGACAGCCTATGAATTGTACAAGGGAAAGAAGCCAAAGATCAGTCACTTCAGGACATTCGGATGTCCATGCTTCATCCACAACAACGACAAAAGAGACATTGGTAAGTTAGATGTCAAATCAGATGAGGGCATCTTCATGGGGTATGCTTCTAAACCTAAAGGATATAGAGTGTTTAATAAGTGCACTTTATTAATTGAGCAGTCAGTACACATTATTTTTGATGAAACTAACCCTTCCTTGAGAAAGAAGAAGATAGTGACAATGATGATGCAGATGAATTATCAAAGAAACTAAAGAGTACTTCAATTGAGGACAAGGAAGATCCACCTATGGAAGACTTGCAACAAAGGGATATCTCTCATCAAAATCTTCCAAAAGAGTGGAGATACAAGAAAGATCACCCACCTGAAAACATTATCGGTGAGCCATCTATAGGGGTAAGAAGGAGAGGTAATATAATTCCATGTGATTATCTAGCCTTTGTCCCTCAAATAGAGCCTAGGACAATCAATGAATCTCTCACTGATGAATCTTGGATTTTAGCCATGCAAGATGAACTAAATCAGTTCAAGAGAAACCATGTATGGTCACTTGTTCCTAGACCATCAGATCATCTAGTGATTGGCACCAAATGGGTGTTTAGAAATAAATTGGATGAAGCTGGTGTGATCTTAAGAAACAAGGCCATATTGGTAGCTCAAGGCTATTCCCAAGAGGAAGGCATAGATTTCGATGAAACCTATGCACCTGTAGCTAGACTTGAGGCTATTAGGATTTTACTCGCATATGCATCTGCATTAGATTTAAAATTATTTCAAATGGACGTGAAGTCTGCTTTTCTAAACGGTTTTATTAAGGAGGAAGTTTATGTAGAACAACCTCCAGGTTTTGATGATATCGATTTTCCCAATCATGTTTTTAAGTTGCACAAAGCTTTATATGGTTTAAAACAAGCACCTAGGGCCTGGTATGAAAGGCTTAGCTCATTTCTACTAGACCATGGTTTCACTAGAGGTCAAGTAGATAGTACATTATTTGTCAAATCTAAGGTCAAACATATTCACTTGTTCAAATATATGTTGATGATATAATATTTGGTTCTTCTGACGAATCTCTTTGCAAGTATTTTGAGAAGCTCATGCAGGGAGAATTAGAAATGAGCATGATGGGGGAGCTTAACTACTTCCTTGGACTGCAAATCAAACAAGGAAAGGAAGGCATCCACATCTGTCAAGCTAAGTACACCAAAGAACTCTTAAAGAAGTTTGGGTTTGATAATGCCAAGCCACTGTCAACACCTATGAGCACATCAACAAGGATGGACAGTGACAAGGATGGTAAGAAAGTAGATCAAAAGATCTACAGAGGTATGATAGGTTCATTACTTTACTTAACGGCAAGCAGACCTGATATTTTATTTAGTGTATGCATGTGTGCTAGATACCAAGCAAATCCTAAAGAGTCTCACTTAATTAGTGTTAAAAGAATTTTCAGATATTTATCCAAGACTCATGACTTAGGCTTATGGTATCCAAAATCATGTCAAATTAATTTGGTAGGATACTCTGATGCTGACTATGCTGGATGCAAAATCGATAGAAAAAGCACCAGTGGTTGTTGTCAATTTCTTGTAGGATGTCTGATATCATGGTCCTCAAAGAAGCAAAATTCTATAGCACTGTCTACAGCTGAAGCTGAGTACGTGGCTGTTGGAAGCTGTTGTACACAACTTCTATGGATCAAACAACAACTTGAGGATTATGGGCTACATATCAAGACAATCCCCTTCTTATGCGACAACACCAGTGCCATAAATCTCACCAAGAATCCAGTACAACATTCAAGGACAAAACACATTGAGGTTAGATATCATTTTATTCGTGATCATGTAGCTAATGGAAACATAGATATTTCCTTTATTGATACACATAATCAGTTAGCAGATATCTCCACAAAGGCCTTACCTCAAGAGAGGTTTACATCACTTAGAAGGGAATTAGGCATGTGCAAATTGTGAATGATTTATCTGTATAAAACTGAAATATAAATTATCAGAATGATAATTATTTTTCCTCCCTGAATTTAAGAAAATTTCCTCAAATTTTTTTTTTAAGTCATTTATGGCGATTCGCTATTTTACAAGCTTTTATTCCTATCGAACCACTCGTTTTGTCGTTTTCTGCCATAAAGGCGCCTCCTGTTTTGAAAAAGTAATTATTTCTTTGATATACCTGAAATCTATGTGGTAACGATTCACATCCCTTTTTCATCCCCTTCTTCCTGCCTGAGGCGATACCCTATCGACTCCGACACCAACTCTTTGAGCTTTCAAGATCCAAAACTCCTTCCCGCAAGAAATTTCTTTGGGGTTTCTACCCCTCTCCTCACTCCAACCCTTCAGAAACTTTCCCCATCAAAATCCATGGCTGCACCTGTTGTTTCCGGCAGCGTCGAGGGCTATGGAACCGAGTTCCTCACAGCAGAGCAGCAGGAAAGGTTCACCTTTGTGAAGACGAAACTCTGTGGAAACAAGGCAGTGGATATTGCAGACTTGGAAAAGAATGGGATGCACAGCATCATGGCAGCTATGGAAAGGATGAAATGGACAGAGATTGCAACCTTCTCTGAGGTAAGCTATCCAGACATGGTGAAGGCGTTCTATGTTTGCTTAAGAACTGAGGCGGACGGGTCCTTGACGTCATCTGTCAAAGGTACCCAGATTAGAATCGACCATGAGCTTTTGAGGTCTTTATTTGGTGTTTGCACCACTGGTCACTGTGGTATTCACACTGTGGATACCCAAGCAAAGGGACTAGGGATTGTAGGTCCCGAATTTCAGTTGAAGGATGGAAAACATGACATTAATCAGATGAATGCATTCAACCATCTATTGCACTTTATAGTTTGTCAAGATTCCAAGAAGTGCTACATTCTCCACGTGCACCAAGGCAGATTCAGACATGATGTTCTGGGCCATCCAGAACAAGGAGATAAGCATGGCTGAAGTTATTTTGGAGCGAATGAAGTTTGCCCATGCTCAAATATGGGACACAAAGAGCAAACTAAATGTGCCTCTGCCATATGCCCATCTGCTCTCCAAAATATTCAAACATTTTGGCTTAAATTAATCTAGACCAGTAGTAGAGAAGATGGGGCAAGCTATCCACAACAGAAATCTAAGGAAAAGCGGATTTTCTGTGGTAAATGGTGTATGGAACAAAACTTCTGTGGCTAAGGGTGAGGCCATAATTGACGAAGCCCAAGAAGTCCAGGAAGAGGTAGGAGAGGCTGCAGCTCAAATAGCTTAAGAAGAATCAGCAGTAGCAGCAGCAGAGGTACCTGTTGTCCAAGAAGAACATCAAGAATGTCATAGTTCAGAGTCTACAGTGGTTCGAGAGGAATCAATACAGGCAGAAGCTCTAGTAGCAGCAGACCAGGCAGCAGCACCAGCAGAAAGGGCAGCAGCTCTATCTGAAGAAGCACCAGCAGCAGCAGAGGCCAGAGCAGAAGAATCTGTGGCCATTGGTAGCCTAATTGAAGAAATTCCTCGAGAGAATATTTTTCCAGTTGTGGGAACCTATGAAAATCTAAACCCCACCACTATTGTGGCATCCATTCTTAGAGATGTGCCATCTCTAGCACTCAGGGGAGCCTGAGAGGTTCAGTGAATCAGTAGCTCTAGAAGCTGTGGCATCGGCCACACAGATGAGATCATCATGGAGGAAGCTCCTAGTCAGGGGGAGCAAGCAGTTGCTCATGAGAAAATATCAGTGGAAGATGCTCCTATTGAGGGGAGCAATCTATTGATGAGGAGGCAGCTCCTCAAGGGGAGCACACTGAAAGTGTCCCCATGGATAATGAAGAGTATGTTGAATTCGAGGAGCCCATTGCAAGGGCACATAGCAAAAGGAAAAGAATAGCTCATAGGAAGCCCAAGGAGAAGCAGCTGAAGATTCAATTGAAGCCTGTTATTTCAAGGCTGAATGAGCAAGGAAAGACTCTCTCATCTCTGCAGTTTGATATTCAATCTCTTCTTATCAGCCAAACTTCTGCAGCTAATGAAATTGGAACTTTGTCCACTGAAGTGCACAGCTTAACAGATGATTTTAAAATGTTCAAACAATTATGCCGATGGATGAAAGGTGAGTTCGACAGTGTCAAGAAGCTCATCTCCTCAGGGAGCAATCCTCCTCTGCCCCTCCTATTCCCCCTCCTGCTGATCCAGTCAGTAGTTCAGGGCCTTCTCAGGCCAGGCAGCAAGAAGAAGAGGCCGGGCCATCAGGGCCATCTGGTATAGCAGAAGATCGGCCATCAGGGCAAATTATGGTAGAACCAACAGGGCCAACCGGGCCTCAGGCGGTTCAGAAGGAACCAGTAGGGCCATCAGGGCCAGTCAAGGTTGTTTCAGGGCCATCAGGGCCAGTCAAGGTTGTTTCAGGGCCAACAGGGTCAGTGGTCTCCGAGGATGTGCAGTCAAGTGTAGAAGAGCTAGCAGTTGCTCCTGAAGCCCCTGAGCCTTCATCCCTTGCAACACCAGCCCCTTCTTCACCACCATCTTCTTCCACAGCACCTCCAGCTCCACCTACCTTCAAACAACCTGTACCAAGAACCATCTCATCTCCAGCACCTTTTCCCTCTGAACCTCATTTGTCTCCTATCATGCCTACTACCATTTCCACATCCATTTCTCCCTCTCCTCCTGTTATTGATCCTCCAGTTTCTTCATCAGCTGGAGCCTCTTCCTCCTCTGGTCCCTCATCAGCCGGGCATCCACTATTCTTTCTCCTAGATCATTTCTTCATCCTCCTACTCCACCTACATCAGTTACAATTACTCCTACTAATCCACAACATGCCAGTGTTTTTCAAAATAAATTTGAGGATGAGTTGGAACGCACCACACTCATCTCAATCCTGGCAGTTGCTTCACATGTTCACAGAACTGATTCTTCTAGTCCTGTTTCTAAAAGAGGAAAATTTCAAAAACTCTTGCTCTTTCCTCTGAACCCATGTTTCCTCCACTTTGGTACTCCCTCTCAGTTGAAAATTGAAGGAGACCAATTTACATCGAATATCTCCAAAAATGTATTCTCGCCAACCTTTTTGGCATTCCTTTTCTCAATCTTACTGATCACCTTAACATTGTATTACCCTTCTGCCACATTTCCAAAGTCGACCAACTCAAAATCTTCCAATTGGCTGAATGCAAGACTGAAGATCAGTGGGCCAAAGGGCATAAGACTCTCTACAGCAAGTATCTTCTTGCCAGATTAGACAGCACCTCTCGATAGGATCATCCTCTCACCCTTTCTGAATGGTTTGTATTTCATCATCAAGCACTTTGGGGCCCTTTCATTCTCAAAGAAATCAGAATCACCAGGTGCTTCCAGCTTTACAATGATTTTTGTTATTTACGCAAGCTACCCGAAGTTCAGTTTGGCCAATTCCATGGGGCTCTTGCTATTCTTCGAACTGAAGGTCCCATTAATTGCCCTTTCACAGTGGACTTCACCACTCTGAAGATGCCTGAAGTAGTATTTTTCCCAAAGTTACACTCCTTGGTCTTGGATTCCTCTGTTGGCTCTCATGCCTTTGAAAGATTTGCACAAGTCATGGGGAGAATCTCAGCTCAGCAGGGTCGCCTTCCCTCCTTTCAGAGGTTTATCTTTCGCGAATATCATCTGGGCCACATCTCTTCTGCAGTGCTTGCTCCTTTGATATCTGATTGTGAAAGGCTCTCTCCCATAGATTGGGAGAAGCACTACAATCAATCTGCTCTCCAGTTGGAATCCTTGAACAGCTCCTTGGTCTGAGCAGGCAAGCCACCTCTCTCTCTGAACCTTTCCTGGACTTGAATTCCATCAATCCAGTATAGGAACTGTTTGTGCAATGGGCTGCACGGTACTCCGCTTTTATTTCCTTGCTAAAAGACCTGAAGTATCATTAGCTCTTCTATCCTGTTACCATTGCTCACTTCCTTCAGCGTGCCAGTTTTTGGAAGTCCAGTCACTTCAGGTTCACCCTTGATAAGGATCAATATGTGCGTTTCTTAGAAGATCAATGACAACTTTACATTGAGCACATGCGTCTTGAGATGGGTGTATCCTTCACTATAATTCTGGCATCTTCCAACAATTTTTTGAAGAACAGGAGATTAAGGCTTGGGAACTTATTTCCCGGCATGCCTCTCTTCTTTCTCCAACTTTCTATCTCCCTGTACCCCTTCAAGAGTAATACAATCATCTTTTTTTTGTGCTCTCTCATTTATCTTTTCTCTTCTTCTTTGTCTCAAGCGTTTGATCTTTTTGCTTAAATGACAAAAAGGGGAGAAATATTGCATTTCTGAAATACATTATTTATGTTATTTCCACAATCATACTTAGAATTATTTCAGATAATGTGTGCTTATTTTTAAGTTTTGTCATCACCAAAAGGGGGAGATTGATGATCAGGTTATACCCATGTAATTTAAATAAATTACACATCTATTTTGGTGATTAACAAAACTATGATAGAGGTTACTAACATATTTTCTATGAAGTCTAAACACAGGAAATAAACCAAGGGAAAAACAAGCCAATCAAGTAAGTATTCATCACACCACAACAATGTGAGTTCAAAGCATCAATATTTGTCTAAGTACACATCGATTTCTACTATAGGTCATAACGATTTCTATAGAGCTATAACGATTTCCTTAGTTCCATAACGATTTCATACTTACAAGGATTCACTATGTGTTATATCGTTAAGTGATTGCAATGATTTGCTTTCACAACGATTCATTAAGTGATTGCAACGATTTGCTCTCACAACGATTCGTTATGTGATTGCAACAATTTACTCTCACAACGATTCGTTAAGTGATCGCAATGATTTGCTCTCACAACGATTTGTTAAGTGATCGCAACGACTTGCTCTCACAACGATTCGTTAAGTGATCGCAACGATTTGCTCTCACAACGATTTTTAAGTGATCAACGATTTGTTTTCATATCGATTTCTTACGTGAGAACAATGATTTGGTCTCACATCGATTTCTCTCACATTGATTTTTCTCACATCGATTTCGTAAGTGAGAACAACGATTTGGTCTCACATCGATTTCTTAAGAGAGAACAACGATTTGGTCACACATCGATTTCTTAAGTGAGAACAATGATTTGGTCTCACATCGATTTCTTAAGTGAGACAACGATTTGGTCTCACATCGATTTCTTAAGTGAGAACAATGATTTGGCGCACATCGATTTCTTAAGTGATCACAACAACTTGCTCTCATAACGATTCGATAAGTTACATAGCGACTTGGTCGCTGTAACGATTCTATACATTTCACAAAGATTCGCTTACAACGATTGGATTATTAATATATATAGTGATTGTGTATGCATCTATTTACTTATGATTGCACAACGATTCACTCATTTTCACAACATTTATAAGTCATGCATATAACGATTTCGTGGAAATAATGATTTGCTTTTCGAGCTAATGTTTGAATACGTCAAAAGTCAAAGTCTTCACGTATATCTTTTTGACAGTCATGCATTTATTACGATAGTACTATCACTGCATGCATGCCGACAATATCTTCTATTCTCTTGCTTATTCTGTAAACATCTTTTTAGAAGAACAGAATGGAACTTCTACTTTTGTATAAAATCAATCTAACGTTGACTGACAACAAGAGACAGTCTAGCTGTCTATTGTTTAGCATTTAATGTGTGCAGGTCTTGACAACTTTCGTCATACAACGTTGGACAAAATAGAAGATACTCTTCTCTCTTTGCGTGCATGGAAAGCCAAAAGACCGTTGAACTTCTACAGTACCATGCAGTCTAACGTAAACCAGAACTTAGAGACAACGGAAACTTCAACGTTCAAATTTCAAAAGAGTGATATATATAGAAGAATGAAGCTCCTGAAGCACAAGAAGTTAACGAGCAACAAAGAGAACAACTGTGTTACAACGCTTACAACCTTCTGCAAGCTTTCCCAGAGCCAAGCAAAAATTCCCATCTATTCTAGCTCTCTGTGCTAGGTGTAGATTTGTGAAAGAGCCTTTAGTTCTGAGAGGAGTTCTTTGTTGTAGATCTTTTCCTTCTCAGTTCTTAACTTCAGATCAAGTTGTGTTCTATAAGCTTGATCTAGGGGCTTCATCTCTGAAGACTTTCTTGAGTGTTTGTTCCCTTCGTATAGAAGGAAGACCTGGTGGATCTAGGGTGTGAGATTCCCTTCGTGTAGAAGGAAGCCTGGTGGGTTCCAGGGTGTTGTTCCCTTCCTGTGAAGGAAGACCAGCTGGGGTGCTGGGTGCTGCAGTGTCCTTAAGGGGGACTGTACCCTTGTTAGTGAAATCCTGAGATATTGCTCAGGGACTGGACGTAGGACTCCTAAAGAGAGGAGATCTGAACCAGGATAATTCTCTGCGTTGTGTGAATGCCTTTGTGTGATTGATTTTAACTAACACTAACAATCTGCGAAGTGTGTTTTTGTGACCTTCGTGTGAATAGGTTTTAAGTATTAAATATTTTTAATATCCCATTCACCCCCCCTCTGGGCTAGCTAGCTGGGCTACATTTACGTCTTTTGGCTAACAAGTCGTCAAGACCAGCCAAAAGTCAAATCACGTGCCCGAGGGAGCCTCAATCCTCTCAACCAAGTATGAGCCCGAGGGAGCCTCAATCCTCTCACCCAGATTACGTGCCCGAGGGAGCCTCAATCCTCTCAACCAATACGTGCCCAAGGGAGCCTCAATCCTCTCAACCAAATCATGTGCCCGAGAGAGCCTCAATCCTGTCAACCAAATTACATGCCCGAGGGGCCTCAATCTTTTGATCCAAATCACGTGCCCGAGGGAGCCTCAATCCTCTCACCAAATCACGTGCCCAAGGGAGACTCAATCCTTTCACCCAAATTATGTGCTCGAGGGAGCCTCAATCCTCTCACCGAAATCATATGCCCGAGGGGCCTCAATCCTCTCACCTAAATTACGTGCCCGAGGGAGCCTCAATCCTTTCACCCAAATGACGTGCTCGAGGTAGCCTCAATCCTCTCACCCAATCACGTGCCCGAGAGAGCCTCAATCCTTTCACACCAAATCATGTGCCCGAGAGAGCCTCAGTCCTCTCACCGAAATTATGTGCCTGAGAGAGCCTCAATCCTCTCACCCAAATTACGTGCCCGAGGGAGCCTTAATCCTCTCACCGAAATCATGTCCCCGAGGGAGCCTCAATCCTCTCACCCAAATTATGTGCCCGAGGGAGCCTCAATCCTTTTACCCAAATCACGTGCCCAAGGGAGCCTCAATCCTCTCACCCAAATCACGTACCCGAGGGAGCCTCAATCCTTTCACCCAAATCATGTGCCCGAGGGAGCCTCAATCCTCTCACCGAAATCATGTGCTCGAGGGAGCCTCAATCCTCTCACCAAATTATGTGCTCGAGGGAGCCTCAATCCTCTCACCCAAATCACGAGCTCGAGGGAGCTTCAATCCTCTCATCAAAATTATGGCCCTAGAGAAGCCTTAATACTCTAACACAAGCATGTTATGGCCCTTGAGGACTCCTAATCCTCTAAATGAAATAGCTCACGGCTTTTGGGGAAGCCTTAAAACCCCTATTATCAATAAAGATCACATGTTGATGGTGAAACTCTGAAGCACAATGTATATAGCAAATAAAAGTCTTGGTCAGAAGATAGGCCCTTGGGATAGCCCAAAAAGGAGAAGTCAAAATGAAAGCCTATGCTCTGGTGTCACCTGCCCTCAGAAGGTCAACCTGTGCGAAAGAATGGTACAAACGGCTCCGTCATTCATAAATGAGGTCGTCATCTCACGCCAATTCATGGCTTGCACGATTTTGTAGAAGTTATAGCAGTCTCTGTTTTCAAAACAGCCAGTTGGGTCTCCATGATTTTTGGCACCAAGTAATCTCCTTCAATGTCATGTACTTGATCTAACTCTGCAAGGTCAAAATAACAGGAGGTCATATTTTCGCCATAAAAGAACGAGAAAAGGAAAGAGCGAAGCAGCTTATCAAAAGAAATATTGCAGCCAAGTCACAATTCTCAAGACATAAAGCAAAATTCTGGCATTGTTTCCACATCAAATATATGTACGAGATGATGGTCATTACACTATAAGTCCAAAAGAATGGGAAGTTTACTGTGAGTATGTCAAAGCTGCGACATCTCAAGTTCACAAATACAATATCTCCACCATGCATCTCAAGAAAGTCAAAGTGGCTGAAATGAATTGGCAGAATAAATGAAATAGACCCTCTGAAGGGCAACAAGTGCTAAAATACAATTGGAAACATTCACACGAGACCATCGCCCTATGTTTCACTCTCGGATGCCAGTCTCGTAGGGGGCATTTGTTGTACCAAGATTTTCTTGGTCCATCCTTTGTTCCGGAAGTAGCATGAGAAAAGAAGAAGAAATAGAAAAAAAAAGGAAAAAAGGGAAAAAAAAACTCACCCCATCCCCAGTCGTTGTTTGGCCCTCACCACCGCAGAAGGAAGAAGAGGAGATGAAAGAGGAGAGGGAGCTGTCGCTCTCCTCACCTCCCTAGGCCGCAGTGACTGCCGTTGCGGCCTGCTCCTTACCCAATCGCCCGCCCTGCCTGGTCTGGCCACTGCGGGAGGAAGAAGAAGAGGCGAAGGAGGGGGGGGGGGGGGGGGGGCGAAAGTCCCTGCAGCCGCCGCTGCCCCTCCCATGCTGCTGCTATGCTGCCGCTTGGCTGCACCGCCGCCGCCAACCCGCTGCACCACCGGCGCTGCCGCCGCTGCTGCTAGCCCCTGGGTGGGCCGCCATTGAGCAGGAAGGGAGGAGGAGGAAGGAGGCCACGCGCCTCTCCTTCCTATGTTCGGTCTGCGCAAGTGCCAACTAGGGAAGGGTCGAACCAGGAAAAGGAAAGGGAAAAAAAGGAAAGAAGAAAAATGGCCAGGGGCTAAAATGCAAATTATAGCCCAAAATCTCCAGATAAAATTACGTAAACCCCCTGTGGGGGTACGTAAACCTCCCGGGAGAGGTACACAAACGTCCCGACCATGGTCTCTCCTCCTCCCACTATAAAAGGAGGGGGGCGCCCAAGCCAAAGGAAGAGGATTTTTGAAGCTTCAACACAGAGCAAGGCTCTGAGAAAGACTGCAAGGCGGTCTAGGAAAAGGGTCTGCAAGGCAGCCTAAAGAACATTGTGCAAGGCACAATTTGAATTTTCTCAAGTCTAAGGAAAGTCTATTGGGCTTCCTTGTTGGGCCAAATTGCTTATTGGGCCGGACTTGTATTGTTATGCCATGATTTGTTAAATGAATATGATGCTTCATGCTTAAGGGCGAATGGTGGTTAATGGGCCTGTCACGCCCCGACGCGGAATATCGGAGCGAAGGCAGTTGCAAGAAAAAGGTATAGAGCGTATACTAGACATCAAACCATTGCACATTGAATAATACTAAAGCAAATCTTTCTCATTAATACTTTTCAAAGTCTAGTTACAACCACTAATATCAGAGATATTCTATAGGGCCCAATTACATTGCAATGAATGGAAATAACTAACTACAACTCTAAGATGACATAACGACTCGAGGGTACTCCTGGCTTCACTCTTGGTCATCCCCTTCTTCGTGAGTGTAGGTGTCATCCTCGGTCTCACCTGAGAACACAACATCAAATAACGTAGGGTCAGCGATAACGCCCAGTAGGACTTAAATCTCAGGCTCAAGCAAGCTTAAATAATTAACGCATTTAATGGTAGAGTATCTAAAGATAGCAGGTACGAGAGAGTCAAAAATAGCAAGAGATAGTACAACAGGTAACAGGATAGCACAATGGCACGTGATCGAGTATAGTTTCCAAAAATAGCACAAGTATCGAGTATAGCACGAATAGCAGGATGGCCATAGCACAACTAGCACAAGTATAATAATAGCACGACGAGTATAGCACTTGTTTGTCCTTCTAGACATCGAGAGAGTATAGCACGTTTTGTGTTTTTATTGTCATATAGATAGTCGAGATAGATAGCACTTGAGTGTAATGCCAAAACACTGATCATTTAACTCCCATGGGCACTAGCACTTCGGGCGCGCGCACCCAGGACAGATCGGGCCTTTATATATTGCCAGACATTGGTTATATTGTTTATCTTTAGACAATCAGTCAATGGCCAATATAGAGTACCAGGAAGTAGATGAGAGCATAGATGAATAGACGAGATAGTAGAGTGAATGTGAATAGACGAGCGAGTAGAGTACAGATGAGAGCTAGTGGACATTGCACGTAATACGTCGAGTAATCAGGCGATAGTAACAGTTGCACAAACACGCGCAACGTCGTATTGGCAGTCAGGTGAATTCATGATCTTCCCGCTGGTCAAGTTATGCACAAGTCCAGAGGTCCGACGTGATTCAAGGTAAGAGCGAACTTCTAATAGTTGTTTTGGATCATATCGATCCCTAAAGGTGTAATGGGTGTTAGGGTACAACCGGCTCGTCGACCATGTGGGAATCCATGATCAGAGGAGATTACGGAGGCCTTGTGTAAGGGTTCAATAGTCCGCGAAAGGAATATCTGACGGAGAGTTCACCCAAGCCAAGTAAAGTGTGTATATAAAATAGGTGCTCGAGGTTCTAGAGGAATTCTAGAACAGTGTAGAGCATCAATATCGGTACATAAACACGCAAGAAACGAATACAAGTCCGTTAAAAAAGGGCAATAATATGCTTTATTGCACTAAATGACCAGATACAGTTGATATATTTATGCCATATTTCAGCCGTATATGGATGGTTCATGTGGGCATGTGTAAGAGAAATCATATATAGAATAAATCGTAAATATGTATTTTAAAGCATTCAATATAGCTCCATTTTAAAACAAGTTTTATTGGGGGTATAACTGTAAAAAAGGCGTAAGAATTATTTAGAAAGCGACAGAAATAATTTTTATGGATTTCATCAAAATTTCTTCTGAAGGCGACGTACCCCTGTACGGGTCGCGATAGGGTCAGGGCAGAATGCGACAGGGCCTAAAAAAGGGTCGCGACATGGCTTGCAGATCGGGTTCTGAGAACGTGACGGCTCACCTGTCGCCTTCTTGGTCACGACGGGGGTAGGCTGTCGCAATCGGACCCCAGAAGGCGAATATGGGCAGTCGCGATCTGGTGGTCTACACCTGACTCTGATAGAGTCAGACCAGACATTGGATTACGGACAAGAACATTCAAATTTTGATATAGGGTCATTTAGAAAATCCAAACTAATTATATACATGATGAAAAAATCACGAAATTAGTGGCAAATGGAACTAGATATGCGAGAGTACTTCCACTAAATAGGAATTTGAGAGAGAACATGATTTGAACATGGTTTGAGTATGAACAATAACAAGTAACACAGAACATGATACACAGAGCAAGATTGATTTAATTCGAGCAACATGCTCAACAAAAATTAGGGGCTTTCTGGGGCAAAAGTTCCCTAATGATCATCAGTATCTCCCATAAAAATTTCAAGGTATGGGATATAGTATTCATGGAGAACAAGAATTATGAAGGGTTCGGGGTCAAGAGAGTTGCAGAACTTCGAATTCAAGAAGAAAATATTAGCTTGATGGAAAATTATGAAAATTGAAGGTTTTTGTTCCTGATGCATGGAATAATCTACAGATGAAATATTAGGATTTTTTCTGGTGAGAATGCCTACCTTGGGCTTATTTGTCTTCTAGGGCTTAGAACTCCAAGAACGAGGAAGAAGCTCCAAGAACTCCTTCTCCCACGAGATCTTCTCCTCCTGGCCTCTTTCCACGTCCAACAACCTTTGGAAATGAGCTAGGGTCGGCCAAGAGGGTTATGAGATGTATTTAAGCATGTAGGGTTCCTATCCTATTTCTACTCTAATTGCTCTTAATTACGAGATTTCCTAACTCAAACCTTCCTCCTTGCTTTCCAATCTCTATTTAGGCTAGGAAGAGATCCAAATTCGTACTAGACTATATGGGGGTAGGTTTAGGAATCCAATCCAACTCAACTTCTATTTTTTATGCATTAAATACCTCTTTTCTATTTTAGTAATATTTTAGTTACGAATTTTGAGTATTTCTCTATTATTCCTCTTTTTAAAATCTCTATTTTAGCCCACTAATTCTAATGGGTCAATATGTATAGCCCATTACTCTTTTCCATCTAATGGTTTTATTAAGCTCTTTTCATTCAATATCCATTTAGCTAGGTTTTAATCTTTATTTCAATTTTTATTTTTTGCAAAAATTCAGGTTGCTACAGGGCCGACTGTGGTGTATCCTTACATGTGATGTTTAATGGGCCTATTGGGCTAATCTCACTCATTTAATCATACACTATATGTGTAACACCCCGGAAATTCGGTAATTAGAAAATTAGAAATAAATAACTTCCATATTATCGGAATGATAGAACTTACGTACCACTATCGTACGTGAGAAAACACATCGGAAAATTTCCTAAAAATTAGAAACCAACCCCAAATATTATCCCTAAGCGTTCCACGAAGGAATTCGTGCAACGGAAAATCTGATTGGGCAAGTGTACGTCACACGTGACCAAGTACCCGAATTAGGAAACTAAGTCGGAAAAGTTAACGCGGAAAAATAACCCGACCATAAATTAAATAAACATGTTGGAGAGACTTCCACATCATGTATTCATAACCCATTAACAAGATTGGGCCAGTAGAGTACATTTGGCCCAAGGATAAAAATTGGGACAAGAAAATACCCAGAAATTCGTGTATGTAATTATGCATAATTAGGGAGGGCAATTTAGGGTTTAAAATATAGGTGATTAGTCATGTAAGGTAAGTCAAAACCGAACCCAACTGTAAGAGGTGGTTCCTAAACCTTTGCTACCTCCTTTGGGTGAGAGAATCCTAGATTCTTGGAAACTAGGAAACAAATTCGCAGCCCTTTCCTAGTCCCGTTAGGACTGTTGGTACACCCTAAAACTATAAGAACTCATCCTTAAACTCTGGGGAAAGGTTTAGCAACAAGTTGAGGTCGTGAGCAGCAAGTTTGGAGCGCTGGGGAGTGGAGAACGGCTAGGGAAAACGTAGTCGTTCCCAACTCGCTTGCATCAACCCAGAAATCTGCAGAGAGTTCTTAGCATTCAAAGGTAGGTTTTCTCGGGCCAAACATTAAATATCCTATACCAATGTGTAGATCATCAAGTTAACTTTCATTTCCCATTGGTTTCATCAAATTCTAATGAGTATATTTTGAGTTATAAGCGTTTCCCAAAGTCGCGCACTATTAGGGATTTTTCCGTTCTTCATATCATGTCCACGATTTAAAGACTGAATTAGACTAAAATTCCTTGATAAAAGTTATTCAAATGGTAGTCACGATCATCTTTTATGTTGTACGTTTGCCCAGAAGTGTTAGTAGAGAGGGTTATGAGCATGGTAAGAGAGGCTCTGCATGATACTTTGATTTCAGGCTGTACTTAGCTTTATGTTCTTCACATGTTTCCTCGGGCTCCGAGACCGAATTTGATCAAACCCTCAACATCAAAGTTTTCTAATAATTGTCCTCGTCATCTTTCATGTTGAAGGTTTTATCTAAATGTCATTTTTTAGAGAGTTACAAGAGGGGAAAGTGAATCACTGCATGAGACGTGGTTTCGGTTACACCTGACTCATCTTTTTTTTTGAAGGGCCACTAGTGTCGAAAACTACTTGATCTAGTGTCGACACACTGTCCTAAAACAGCTAGAAGGTATTTGTGAAGCTCTCTAGTGTCCACACTACTGATCTAGTGTCGACCAATGTCCCAGTTTGACCCAGAAAGTTTCTGGGAGCTGATCTAGTGTCGACACTACCTGATCTAGTGTCGACACACTGTCCCATATTGGCCAGAAGGTTTTCTGGAAGCTGTCTCTAGTGTCGACACTACTTGATCTAGTTTCGACACTACTTGACCTTTTGCCTTGTATTTAAGCACTGTGTCGACACTACTTGATCTAGTGTCGACACTACTTGACCAGTTTTGCATATTTTGTCTGTGTTTGAAGCATTGTTGTGACACCAGTAAGGGGTGTGTCGACACTACCTTTACAAAAATTTGCATATTTTGGGTCTGATCATTCCATGATGTCTACAAGCATGTTGCATGATGTTATATAGTATGCATGGACCTAAAATAAATCAACCCTTGAAGAAAATGGTAATGACACGAATGATGATTCTAATGTGTAATTTGAGTATCCTTATGTTCATTGGGTTATCTTGTGATCTTCCTTATTGTAATTGATAAGATAAGAATATGATGTGAATATGGGGATGAATACATGTTAGTATGGACTTGTTAGTGAAGTTAATGTCATGAATTGCATATGAGTTTCATTAGTTTCATGCCTCCGGTGTTCCATTATTATTTGTCCATATGCATACATGCTGGAAGATCCGTGACTCGTCACTTACACATTTGCACGAATAGGCACACCCTTCTTGGGGATTAATTGAGCACATGTTCTGCATATGATCTGTCTTTAGAAACATCCTCATGTCAAGACATTAGTGAATTATGAAACATAAGATACGTCGTTATCCTGCCTTGTTCTCTTGAGCTATTTGTCATACCTTGACTCTATGAATGATCATGTTCCTTTTACTATGAGCTTGCCATTGAAACTCTGTGGCCATAATATGAATATGTTTGTTCGGCACAATGGGACTTTGGTCGAAATTTGATCCAATGCCTGTGCAAAAAAAGGGGCCTGGTCCGGTCCTGGGGGGAGCGCCCCAACGTACTTATTAACCGCGGGAGTATGGAGTTCGTGGTGCTTGGCATAGCACAAACAAATAAGCAAAGAGTTGTGAAAATTGTGCTCGTTTGATATGATATGTTTGATTTGATCTGATATGATAAGATTTGATATGATACGTCGGTTCACGTGAATACGTGATATCTGTGAATATGGCCAATCTCTTTGATATGATTCTACTCTTGAAATATCTGTCCATTGTTATGCAATTCGACATTGAATCTGATATGATATCCGTTCTATTCCGCTATTCAACTTGTTAGAAAAGCATGCATTGTCATCATGTTCATGTGCATATCTGCCTATTTAAAATGCTAATCATATAATTAGTGCACGCACAATATTGAGATGTAAATCCTACTGAGCTAGTTCGCTCACCCTATCATCCTGCCCTTTTCAGGTAGTGATGAGGAACCAGAGGAGTCGGATGGGGCAGGGCAGAGTGATGAGCACCCGCCATATGAGTAGTTGACAGTTTAGAAATGGACATTTGAGTAGTCGATGTATGAGAGAAACATTTTCATCTGAATAATGAACTCTTTTTAGTGAGTCCTTCTTATGTAAGGTTGTAACTAGTTGAATGGAATGGAATAAAGTGTACTTTTGGTGTCCATATTATAGTCTCGAATGTGTTCTTCTGTTTAATTGTGACTCTGCATTATTCAACTGTGATACGTTATTTGTATTGTTCACGTCCCCCGGTATTTATTCCGCTGCTAAATATCGGGGCATGACAATATGAATAATTGCATGTAGTGTCACGTTTATTTCAAACTCCTCACCACTTGATTTCTTAATCAAAATCAACCAATTTTTCAACGAACCTTAATAAAATATTTCACCAACATTGTTGTTTAATTTTCAATAACATAAAAAAAATAACAACAAGTCATGTCTCATGTCATTTTTGATCCACCTTAAGTTAATCTCCCTTTAAATCAAATAAATAAATGAAAACATTAATTTAATTCACATAGTCATAATTAAATAAATAAATGACGAAAATAATTAAATAAATAAAACCAATGATTTTAAAAATACCAAAATGAGAAAAAAAAATTAAAAATCAATAAACATAAAAATTCCAAAAAATAGATTGCATGCTTGCAACTTGTTTTCATTAATTGTGAGTTACGCTCTTCTGTTTCAAAGGGGGTTGTCTGATGGTTAATCAAGGGTATTATATAATAACATTAACTAAGGTTAGTGAGGGAGGTCAAACGAACTAAATAAGACCATGTCCATGTAAATAAATAAAATCCAAATAAATCAAATTTAAAGATAAAATTAAAATTTTTAAAAGTTTTAAAAAATAATTCTCACAATAGGTCAGTCCCAAAAAACTTAATGCTAATTAGCGATAGGCACAATTCCATCGCTAATATGTTGTTAATCTAGTGACAAAGTAACGACGGACCTACATCTATCACTAATTAGCGACAAACAATTACGTTGCTAATCCATCGCTAATTTAACGACAGATAAGATCAACGATGGACTAAATCTGTCACAAATCTGACACTACTTAGCGACGACTTTGGCTATCGCTAATTTAGCGATGGATTTAATATGTCACAAATCCATTGCGAATAGCATCTACATAGCGACAGATTAGCAATGGCTTTGGCTATTGCTAATTTAGCAATGGATTTAATATGTCGTAAATCCATGCTAAATAGCACTACTAAATAATGGCAACAGAGAAGTGGTTTAGCAACGAATGAATGTTGCTAATAGTCACTGATCCATCACTAAATAAATAAGAAATAAAAAATTAAAAATTAAAAAAATCATACTTTGCAACTGTATACATTTCCATATGACAATTAACTAAAAATGAACATACCACGATCACCGCTCAAACATAACACAATCACATTAGAACCATTTACCAATTAAGTAAAAATTAAACATTCCACATTAATTCAAATATCTATTAAATATTTACTAGCAAAGTCACAATAATATTTCGAAATACAATGAAGATAAAAATGAAAACAAATCAAATGACGAAGCTCCTAATCATCTACACCAGGTCGCCGCCAGCCTAATCTCCAACAGCCTACAAACAAAAAATAAATGTTAGACATATATGAAACTAAAGATGGAATAAAAGATCATTTTACATTAACGAACTGTAAACCTAAATCTAAATACACTCGTCAAATCTAAAAAGAGTCTGATTTGGACTCCATCGGCTCTCAAATGTCTAGTTTGATATGTTAGTTCTTCAAAAAAGATGTTATCATTTTCTAAAGACATTCGTGATATATGCATGATGGAGCTTCAAAAGTGTAATTCATAGTAATGTGGACACGCCTGAAAGAGGCTACAATGAACTGATAATTAGAATTCATGGAAGTAGATCACAGCTTCCGTGACCCATCAGTTCTATATTGTGGTCGTATATATCTTATGTCGTTGATATATGGTTATATAAGTTGCATCCTTTCTTGCAGGTTCATTTGGTGTTCCCAAAGGAGGATTATATATGCCTATTGTTAAAGTTGGTTTTATGGCTACACGCATTCAGTGAGCATTCTTCTTAGTAGCATCATTTTTGAAATAATGTGTTTATGCTTTTGGGCACATCCACCACCTCCATATTTTGGATTCCATCTGCATAATTTGACCTTTATGGTTATATTTGTGATGTTAAATATCTTCTCTGACTTTTCAAAATGGTGGCTTGCAAGCCTTGCATCCCCATTAGAGCACAATCCAAAACTTTGAATCAATGAAAAAGATACAACAATTAAAAACATAAGTATCAGCAAGGAAATGATTCCATATAGATCCCTTGTTTTATCCATGAAGCTGAGCTATGAACGATGGAAGTGGTTGGGAATGTCAACTGTTTGAGGAAATTTGTATTCAAAATAAACGTCAATTGTGTTTGCATTTTGTGCCTAAGTCATTGCTAAACCTATTGTCTAACATCAATTGTGTATGCATTTTGGGCCTAAGTCATTGCTAAACCTACTGTCTAACAGAACAAACTGTTAAGGACCACTATTTTTCCTAAATTATGTCATGCAAATAGTCCAATGTCATGCCTTCTAGGACAGGAAAATCTATTGTCATTCTGGATCATACGTATTTTGTTTGTCTACTCTATGTTGCTTGCTTGCATATGGAGTAGTCAGCTGAAATTACTTTCTTTTATTATTTTTTTTTTGGTTTTTAAGGTGACATTACTCAACCTTGTAATTGTGACAGCTCTAGCTAGAGGTCTAGACCATATCATTTTGGCTTTGACATTATTGTCATGAAGTGAAAGTTTATTTCCTAGTCATATTCTAGACTTTGGATAAGTTTGTAATTGCTGGTTTATGACTTGTATTCCTTGTTTAAGATATGCATATATCAAACAAATCAATCTCACAACACCCTTGCAACATCACAACCAAGGTTTATCGTACATCATTTACCATTGCAAATCACAAAAGGAAACAATTATCATCATTAAACTGCCTACTGTACCTTGAATTGATGCCATTAAGACCTCTGGAGGAATCTGATTTTATCTTCTTAAGAACATGTCTAGCCAAAACACCGTCTGTCAGGGAAAGGGCAACTGCTTTCATTATTGATAAGGAAGTTCCTGAGGGCCTATAATTTATGATGTTGAAGGCGCTTTCATTAGAAATGAAGATGCATTTAATGGAACATGCACATTACATATATACCTACTGATAAACCTGTCAACAGATATGACATCCAAACCAATAAGTACTTTCATTTCCATTTAACTTTTGCTCATCAAGCAAAAGGAGAATGCTAACAGTATATATCACTTGATACAATGTCATAAACATCTAAAAATTTAATTTTAGTTACTTATATAGGAAAAAAAAATGAAACAAGGAGTTTACTGAAAAGAAGAGAATGGATAACTAAGAAGTCTAAGAGTTTAGTTAGACATATTACCAGAAATAACATGCATAGTACTTATGTTGTAAATAAGGGATAGGAATAAAATATACAAACATCAATTCAAAAGTCTTGTCACGCCCCGAATATTTAGCAGCGGAATAAATACCGGGGGACGTGAACGATACAAACAAATGTATCACAGTTGAATAGCGCAGAGTCACAATTGAATATAATAACACTTTTCAAATCATAACAATATCCTCAAAGTACTCTTTATTTCATTTCATTCAACTAGATACAACCTTACATAAGAAAGATCCAACAAAAGGTCCATTATTCAAATAAAACTTCTAGAAAGTTAACTATTACATAGACTACTCATTTGTCTATTTCTATGCTATCATCGACTCATAAGGAGGGTGCTCATCACTCTTGCCCTGCCCCATCGGACTCCACTGGTTCTTCATCACTTCCTGAAAAAAGGTAGGATGATAGGGTGAGCGAACTAGCTCAGTAGGATTTACATCTCATATGGTGCGAGCACTAGTATACGTGATTAGCATTTTTAAATAGGCAGATATGCACATGAATATGATGACAATGCATGCTTTTCTAACAGATTGAACAGAGGAATAGAACGGATGACAGATCAAATCAAATATCGAACTACATATACAATGGACAGATATTTCAAGAGTAGAATCATATCAAAAGAGATTGGCCATATTCAGACAGATACCACGTATTCACGTGAACAGACGTATCAAATCTTATCATATCAGATCAAATCAAACTTATCATATCAAACGAAGGCACAATTTTCACAACTCTTGCATATAGTATCAGTGCCATGCCACGCACCACAAGTCCATACCCCCGCGGTTAATAAGTACGTTGGGGTGCTCCTCCCCAGGACCAGACAGGGCCCTTAATTGCACAGGCATTGGTCAAAAGGACCGAAGTCCCAATTGTGCCGAACAAACATATTCATATTATGGCCACAGAGTTTCAATGACAAGCTCATAGTAAAAGGAAACAAGATCATTATAGAGTCAAGGTATGACAAATAGCTCAAGAGAACAAGGTAGGATAACGACGTATCTTATATTTCATAATTCATTAATGTCTTGACAAGAGGGTGTTTCTAAAGACAGATCATATGTAGAACATGTAATTTCCTAGTATGTATGCATATGACAATAATCAATTAAACACCGGAAAACATGAAACCATGAAACTTATATGCAAATCATAACATTTACACCACTAATATGTCCATACTAATCATGTATTCATCCCCACATTCATATCATATTATTATCTTATCAATTGACAATAAGCAAGATCACAAGATAATCCAAGGATCATAAGAACAATCAAAATTTACACGTTAGAATCATATTCATATCATTACCATTTCCTTTAATGGTTTGATTTATTTTAAGTCCATGCATACCTTATAACACCATGTACATGCTTGAAGACATCATGAAATGATTAGACTCAAATAATACAAAAATCTTGTAAGGGTAGTGTCGACACTAGATCAGATGGTGTCGACACAGTGCTCCAAACCCAAGACAAAAACATGCAAAACTGGTCAGGCTGTGTCGACACTAGTCCAGGTTGTGTCGACACAGTGCATCAAAAATAAGGCAAAAAGGTCAAGTAGTGTCGACACGAGATCAAGTAGTGTCGACACTAGAGACAGCTTCCAGAAACCCTCTGGTCAATGTGGGACAGTGTGTCGACACTAGCACAAGTGGTGTCGACACTAGATCAGCTTCCCAGAACTTTCTGGGTCAAACTGGGGGAGTGTGTCGACACACTATGGGGTTGTGTCGACACTAGAGGGCTTCCCAGAACACTTTCTGGGCTGTTTTGGGACAGGAGGTCGACCTGAGTTCAGGTCAGGTCGACACGGGCTCAGGTCAGGTCGACACGGGTTCAGGCCAGGTCGACACAGTGGCCTCCCAGACAAAAAAAAAACCATGACTGCAGTGCAGTGATCCACTTCCACTCTTATAACTCTCTAACGAATGACATTTGGACAAAACGTTCAACATGAAAGATGAAGATAACAACTAGTAGAAAAACTTTGATGTTGAGAGTTTGATCTAATTCGGTCTCGAATCCCAAGAAACATACGAAGAACAAAAAGTCAAAAGTAGCCCGAAATCACAGTGTTATGCAGAGACTCTCTTATCATGCTCCTAACTCTCTAACGAAGGACTTTGGACAAAACGTCCAACATAGAAGATGATCGTGACTTCAGGTAGAAAAACTTTTGTGAAGAAAGTTTAGTCAAATTCGATCTCGAATCACATGCCAATAAGACGAACGGAAAAGCCCTAACTGTGCGAGACTTCGGGAAAATCACCAATACACAATGTATACTCCATGAAAACCAATCAAACCAATTGCAAATGAACCTAGACTCAAAGAACTACATGATGGTGTTGGTTTTTCTTTAATCTTGGCCCGAGAACACCTACCTTTATGAAGATCTAAAACCTGTTGATGTTCTGGACACAACAGAGGATGCAGGGGATGAAGCTCCGGGTTCCCAGCCTTTCTCCTGCTCCCAGAAGTTCTTGCTTGCCTCCAAACGACTCCAACTTCGTTGTTAAACCTTCCCCAAGAGTTTAGGGACGAGTTCTTATAGTTTTAGGATGTTGTTAAGAGTCCTAATGATACTAGGAAAGGGCTACGAGCTCTGTTTCCTAGTTTTCAGAAAATCTGGGATTCCTTTACTTAAAAAGAGGTAGCCAAGGTTTAGGAACCTCCAATTGGGATTGAGTTCGGTTTTGGCTTACCTTACATGACTAATCATCCATACCTTAACCCTAAATTGCCCTTCCTAATTATGGCATAATTACCTACACGAATCTGGGCAATTCCCTGTCTCAATTCATTCATATCCTTGGGCCAAATATACTCTATTGGCCCATTCTTGTTAATGGATCATTATTACATGGTATTGGAAGTCTCTCCAATACGTTTATTTAATTTATCCATCTATATTTCTGGAATTTTAAATTTGCAAATTTCCGGGGTGTTACATCCTCCCCCACTTAAGAAATTTGGTCCCCAAATTTACGCATAATGGTGTAGATCGTACCTGAGAATAGCTCCGGGTGGTTTTTCTTCATTCTTTCCTCTGTTTCCCAGGTAGCATTAGTAACTCCGTCTCGACTCCATTGAACCTTCACCATAGGTATGGTACGATTCCTGAGTCGCTGAGTCTTCCGATCCAACAGTTTGATCGGCTTCTCTTCGTAAGTCAGGTCCTCCTGAATCTCCAAGTCCTCGTGATCAATTACATGGTCGGCATTGAATAGGTACCTCCGCAGCATGGATATGTGGAACACATTATGCACGTTTGCCAGTTGCGGCGGTAGTGCAAGTCTATACGCCACTTGACCAATTCTTTCCAAAATTTCAAATGGCCCTATGAATCTGGGACTTAGTTTTCCTTTGATCCCAAATCTTTGTATTCCCTTGAAGGTGAGACCTTCAAGAACACATGTTCGCCAACCTGAAATTCCAGTTCTCGCCTTCTCTTGTCTGCATAACTTTTCTGCCTGGATTGTGCTATCTTCAGACGTTCCCTGACAATCTGAACCTTCTGGACAGTGGCCTCAATCAAGTCGGGTCCAACCCATTGGTTCTCCCCAACCTCTTCCCAACAAAGGGGTGATCTGCAACTTCTGCCATATAAGGCTTCAAATGGAGCCATTTTGATACTAGCCTGATAGCTGTTGTTATAAGCAAACTCCATCAAGTACAACTGATCATCCCATCGACCTTTGAAATCCAGCACCAAGGCACGAAGCATATCCTCCACAATTTGATTGGTCCTTTCAGTCTGTCCATCAGTCTGAGGATGGAAGGCAGTACTAAAGTTTAATTTAGTACCCATTGCTGCTTGTAAACCCTTCCAGAAGTGTGAAGTAAATCTAGGGTCCCGATCTGATATTATGCTAGATGGAACCCCGTGCAATCTAACTACTTCCTTAACATATAGAGCGGCCAACACATCCACTGACCATGTACTCTTGATTGGAAAAAGTGAGCCGACTTAGTCAATCGGTCAACTATTACCCAAATTGCATCCTTACCACCTCTAGTCTTGGGCAATCCCATAATAAAGTCCATACCGATACTATCCCACTTCCACTCTGGGATTTCTAGTGGTAGCAGTCCACCAGCCGTACGGAAATGTTCGGCTTTGACTTTCATGCATGTCAAATAGTGTGCCACATGATCGGCACATCCCTCTTCATGTTTGGCCACCAGTACGACCTTTTTAAATCTTGGTACATCTTTGTTGATCCTGGATGAATCGTATATTTGGACTGGTGAGCTTCATTCAGTAACCTCTTCTTGAGTTCTTCATGATGAGGAACACATGTTCTACCTCGGAACAGTAATCTTCCTTCCGCAGATAGAGTGAAGTCAGGCCTTTGCTCTAACTTCTCTCTGATCTCCACTAAGAATGGATCCTCTCCCTGTTTCTCCTTGATTTCGGTCAGTAGACCGGGTTGTATCTGGAGATTGGAAATCATTACTTGTTTCTTTTCTTTTCCATGTCTAAATTCAGACTTGCAAATTGCTCCAGTAACTTCCATTCACCCAACATCATACTAGCTAGCATGGTTCCTGGTTGTCTACTTAGGGCGTCTGCCACTACATTGGCTTTCCCCGGTGATATTGAATGGAAAAGTCAAAGTCCTTAAGGTACTCTAACCACCTTCTTTGTCTCATGTTCAGTTCCTTCTGTGAGAACAAGTATTTCAAACTCTTGTGGTCAGAAAAGACTTTAAATTGCTCCCCATAAATATAATGCCTCCAAATCTTTAAGGCGAATACCACAGCTGCTAACTCCAGGTCATGAACCGGATAGTTCACTTCGTGGATCTTCAACTGTCTGGAAGCATAAGCTATTACCTTCCCTTGTTGCATTAGGACACATCCCAGTCCAATACCAGAAGCATCTGAATAAATTTCAAATCCTCCCTCTTCAGTGGGTAAGGCGAGGACAGGGGCAGTAGTCAGACACTTCTTCAAGTTATTGAAACTTTCCTCGCAATCCTTTCCACACAAACAGATTTTCTTCCGGGTCAGCTTGGTAATGGTACTGCAATCTTTGAGAAATCTTTTATAAACCTTCGGTAATACCCAGCTAATCCCAGAAAACTCCTGATCTCTGTGACGCTTGTCGGTCTTTCCCATTTCAACACAGCTTCAACCTTTGATGGATCAACAGCGATACCATCCTTGGTTACCACATGCCCTAGAAAGGATACCTCCTCAAGCCAAAAATCACATTTACTTAACTTGGCATATAGTTTGTTCTCCCTTAAGATCTGCAATGAATCCTCAAATGCTCCTCATGCTCTTCCTTTGTCTTGGAATAAATCAGTATATCATCGATGAATACCACCACAAACTTATCAAGATATGGGCGATAAATGCTATTCATCAACTGCATGAAAACTGCAGGGGCATTTGTTAGTCCAAAAGGCATAACAATAAATTCATAATGCCCATACCTGCTTCGGAAGGCAGTCTTGTGAATGTCTTCTCCTTTGATCCTCAATTGATGATAACCAGATCGGAGATCTATTTTTGAGAAGTACCTAGCTCCGGATAATTGATCAAACAACTCATCAATTCTCGGCAGAGGGTATTTGTTCTTGATGGTTAATTGATTCAGTTGTCTGTAATCTATGCATAGCCTCATCGACCCATCTTTCTTCTTGACGAAGAGGACAGGTGCACCCCATGGGGACGTGCTTGGTCGGATGAAACCCTTCTCTAACAGTTCCATCAGTTGCTCTTTTAATTCTTTCAGTTCTGCGGGGGACATTCTATATGGTGCCCTAGATACCGGTGCTGCTCCAGGGACCAACTCGATGGTAAAATCGACCTCTCGCTCAGGAGGAATTCCTGGCAAGTCTTCGGGGAAAACATCAGCGTATTCGCTGACAACATGGATGTCCTCTACTTTGACTTCCTGCTTTGCAATGACTACAGCAGCAAGAAAGGCCATACAACCTTTCCTCATCATCCGCTTGGCTTGTAATGCAGAGATAATTGACAATCTCCTGCGGTTTCTATCCCCGTGAACACTAGTCTTGGGTACTGGCTAAAAGTTACCCGACTTCTCCTGCAATTGATACTAGCCCCATGTTCAGACATCCAGTCTGCTCCCAGTATCACATCATACCCCGCCATGTCCATACATATTAAGTTTGCTGGTAGGTTTTGGTTTCAATCAACACCTCACTGGATGGTATATGGTTTGTAAGATTGGTACCCGGACCAATCGGGGTTGACACAACTATTCCAGATTTCATTGGGACTGGTTTCACAGATAGGGTATCCACAAATGTTTGAGAAATGAAGGAGTGCGTAGCTCCCGTATCAAAGAGAACATAAGCAGGTCGGGAAAGAATAGTAAGTGTACCTTCCACGATACCTCCTTCTTCAGCAGTTTCTGGTTCCTGGACAGCTTGCAATCGGCCTTGCCTCTTCTGTCCATTTGGACGCTTGTCCTGAGGAGCTTGTTCCTTCAGTAGTGGGCAGTCCGAGATCCTATGGTCACGACTACCACAACGCGGCATCTCCCTTGCGCTCTCCACAATGTTCAGACCGGTGACTAGCTTTGTCACAGTGTTTACACCTTCTCCCGTTGCCACCACTTCTGCTTACCAACTCCTTTGGCTTTTTATCAGCTGGTTCATTTATTACTCGCCACTGGGCCTTTTCTTCCCAATGGTCGGCTGATACCTTCCTGTAGAGACACTTGCTCCCTTTTCACAGATTTTCCCGTAATTCTTTCAGCAGTCTCCATGGCGTCTTCCAGTAACTGGGCCTTCTTTACCATGTCGGACATAGGTCTGAATGTCCATTGGCGCCAGTTGAGTGATGAACTGGGGCCTCAAGCCATTCAGAAAGCGTTTTGGCCTTCATCCTTTCTGTCCCAATTAAGTGAACAGCATATCGGGACAAACGAGAGAATTGGGCCTCGTACTCGGCCACATTGAGTCCTCTCTGCTTCAAAGCCGCAATCAGCTGCTTTGCGTTCTTGGACTCTCTCAGAAAAGTACTTGGTATTGAAGTGCTCAATGAACTGAGCCCATGTTAGTTGCTGCCCATTTAATGTTGCTTCTACCGACTCCCCCCATGCCCTGGCATCCTTTTCCAATGGGAAAGTCGCCAGTAATACTTTGTTCTGGTCCGTGCATTGCATGACCTGAATATCCTTTCAATTTCCTTAACCCGTGTTCAGCAACATCTGGGTCAGTACCCCTTCGAACCTGGCGGATCCATATTTGGAAATTTCGATGGAGATCACCGGCTCCGCTTTACCTCCACCTTGGGTGGCTTGTAAGATGGCCTGAGTCAAGTTCTGTATAGTTCGTTGCATGTCCCTAGCCTGGGCACGTTCAGCGGCCATTGAGGTAATAAGTACCTTCAAGATAATAATAAGTCAGTCATCTAAATATATTCACATGTGACTTCTATTCCCATGGCTCTACCCAAGCTCACATTAGGTACGATAGATTGACTCGTTAATCTAGTTCATTCCATATCCTAATCCCTTGGACCCTAAAGTTCAGGCTCTGATACCAACTGTCACGCCCCGATATTTCAGCGGAATAAATACCGGGGGACGTGAACGATACAACAATGTATCACAGTTGAATAGCGCAGAGTCACAATTGAATATAATAACACTTTTCAATCATAACAATATCCTCAAAGTACTCTTTATTTCATTTCATTCAACTAGATACAACCTTACATACTAAAGATCCAACAAAAGGTCCATTATTCAAATAAAACTTCTAGAAAGTTAACTATTACATAGACTACTCAATTTTCTATTTCTATGCTATCATCGACTCTAGGAGGGTGCTCATCACTCTTGCCCTGCCCCATCGGACTCCACTGGTTCTTCATACACTTCCTGAAAAAAAGGTAGGAGATAGGGTGAGCGAACTAGCTCAGTAGGATTTACATCTCAATATGGTGCGGGCACTAGTATACGTGATTAGCATTTTTAAATAGGCAGATATGCACATGAATATGATGACAATGCATGCTTTTCTAACAGATTGAACAGAGGAATAGAACGGATGCAGATCAAATCAAATATCGAACTACATATACAATGGACAGATATTTCAAGAGTAGAATCATATCAAAAGAGATTGCCATATTCAGACAGATACCACGTATTCACGTGAACAGACGTATCAAATCTTATCATATCAGATCAAATCAAACTTATCATATCAAACGAAGGCACAATTTTCACAACTCTTGCATATAGTATCAGTGCCATGCCACGCACCACAAGTCCATACCCCCGCGGTTAATAAGTACGTTGGGGTGCCCTCCCCAGGACCAGACAGGGCCCTCCCCAGGACCAGACAGGGCCCTTAATTGCACAGGCATTGGTCAAAAGGACCGAAGTCCCAATTGTGCCGAACAAACATATTCATATTATGGCCACAGAGTTTCAATGACAAGCTCATAGTAAAGAAAAACAAGATCATTTATAGAGTCAAGGTATGACAAATAGCTCAAGAGAACAAGGTAGGATAACGACGTATTATATTTCATAATTCATTAATGTCTTGACAAGAGGGTGTTTCTAAAGACAGATCATATGTAGAACATGTAATTTCCTAGCATGTATGCATATGACAATAATCAATTAAACACCGGAAAACATGAAACCATGAAACTTATATGCAAATCATAACATTTACACCACTAATATGTCCATACTAATCATGTATTCATCCCCACATTCATATCATATTATTATCTTATCAATTGACAATAAGCAAGATCACAAGATAATCCAAGGATCATAAGAACAATCAAAATTTACACGTTAGAATCATATTCATATCATTACCATTTCCTTTAATGGTTTGATTTATTTTAAGTCCATGCATACCTTATAACACCATGTACATGCTTGAAGACATCATGAAATGATTAGACTCAAATTATACAAAAATCTTGTAAGGGTAGTGTCGACACTAGATCAGATGGTGTCGACACAGTGCTCCAAACCCAAGACAAAAACATGCAAAACTGGTCAGGCTGTGTCGACACTAGTCCAGGTTGTGTCGACACAGTGCATCAAAAATAAGGCAAAAAGGTCAAGTAGTGTCGACACGAGATCAAGTAGTGTCGACACTAGAGACAGCTTCCAGAAAACCCTCTGGTCAATGTGGGACAGTGTGTCGACACTAGCACAAGTGGTGTCGACACTAGATCAGCTTCCAGAACTTTCTGGGTCAAACTGGGGGAGTGTGTCGACACACTATGGGGTTGTGTCGACACTAGAGGGCTTCCCAGAACACTTTCTGGGCTGTTTTGGGACAGGAGGTCGACCTGAGTTCAGGTCAGGTCGACACGGGCTCAGGTCAGGTCGACACGGGTTCAGGCCAGGTCGACACAGTGGCCCTCCCAGACAAAAAAAACACATGACTGCAGTGCAGTGATCCACTTCCACCTCTTATAACTCTCTAACGAATGACATTTGGACAAAACGTTCAACATGAAAGATGAAGATAACAACTAGTAGAAAAACTTTGATGTTGAGAGTTTGATCTAATTCGGTCTCGAATCCCAAGAAAACATACGAAGAACAAAAGTCAAAAGTAGCCCGAAATCACAGTGTTATGCAGAGACTCTGTTATCATGCTCCTAACTCTCTAACGAAGGACTTTTGGATAAAATGTCCAACATAGAAGATGATAGTGACTTCAAGTAGAAAAACTTTTGTGAAGAAAGTTTAGTCAAATTCGATCTCGAATCACATGCAAAATAAGACGAACGGGAAAAGCCCTAACTGTGCGAGACTTCGGGAAAATCACCAATACACAATGTATACTCCATGAAAACCAATCAAACCAATTGCAAATGAACCTAGACTCAAAGAACTACATGATGGTGTTGGTTTTCTTTAATCTTGGCCCGAGAACACCTACCTTTATGAAGATCTAAAACCTGTTGATGTTCTGGACACAACAGAGGATGCAGGGGATGAAGCTCCGGGTTCCCAGCCTTTCTCCTGCTCCCAGAAGTTCTTGCTTGCCTCCAAACGACTCCAACTTCGTTGTTAAACCTTCCCCAAGAGTTTAGGGACGAGTTCTTATAGTTTTAGGATGTTGTTAAGAGTCCTAATGATACTAGGAAAGGGCTACGAGCTCTGTTTCCTAGTTTCCAGAAAATCTGGGATTCCTTTACTTAAAAAGAGGTAGCCAAGGTTTAGGAACCTCCAATTGGGATTGAGTTCGGTTTTGGCTTACCTTACATGACTAATCATCCATACCTTAACCCTAAATTGCCCTTCCTAATTATGGCATAATTACCTACACGAATTTCTGGGCAATTCCCTGTCTCAATTCATTCATATCCTTGGGCCAAATATACTCTATTGGCCCATTCTTGTTAATGGATCATTATTACATGGTATTGGAAGTCTCTCCAATACGTTTGTTTAATTTATCTATCTATATTTCTGAAATTTTAAATTTGCAATTTCCGGGGTGTTACAATCTTAGTTACAAGGACACTTGTTGACAAGGAGAGAGCTAATTTTTACTAGGAACAAAACTAGATGAGGAAATCATGTCTGTGCTAAATAAGAAAAAAATGTTGTTTACCTTTAACTAGGCCATGTCTGTATCACAGTCCAACAGTTCATATCGAAGAGGCAAAAATGCATTTATCCACTTATTCTCCTAATTATCTATCTAAGTACCTACCTGCCTATCCATCCATCTATCTATTGGCTATGTGCATCCAATGCATTATGATCCATCCCACACACACAGATCTCTCAAACTGTAGCAAGTAATCAGATGTCTTTGCAACCTCATCAGATGGGAGGTTATGGTTCTGATAGTACTCTCTACTTGAAGAATTATTGGAACTATACAGAAAAGTAGGAAGAATATCCAGGAAAGATTACTCAAACCATAAATAATCGGCCTTATGCTGTGTACAGGCTTCCATTCTTTACATAAAATGATCAGGAAGGCGCTTCCCTAAAGTCCTTTTTTTTGGTAAGTAAGCATTCCCTAAAAGTCATATAGAGATGTAACAAGATGATTTTGCACTGAAGAGACACTTGAGAGGAAACAACAGGAATTCAATATGGCATGGCATCGATGGAGAGAATAGTCAACTCTAAGCAAACGTCTCCATTGTTTCTAGATTAACAAACTTGATTTTTTAATGATATTGTACACTTATAGATAATATTCCTCATGTGGAACAAAATTTTCTAAATTTAACTGTGATCCAGTAAAGATGACTGACTGAGGTTCTAAAACAATTGTTTGGCTATATGTACTATATAGACAGCATTCCCTCTAGCTATATTTCCGGCCAATGATTGCTAACCTACTATAAGAAAGAACCAAAAAAAAATGTTTTTGCATTGCTAACAAGCTCCCCCAACAAGCTGATGAATAAACTACAATTTACCAGATTCAAGTCAAAGAAAGAGCACATGAATAAAAATGTAATTCACCAGTAAGCTTCCAGCGCTAAAATACAGGATATGACCCGATGACACTCTCACAACTTCTATACAACTAGTAAAAACTAAGGCAGTGATAGAGCATCTAAAACAATTAAAAAGCAACTCAAAAGATTAACAAGAGTTTGAAGAAAATGAAATGAAATGCTTGGTAATGACACATCATCTATTCATCTACATCGAAGCAGAATGCTTAGTAAAAGAAAATGTCAAATTCAAAAGCACCAGCAGGAAATAAAATAAAGCATTTGACACTGCAACATCTACACTGAAGCAGAATGTTCAGGAAAAGAAAAATTGGTTATGATGATGTTAAATTCAAATTCACCAAACGGCTATTTAACATAAATAAAAAAAAGTAAATAAGAAGAATATGAAAATTCATCATTGCAGCTTCTACATGGTAACCCCCACTCTAGACTTATTAAGCAGTCCCCAGTTCACAATATCTTTTTCTTAATAGAAATGCAACAGAAATAGTCCCCTCAAATGCTATTAATGTTCCCAAGGCAAGGATGGGAAAGAGATAAAAAGGAAAAAATGAAGAGTAGCGGAACAAAGGGGAAATTGTCAAAAGAAAAAAAATGAGCTTCCTTTTTAAAAATATTGGATCCAAAAGACATATTCCTAGAAACATAGTAACCTCAAGATGCTAACATTCTCAGCCAACGGGGAGATAATAGGTTGCACAAGTGATCAGCTACTAAAGTTGGGCAAATACTTTTCTGACTTTGATCATATTTCTCAGTTGAACATGCATCCAAAACAAGTACAGTGTTTAAAGAAACTCATACTCATATATAGAAAGTAAATCATTAATAGACAAAGTGAGTTGTAACAAAAGTAAGATACTAGCAAAAGCAACATCCTTTGGAGTTTGCAAAACATACAGGGCATGATTAATTTACTGACATTGCTCACAACTTTCCCTTGGGGTCCAGTCTGTTTTGTGACAAGTATCTGACCAAGTATTTTACCTATATGCAACAAATTCACTTGAAATGAAATCTCTGAAATATGATAGGAAACAGAAGACAGGGCATGATTAATTTACTGACATTGCTCACAACTTTCCCTTGGGGTCCAGTCTGTTTTGTGACAAGTATCTGACCAAGTATTTTACCTATATGCAACAAATTCACTTGAAATGAAATCTCTGAAATATGATAGGAAACAGAAGCTGCCATTTTATGCACCAATAAAATGTACCATCCAAGCTCCTTCAGGTTTTATTTGAGCTCAATCTCCTAATTTTAGCTCTCTCAGAATTCTTACTTAAAAATTCAAATCCAAGTAACACCTGCCAATGGTCGCAACTACTTTGTTAAAGGAATAACAGAAATAAAATGTCATCACCAAACACACGACATGCTAACATGTTCTAAAGAAGAAGAGGCTAAAGCTCAGTAGTATCCATCTCTTAGACCCCCCCCCCAAGCTTCTCTTGTCCGGCAGTATCCCCGCAATAGAACCAAATCTTTCCACAGTGGTGAAGAAATCAAGAGGGATGGACTTCGACGCCAATAGTTGCTGCATTAGGCAAGCAAACGCATTTGAGATAGGAAAAAGAAGAAAAAAATAAAGTTTCAAAAGAAAACAAAGAAGCACACGATCAACTGAGTCAAATTTACCTAACATAAAACCGAGTAGCACGGATAACCTACGTTCATATTTCTTCTCGAATTCACCAGTCAGATGCCTCTTTACGAACGTGATCTTCCCTGTAGTGGACCATCCGTGCAAAAATGAGATCAGAAATCCCTCCCTCCAATCCAGACATACTGTATCAAAAGGAAAATGAAAAGAAATCTCATCTAGATAGCATAAGTAACCAAGATGACCTAAAATCCCAAACTCCAGAAACAAATAAACAACAAATGTGGAAAATAAAGGAAACAATAAAAAAGATTGGGCTGGAGGAATGAATGGGTGTTTCCTCTATGGTTGGCTCGTGGAAGGGCAGCACTGAGGAGGAGGAAGAGGCGGCATGGGCGACCGCTCGTACTCTATGTTGGAGAACAGATTGGATAAATCCCATACATACATCACATGGAGCCATGCGCATATAGTTACGGGGATCATCAACCTTGACACCATGACTTTGAGATTTGTAAGATAATATCAAAATTGGACCATACCCATTAAAATGATTTACGTCACTTTTTTTCTAATTTGATTTTCACGGCCCACCTTGACCTGAGGGGGTGTGACGGCCCTGGATATTTATGCCCATTAAGGCTCCATATCCAGATCCGCCTCCCGCGAACGGACCGAAGTCTCGCAAGGGATATCTCACACAAGTGTCCAGGAAGAGTATAAAGACAAACCACAACAATATAAAACACAAGAAAGTACATGTGTTCATATTTGTTCACAAATTTGTACAACTGTCCCATTGCATTAATACATGTCCAATTAAAAAGTACAACTACCTGGCTTATATCTCGAGGAAGCACAAGCTCACAAAGAAACTAACTACAACTCAACTCAGCTGCTGGTGGTACAAGTCGGCCACAAACTTCTTCACACGCCACACAAACGGCAAGCCCTGAAAAGAACTGTAGGGAAGTGAGCCTCAACAAGTCACAGGCTCAGTAGGGGCTACCCAAAACAACACTGTAACCACGGACACCTCAACCCCAAAGGGTCTCACTGGCAGCACCAATAGCCAGACCATTTCATGCTCACAACAATTGAATTTAAACTGCAATTAAATATAAACACATTAACTATTCACAACCTCAGAAAGTAAAAGGGAACAACAGGTCTAGCTCCACCCCACTAGTCCACTCAACAATAGTAATGCCTAGGCCTCAAGCCTCACAGGCAAACCACAGTCACAACAATCTTTTAAGCTATAGGCCGCACAACCAAAGCATTGCCTAGGCTATAAGCTTCACAGGCGAGTCTCAAGTACATGAGTAACAGGACTGATAACCAAAAGCTGGCCCTTTATACCCCAAACCATAATATGTCGGAAGCCACACACAGAATGGCAGGGCTGGCTACAACGACCAATCCATTACACACAAAAACATATACGGAAGCTTACCCGAGGAAGACATTGAGTGGAAGGTCACACCATACAACCTCTATGAAACACAGTTCCACGTCAACACCAGAAAAGACTGGTATACGACGTACCACCACAAACCATTACCCACACGGGGTACATGTACCTATTACCACAAGGTACCAGCACGGAAACCGCAAGTAAACCAGTGCCGTAACAAGGCACACCATAGCGAGCTAAACTACATTTGGTGAGTCAACACTCACCAACCACAACCAAAATTGTGCCACTACTCGCGCACACCACAAGCTACAACCGCAGTCACAACAGTGCCAACACCAGGGCACACCTCGAATGGTTCAAACCTATATTATGAGTCACAAACTCACGAGTCACAACCAGTGGCAAAGCATGAGTCGGAAAGGAACGACGCCACCACACGGGAACGGACTACTGGCTGATCAGGCCAGTATCCAACCCGGACAACACAACACAAGAACAACCTCTCAGTCTCGTAGCCACGGACCCTCAGTCCAGCTACGCTCCACAAACTCACAAGTCAAACAACTAACTGTGGAGACTAACAAACCCACCACTACCTGCAGTCTCACACACTACAGGGCCATGCCTGGCACCTTTAGGGACTCAGGCCCGAGCTCCCTAAAGTGAGGCACTGGAAAAGGACTAGCTGGGGCCCAGTACATCTATTGGTGTCCATACCCCCAACCACGAGCGCGCTATAAGCGACTGCACACCCACAAACACAAGCCGCTGCCCTACTGTCGTCTTTCCCTCAGCCAGACATACAACTCAAACTCAGGAGTGAGGGTGTCCAGGAAGACGACACAAACCTCGACGGTACAACACAAGTACTGGGACAAACCCCTAGCACAACAAACACACGTGCCTGGCTCACAAAGAACCAGTAGTACCCGACTAGAGAGGCATTCCAGAATAGGCGCCAGACCACCACACTCGGCAATACACAAACCACAACACTTACACGTTTATTACAAACCACGATACACGTGTGAGGAGTAGCTTGTCCTGGTTACTCGTGACCTACAAGCTAGCCTACACAAACACATATATGAACCATATTAATAATAACACTATAGCTTAACATCGGTCACCTCGTGACCTCCGTGGCAACACACACACCACTTAACACATAAATCAGTATAATATTCTTCGAGGACAACAATAGACCAGGGCTAGGTCCACACATGACCTTCACTGCCCATCACCTCAGAGTAACTACACAAACTATATTACAATAATCATAACGATGACCACTAGCCATTCATACACATGCATGACACACAAATCATGAAAACACCACAATGTCACGGCTAGGTTCACACAGGAACCTCATTGCTTAATTACTATGACAAATCATAAGAATTACATTACGACAATGCATGTGCCATACACACACCCAAACCACATAAGCTTCACACATATAGCACGAACGATACGCCAACCACGTAAAGCATGCTCATCTAGTGAGCACCGCGCTCTACGAGAACCACATGTGCCAGCGCACCACAAACCGGTGCCATGCACAACATTTAATAAATCATCGAATAAACATACTTTAAAAACATGCATCAAAAGACCTCACGGCTGAGGTCGCGACATGGGGATGTGTCGCCTTCAGAACGCGACGCCCCGACCTGTCGCAATAGGAAACCCTATCACGACGGGTCGGCTTGTCGTGACCTTGTCGCGACGGCAAGGTCTATCGCCTTCACAGGCGCAAACCCCAATCCGGGAGAAACTCCACGGATCACCATTCCAAACCATTCAAAACACGATTAATTCTCATTTCACATGCTTTAATGGATACCCTAGCATGGCATCTAATGTTCTTTAAGCTTTAAACGAATCAAATCAACACCACGAGCAATCCACACAATCAAACGAGGTAGAAACACCCTACCTTCGCAAAGAACGTGAAGACGGGAGTTCTCTCGACGTTTCCCCCGCACCACGTGACGTCCTCGCGGCGAGAACACGCCCCACGCACCTCCAAAACCTTGAACCGTCTGGAAAAACCCCGCATCAGCTCCCCCTGGTTGAGCAGAGCCTGTGGAAGCTCTGTTCGGTCGGGGTTCTTAAAAACAGCACAGCGGTTAAGATCGTGACATGCACCTCCGTCGCGTCCTGATCAGGACCTGGGTGACCGTCGCCTTCTCAAGCCCGACGTCAGCAGGTAACGAAGTGCACGACACTTGGCGTGCATGTAGACGTCGCCACTCAACAGTGGTAACAAGAACGCGACGCACACCCCTGTCGCATTCACAGCAGAAAAACCTGTGAGCGCTTTGGGCCCAATCTGGCGGCCCACCAAGCCTCACAACGCATGCAAACACCTGAAACACAAGCTAATGGGCCACACATTGGCCACCAAACCCGCTAAACTTGGATCCACAGGATCTGAAAAACGCGCGATGTTACATTATTATCACCTATAAAGAAATGTCATCCTCGACATACAAAGCAAATCACAACAAACCGGATTATCACCTAAAAAGAAACAAAATTGTATATAGAGTAAGTAGGATATGTTTCCTTTTTATATTTCTCTTCAATCATCTGTGATGACTGATCCATCTGTTCATTTTCATGTTTGTTCTGCCTTTCCTTTCTTTTGAATTCATTCACAATTGCCTTATTTTGTAATTTCAATCTGCTATTTCCTTACCTTTTATCCGTAGGTAATTCTACTTTGCTGGTGGCGCTTTATCTCCTTGGACTGAACCTACTTTCACATTTTTCCGGCTGTGTTTGCAAACTTTCTTTCAGGACCGCTTTACCTTTCTCGAGTATCTTACACTGTAATACTTTACGATGCTATAATCTTTCCAAACTCTTGAATTTTCCGGTGCCATTTTCTTTTCTATTTATTATTGCTTACTGTTACCCTGCCTTATCTGTATTTACATTCGCAACTATCACCTCTTCAAAGAAAACCAATATTCACCATCTTTGAACTTTCTACATTTTTATATTATTCTGCTCATACCGCTTTAAATCATTTCTGATTAAAAACCATAATAACCTCTGTTCCTTTATTCGCTACACAAAACTGTATACTTTCTCCTTATTCAAGCAAACCTTGAACAATCTGTGAATATTAAATCTTTCTTGCTTCTGCTTCCGCTACGCTACTTTGATCACACTGAACACTTTTGCAAAATATTCCACAATTTCTGTTCTTATTATTACTTTCAATTACTTTCTTCTGGCTTCAACTGTATTCATTTCTAACTTTAACTGCTTCTCAAATCATCTTATTCAATTAATTCATGCTGAAAATATTACTGCAATTTCTGATCTACCAAACCGCTATTGACATGTTGTGCTTTTCATATACCTTTCTTACTTTACTGATATCCTCTGGCTAATCACATAATTTTGTTGCATAACCTTTCCAAATATTCTTTAATTAGTCTGTTCCTGCTCTTGCATGAAACTCTGGAATATCTTAATAACAGTCCATTTCTGCTCTATTGAATCATTTCTTTACACCGATATATAAACTCTAGCTGACATTTCTTGACTCATCTAATTTTATTCACTTCATCATTTGCTAAATTCTTCTTTTCCCTGGTCCATGTCTCTTTTTTATCTAAACCGCCAATCATTCTAATCATAACATCTTTTCCACAAAATACTTCTCTTATTCATTATGCTGCCTGGCTAATCTTGTTGTACCGTTCATACTATAAATCTTTCTGGTATCTAATCATCCTTCTTTAAAATATAGCAAAAACTCAAATTTGAATACCAGTTTCTTTAAATATATCAACTTGCTCTCTCTGCTTCCCTTATTCCATTAAATGCTCTTTTCTCAAATAACATAAATATCACAATTTGCCTTGCTGTTTCTCTCAACTCAATATTTATTAACTGCTTCTCCATTAATGCGCTTCTTTCCATTCTATTTCATTTGGCTTAAACTCATTCCAATATACTTAACTTTAATTTTGATTTTCCTCAAACTGCTCATAGTTACTAACTTTTACTGCTCTTATCTTTAGCACAGCAATCTTTGCTAACTCTTTCTGAAGAATTCCCATAACCTACCATTCATCAACTAAATATTTCTCTTATGCGATTCCTAGAAAATCTCTTTGCACACTGATTCTTCTTTCTCTCTCACTTTATTCAACTGATCCTTTCTGTACATATTTATACAGATCTTCATATCAAACTTCATATTACCATCATTATTCATAACAACACTTTTCCTCAAATTTCTGATCTCAGGCATATTTAATCTATCTGCCATAAACCACTGCTCCCTTCTGTACCAGTACTTTTTTTTTTAAAGCTGATCTGTCTTACTTAATCATGCCAAATTTTTCATAACACAAATCACAATCTCTGTCATACTATTTTCTTGATATCATCTGACTCAGATCTCTGATGCCACAATATCTCTACTGCGGTTCTCAACTATATTTTGCATATTTAATCACTTCTAACACACACACTGACCTGTTCCTCATCACCTTATTACCATATACCTGTCTCTGCTAACTCTGTATTTCATTATAACATACTTACTGAATTCCATATCCAAACTTGTTAATCTCCTCAATTCCTTTAACTACGAACCTTTAACAACCAAACTCAAACTGATCTATCATAAACCAACACGCTGGCATAATCACATAGGTTATACCACCTCTAATCACATCAACTTTCAATAACTTCTAACAACTAAATTTCTCAACACAAAAACACGTTTTATAGAACAAAAACTCAGATAAATACTATCTTACCTAACACAAAACCACAGACTTACTACCAGCAGTGGACATTAATCCATGTATTGGGACATTGTACTCTCAATGTCTTTTCATATTCTAACTGGACATTGCTCTGATACCAACTTTGACGGCCCTGGATATTATGCCCATTAAGGCTCCATATCCAGATCCGCCTCCCGCGAACGGACCGAAGTCTCGCAAGAGATATCTCACACAAGTGTCCAGGAAGAGTATAAAAGACAAACCACAACAATATAAAACACAAGAAAGTACATGTGTTCATATTTGTTCACAAATTGTACAACTGTCCCATTACATTAATACATGTCCAATTAAAAAGTACAACTACCTGGGGTATACCCCGAGGGAGCACAAGCTCACACATAAACTAACTACAACTCAACTCAGCTGCTAGTGGTACAAGTCTGCCACAAACTTCTCCACATGCCATACAAACGGAAAGCCCTGAAAAGAACTGTAGGAAGTGAGCCTCAACAAGTCACAGGCTCAGTAGGGGCTACCCAAAACAACAATGTAACGACAGACACCTCAACCCCAAAGGGTCTCACTGGCAGCACCAATAGCCAGACCATTTCATGCTCACAACAATTGAATTTAAACTGTAATTAAATATAAACACATTAACTATTCACAACCTCGGAAAGTAAAAGGGAACAATAGGTCTAGCTCCACACCACTAGTCCGCTCAACAACAGTAACGCCTAGGCCTCAAGCCTCACAGGCAAACAACAGTCACAACAAGCTTTTAAGCTATAAGCCGCACAAGAAAACCATTACCTAGGCTATAAGCTTCACAGGTGAGTCTCAAGTACATGGGTAACAGGACTGATAACCAAAAGCTGGCCCTTTATACCCAAATCATAATATGTCGGAAGCCACACACAGAATGGCAGGGCTGGCTACAACGGCCAATCCATTACACACGAAAACCATATACGGAAGCTTACCCGAGGAAGGGTAAAGCACATTGAGTGGAAGGTCACACCACACGACCTCTACGAAACACAGTTCCACGTCAACACCAGAAAAGACTGGTAAACGACGTACCACCACAAACCATTACCCACACGGGTACAGGTACCTATTACCACAAGGTACCAGCACGGAAACCACAAGTAAACCAGTGTTGTAACAAGGCACACCATAGCGAGCTAAACTACATTTGGTGAGTCAACACTCACCAACCATAACCAAACTGTGCCACCACTCGGGCACACCACATGCTACAACCGCAGTCACAACTGTGCCAACACCAGGGCACACCTCGAACGGTTCAAACCTCGATTATGAGTCACAAACTCACAAGTCACAACCAGTGGGAAAGCTCGAGTCAGAAAGGAATGATGCTACCACACGGGAACGGACTATTGGTTGATCAGGCTAGTATCCAACCCGGACAACACAACACAAGAACAACCTCTCAGTCTCGTAGCCACGGACCCTCAGTCCAGCTACGGCAGGCCCATGCCTGGCACCTTTAGGGACTCAGGCCTGAGCTCCCTAAAGTGAGGCGCTGGAACAGGACTAGCTGCGGCCCATTACATCTACTGGTGTCCGTACCCCCCGACCACGAGCATGCTACAAGCGACTACACACCCACAAACACCAGCCACTGCCCTACTGTCATCTTTCCCTCATCCGGACGTACAACTCAAACTCAGGAGTGAGGGTGTCCAGAAAGACGACACAGACCTCGACGGTACAACACAAATACCGGGACAAACCCCGAGCACAACAAACACACGTGCCTGACTCACAAAGAACCTGGGGTACCCGACTAGAGAGGCATTCCAGAATAGGCGCCGGACAACCACACTCGGCAATACACAAACCACAACACTTACACGTATATTACAAACCATGATACACGTGTGAGGAGCAGCTTGTGCTGGTCACGCGTGACCTACAAGCTAGACTACACAAACACATATATGAACCATATTAATAATAACCTATAGCTTAACATCGGTCACCTCGTGACCTCCGTGGCAACACACACACCACTTAACACATAAATCAGTATAATATTCTTCGAAGGACAACAACAGACCAGGGCTAGGTCCACAAATGACCATCACTGCCAATCACCTCAGAGTAACTACACAAACTATATTACAATAATCATAACAATGACCACTAGCCATGCATACACATGCATAACACACAAATCATGAAAACACCACAATGTCACGGCTAGGTTCACACAGGAACCTCATTGCCCAATTACTACGACAAATCATAAGATTTACATTACGACAATGCGTGTGCCATACACACACCCAAACCATGTAAACTTCACACATATATCACGAACGATACGCCAACCATGTAAAGTATGCTCATCTAGTGAGCACCGCGCTCTATGAGCACCACATGTGCCAGCGCACCACAAACTGGTGCCATGCACAACATTTAATAAATCATCGAATAAACATACTTTAAAAACATGCATCAAAAGACCTCACGACTGAGGTCGCGACATGGAGATGTGTCGCCTTCAGAACGTGACGCCCCGACCTGTCGCAATAGGAAACCCTATCGTGACGGGTCGGCCTGTCGTGACCTTGTCGCGACGGCAAGGTCTGTCACCTTCATAGGCGCAAGCCCTAATCCGAGAGAAACTCCACGGATCACCATTCCAAACCATTCAAAACACGATTAATTCTCATTTCACATGCTTTAATGGATACCCTAGCATGGTATCTAATGTTCTTTAAGCTTCAAATGAATCAAATCAACACCATGAGCAATCCACACAATCAAACGAGGTAGAAACACCCTACCTTCGCAAAGAACGCGAAGACCAGAGTTCTCTCGGAATTTCCCCCACTCCACGCGACGTCCTCGAGGCGAGAACACGCCCCACGCACCTCTAGAACCTTGAACCGTGTGGAAAAACCCACAACAGCTCCCCCTGGCCAAGCAGTGCCTGTGGAAGCTCTGTTCAGTCGGGTTCTTAAAAACAGCACAGCGGTTAAGATCGCGACATGCACCTCTGTCGCGTCCTGATCGCGACCTGGGTGACCGCCGCCTTCTGAAGCCCGACGTCAGCAGGCCACCCAGCGCACGACACTTGGCGCGCATGAAGGGTTATGCGGAATAACACAATATGGTAATCTAGAAGGGGGGGGGGTTGAATAGATTACGACAATTTCTATTTACTGATGGCTTCTTTTCGGTGCAACAGCAATCTAATGAAACTTGATTAGAATTGATTGAATATGAGAAAGCTTGAGTTGATATAAATGAGAACAGGGTATCAAACGTGCGTATGAACAACGTGCCTACCAATCATCTATCGCAAAACGCGAACAAACCACAGGACACGATGATTTAAGGTGGTTCGGAGTACACAACTCGTGTATCCTACATCCACCGTCCACACACACATGCAGAAACGACTGCTTATGAGCAAGTTCAACAAACAACTCACACACACACACGTTGTCTGATGAACCACGATCAGAACAACCACAATTTCGTGGATCAAGCACAAGGGATGCTTGAAACACAACCACACACACACAGTGGAATGGAAATTGTGAAATGGAGAAGAATTTAGAGTTGGGGAACAAATCCAGTTGGAATTCTTCTCGTGGATCGTCCAGACGCTCTTCAAACTTCGATTGGATATAGACTGATCGATGTAGAAGGTTGAATTGACGACGATCCGGCTTCAACTTCGCATGGATGGTGATTCCACGACGATCTGGGCGGAAGATTGAAGCAGGGCAGCAAATTGGGGCTTTTCCTCTTGGTCCCTTGGAGGCTCTTGGTTGGCAGGCTGCTCTATGTGAATTTTGCTCCAAAAGGATGCTTATATAGTGTTAGGTAAAGGTGGGGGTCGTGGAGGAAGGAAACACCCAAATGGGGCCGGAATAGGAATTTCTGAATTTCATGTTCCCGTCGTCTGTCGACATGTGCACTTGCATCTGTCGACAGATGCACTCAGTCTGAGAACTGGGTTTCAGAAATCTGAATTTCTGAGTGTATCTGTCGACAGGTAAATTGCATCTGTCGACAGGTGCACTCAGGGATACAAAGACTGAAGTCTGTCTTGAGTTGTCTGTGTGTATCTGTCGACAGGTAATTTGCATCTGTCGACAGGTGCACTCAGAGAAATACAAACTGAAGTCTGTCTTGGGTTGACTGTGTGTATCTGTCGACACATACCCTGGGCCTGTCGACAGATACACTTCTTTGACATTGTCTTGGTCTGTTTGCTCATCTCTTTGATGCTCCATCTTTCATGCTTGTGCACCTACATGTAAATACATTGTTAGTGATATACATTGTGTGATTTGGCAATGTTTAACATAATCACTTTCATGGTGTTTTTCATGTTAATTAACACAACAATTTTGCATTAAATCAATGTTCAAGGATATTAATGTGATCATCAAAAACATGATATATTGAAAACCCAACAATCTCCCCTTTTTGATGATGACAAAAAAAATTCAATTGATGCCTAATATTGATGTTCTCCCCCTTTTTGACAACAGACAAAATGTCAAGTCATGCACATATAAGAGACAAATAAACATGAACTGTGATTTTTCATTGATGGATCATTCGAATTTCACAGTACAAGAGACAATCATTACATGACTCAATAAAAATCAAAAGGAAGGGAAATAACATGAGCAAGCAAAAAGATAACAGGACTAGTGAGACTAACTCCCAGCTAAGACTCTTAACGACCTCTAAGGACCCTGAGACCCTCTATTCATCGTCACGTCCAGCAGGTGGAGGATGATGGGATCCAGCTCTCTCGGAGTAGAGGTAATCAAGTCGGTCTTGGATATGCACATGAGACGCATCCAGAGAGTTAAGTCGAGCATCCACTTGATCAAATCTAGTGTTTAGTTGAGCAAATCCTGAGGTCATCTGTTGATGCAATTGTGCCAAGTAATCACGAAGGGATTGTTCTTGAGGCACAGGTACATCAGCGAATTCTTGAGGTTGATCAGGCATTTGCTCATCCTGAGGTTCTTCATCACTGTCTTCATTAGCTTCATTGTCTTCATTGTCTGCATTGTCTTCATTGTCAGATGCCTCTTCATTACCTTGTTGTTGTTTCCCTTTGAGAGTCCTTGTCACTACACCATTTACAAACTTGTAGCCCATTCGGTGAGCGGTAGTGAGGTCAAATGCACTGCGGGATTTTAAGGAGACGAGCTCACTGGAAGGAATAGGGATGCCAATGAAAATGAGAAGAGAGGTGATGGGGCATGCATATGGCATTGATCTCTTGGTGTTGGAGAAACACCGACGAATGAGGCTTAGAATGAGTTCAGGTAGATTGATTTGTTGACATTTGAGGAAGAATATGAACAAAGACTTATGAACCTCAGTGACTAATTCTTGGCTTCCATCCTTCGGGACGATCAAAGTAGTGAAGATATGATGGATCATCCGGATCAAAGAGGAAAGGAGTTGGCATTCAGACGAGCAATTTCTTTAGTGGAATCATAAGGTTGCAAAGTGAGAAGTTTATAGTACTCAGAAGCGGAAGGAGTATAGTTGAAGATTTCAACTCCTGAGTTTGGGATTTGAAGGGCTGTGAGATAAGATTTGCGGTGAGGCGAAAACGAGTGCCTCTCACCGAAGAGAAAATATCTCCCTGATCGGAAAGCCCTAGATTATTGAAAAATTATGTGACGGCATTTGGAGAATATTACAAGTGCGAGTACAGAAAGGATGTCCACCCTTGAGAGTCAAAGTAGGGTAGGAGTGAGGGGAACATCGATCCCAAGGACTCAAAGTCCACATACCGGGATTGGACGAGTTTCTTGAAGGTGCCTTGTACCCGGATGAGATGGAGACCCTGAGGAACAATGAGTTCCGGCAACCGATCTTCGCGATGCTTGCTACGATGTTCTGAAGGAGCCCTAGAACTCTCTCCGGCATCCGTCGAAGCGCGACGACGGTGAGTGAGAATCTTGGTCTTGGGTGCATCTGAAGAAGGAGGGTGAGAATGGCGTTGGGAAGGGAGAGTGTAGGGATCTCAGACGAGGAGCAGCGAGATCGTCGGAGACGGATCGGATCTTGAGCCCTGGAGGGGGAAGAGAGGGGTTTGGAGAAGAGGAGGAGGAAATGAGAGGGGAAATGGTGGGAAATGGTCGTGGGAGCCTTTAGAATAGGTTTAGAAGGGATTTAGAAAAGAGGCCCCACACAAAGACTTAACCGGCGCGATGGTTGGCTTTAAAAACGAATCTGGGCCGCCGACTGTCGACAGATGACCATCTGTCTGTCGACAGATAACTGTTTTTTGGCAGAAACTTGATTTTTCAAGATTTTTCAAAAGGTCAAGTGTTCATTTGGCATTTAGGGTAAAATAGGTGTATGTGCAAGATAAAAATGCATATCCATTATGATGAAGACATGACACAATTCTACAATGATTTTGAAATAAAACCAATGAGTTCTTAATTAGATCATAAAGAACACATTTCACAAAAGCCAGTGAAAATTAAATAACTCGTTTGATTAAGGCCATTGAAGAAAAACATGCATCCAAATAGAGATGATAGTCAGATGAAATTTGAATTAGATGGCCACAAGAACATCTTACCCATAAGAAGCACATTGGACTTGACGTAAAAATTTTCGGAGGCTTCACTCTATTTCTAGTATGATTTTAGGATCTTTAAACAGTGAAGATGGGAAAGAGTGGCAATGAGGAGCACTTTCACTTTTTCATGTGAAGGTAGACATTTGTGATGCCAATACCCCAAGTTACTCAATGTGAGTGTCCATCAAGCCATTGTGTAGAGATAATGAAACAACTTTTGACGCGAAGACCGACATTGGTGATGCCCATGTCCCCGGTTACTTAGTGATTTTCATCATTGCTCTACCTCCATCCCATAATGAAAGATAATTTTTTTTTTGATTGAAACGTAGAAATAGGTAGCTTTTCTCCCTTTTATTTTGTTTTTACTTTTCGTCAAGTACATGAGATTTCTTTAGGCAAGTGATAATGTAGAACATTAAATTCAAGGACCTTCTGATTTTTCAAATCATTTTGGATTCATGTTTAATGACAAGGGAGTTATTCAAAGGAGATGTTTAAAAATCATTTGGTTTGCTCATTGTGTTCAAAATGATCTAAATAGACCTCAATCAAGTGTTGCATCAAACATCATTTAGACTTGGTTCACGACTTTGACATGAAGTGGATATGAAAGGTTATATTGCACAAAACAATCCAATGTTTACCTTTAAATCAAGTAATGAACACTTTCTTGAAAAGTATGAAGAAGGAATGAGAAAAAAGTGAGAATCTGTATCTGTCGACAGAAGGAATCTGTCTGTCGACAGATGCACACAGACTGATGAATTGAAGTTTCAGTCAGAGCAAGTCTGAGTGTACCTGTCGACAGATGGAATGTGTCTGTCGACAGATATGAACAGAGTGGATTTTTGGTTTCAGTTTGAGTGCACATGAAGTTCAAAGGAAGTGAGGATTAAAAATTGAAATGAGGGAAGAATTTCCTCATGAAAATACTCATCTACCCTGAACTTACTCCCCCATAGTGTGTGCACGTGTTGACACAACATCTAGTCAAGGATTCACACAAGCATTTGAGACAAGGCAAACATGTTCATTTCAAGAATATCATACACAAGCACATGGTCACAGAAAGAGCATTGTTTCATGGAGATAACATGATAAAATGTAAGGAAACTAAAAATCCTATGTGAAGTACAGGACCTTTATATGCAATGGGACTATGGATACTGGCGGAGAATGTTTCCTCACGCATGATGATAGTTTCCAAACAAGCCGAACTTGTTTTTCCACAGTTCACCATTTGATATACCACATAGTCATTCACACATAAAGAGCATGTACTCCAATATGGAGAGTTAGTTTCATTGCATTTTACACAAACCCAATTCTCTTCTTAAGGATGTGAATCTATCTTCAGACAAGGTTTGGTGAAAATGTCAGCCAATTGTTTTTCTGTGGGAATGAAATTAAGTTCCAAGGTTTTATTGGCAACTTCATCTCTCAAGAAATGATGACGGATTTCAATGTGTTTAGTCCTTGAGTGTTGGACAGGGTTTTTTGAAAGGTTGATAGCACTTGTGTTGTCACATAGTATAGGTGTGCATCCAATTTCAACATTATAGTCAGCTAACTGACTTTTGATCCACAACACTTGAGCTGCACAACTTCCTGCAGCGACATATTCTGCCTCTGCAGTGGAGAATGCTACCGAGTGTTGTTTCTTGGATGCCACGAAACCATGCAACCGCCAAGGAATTGGCAATATCCACTAGTGCTTTTTCTATCAATTTTACATCCAGCATAATCAGCATCAGAATATGATATCAAATCAAAATACTGCCTACTGGGTACCAAAACCCAAATTGCATGTACCTGAGAGATATCGGAAAATTCTCTTGACTGCAATTAAATGACTTTCCTTTGGACTAGATTGATATCTAGCACAAAGGCAAACACTGAATTGTATATCCGGTCTACTTGTAGTAAGATAAAGAGTGAGCCAATCATACCTCGGAAGTGCTTTGAATCTACCGGTTTACCTTTCTCATCATTTTCCAATTGATGCTTGGGCTCATTGGGGTGGAGGCCGGTTTAGCTGCTCAAATTGAAATCGTTTGAGAAGCTCTTTGACATATTTTTCTTGATTTATGAAGAAGCCGTCTTTATGTTGTTTCACCTCACATTTGTGATTGTTGAAGGGCCGGGAGCATCTTGTCCTTGAGGAATTTGATCTTGTGAATGTTGTTCTTCAGGAGGTTCACCTTCTAGTGGATTTTCTTCATGTGTTTCATCTTGTTTTCTGAAGGCTATTTCATCATCTTCATCATAGTCCTTGTGAAGATATCTGCCTTTGGTCTTGGAACCTTCTTCAGATTTGTCTTTTGCTTTGACGTGTAGATCCTCAAGTGATGTTCCTTCATCTTCTTTTTCAGTTCTGTTAACAGTCAAGCTGTTAGATTTGGCATAAGTCTCATCAAAAATAACATGTGGAGTTTCTTCCACAGTGCGTGTTTTATTGTTAAACACCCTATATGCCCTAGAGTGTTCTGAGTAGCCTAGAAAAACACCTTGATCACTTTTGGCTTCAAATTTATCTAAATCAGATTTATCATTGTTATGAATAAATACCTTTGAGCCAAATACTCGGAAGTACCCAAGATTGGGTTTCTTACCTTTCAACAAATGGTAGGGGGTTTTCTTTATCACAGGTCTTACCATGGCTCTGTTTAGAATGTAGCATGAAGTGTTCACTGCTTCTGCCCAAAAGCTTCTGGAGAGTTGGCCTTCAACCAGAAGAGTGCGAGCCATTTCCACCAATGTTCTGTTTTTCCTCTCCACTACTCCATTTTGTTCTGGAGTTCTTGGGGAGGAGAACAGATGTTCGATCCCTTGGTGCCTGCAAAAATCAGAAAATGCATTGTTATCAAATTCTCCCCCGTGATCGGTGCGGATTGAGCATATTTTATTCACATTGCCATGCTCAATCTTGTTAAAGAATTCTTGGAAGATTATTAGTGTTTCACTTTTGTGTGCCAAGAATTTGACCCATGTGAACCTAGAAAAATCATCTACAATGACAAAACCAGAATGTTTGCCATTGAGACTTAAAGTTCTAGTTGGTCCAAAAAGGTCCATGTGCAACAGTTCATATGGTTTAGATGTGCTTACCGGTGCTTTGGATTTGAAAGACTTTCAGGTCGGTTTTCCCTGTGCACATGCATCACAAAAACTTTCATTGTTGTTAAAAGAAATGTCAGGAAGTCCACTTACTAATTTGAGCTTCATGATCTTGTGCAATACGTTGTAGCTCGCATGGCCAAGCCTACGATGCCACAAAGTCAATTCATCCTGTCTATTTGCAACAAGACACAAGTGTCATTTTCTGGATCATCTAAGTCAACTAAGTAGATGTTATTCACTCTTTTTCCAGAAAATTTTACACTTCCTGTTTCTTTATCAACAATTTGACATGAATTTGATTCAAAAATGACGTTGTGACCTCTATCACATAATTGACTTATGCTAAGCAAATTGTGATTAAGGCCATCAACTAACAGTACATTTTCAATTGAATTGGAGGGACACTTACCAACATTACCTGTGCCAATGATTTGGCCTTTGTTGCCTCCAAAAATGACTTGTCCTCCGTCTTTCTCCACTAGGAAACAAAATTTAGCTTTGTCGCCCGTCATGTGCCTCGAACAGCCGCTATCCAAGTACCATTTGTTTGATGTTGGGCTGCTAGGCATTCCTGCATATGTGGATCAGACAAGAGGTTTTGGTACCCAAATTACTTTGGGTCCTAAAATTTCATTCATGCAACAAAGTAAATGTTTAGGAATCCAAACTTGTTTGAATTTCTGTTTCTTTGGATTATTCCAGCATTGTTTTTCATCATGACCAATCTTTTTACACACATTGCATGAAGGAATTTTCTTTTCAATTTTTTGTTGCTTGATAGACTGTTATTATAATTGTGAAGTTGTTCTTTCCTGTCGACAGGCACCATTCCATCTGTCGACAGGTGGCTTTTTCTTTTGTTTGTTGGGAACATTTTGTTTGGGTTGCAATACTTTGGTCTGAGATTGACTTGTTTATGCTTTTGGGAACATGCTTGCTTGTGCTTGGGCTAGGATCAACAAGGAAGTGATCAATGACTCTCCTATTTTCTTTTGTTTGACAGGTTGATATCCTAACCCATGCTTGGTTACATGTATTTTAGCACCCAAAACCGCATCTAGATTTTGCTTTCCTTTTACAAATTTCATCAAGTCCTCAGATTTCTCTTTCAATTCTTTTTCAGTTTGTTCCAACTTTTTCTTGTTTCTAGATGTTCTTCTTGAAGGAATTCAAGAGAATGGCTTAAACAGTCCTTTTCTTTTTGTGTTTCTTGTAATTTCATTTTCAAGCAATCCATCTCTTCATATGAGTCTTTTCATCAACTTTCATCATTTCTATTTCTTTTGTCAGGAATGCAATTCGTTCATCATTGTTTTTATCATGCACAAGGGAGTTGCATTTCTTTTTCAATGCTTTATTTTCAGATCTATATTCACAAAATTTTTCAAATAGAGTAGTGTATGCTTCCTCCCATTCACTTGCAGTGTAATTATCAAATGAGAAGTTTACCTCGGTGGAGTCATCACTCCTTGCCATTAAGCATTTTACTTCTTCATCATCGGATGTTTCTTGTGCATCTTCATCTTCATCTTCATCACTCCAGGTTGCCAACATTGCTTTGGCTTTCTTGGAGATGAATTTTTCTTTCTTCAGCTTCTTCTTGAGTTCCGGGCATTCTCCTCTCATGTGCCCCTGTTTCTTGCATTCATAACAAACAATATCAGATTTTTTGTTGGACTCATATTTCTGTGAAAAATTTTTCTTTGAAAAGGTTTGGAGTTACCTGGTCTCTCCTTTTGAACTTCAGAAATTTCTTGAATTGTCTAGTGAGCATTGCCATTTCATCATTATCACTCTCACTAGATGTTCTTGCTCATCACTATCTTGTTGAATGGATTTCTTGGAGCTTGTTGATGTTTTGTTGGATGCTTTTAAAGCAATTGACTTCCTAGGATTTTCTTCTAATTCTTTTCTTTTGATGTTGATTTCATATGTCATTAAGGAGCCAATTAGTTCATCCAATTTCATTTTAGAAAGGTCTTTGGAATCCTCAATGACAGTGGCCTTAGTATTCCAAGATGAAGTAAGAGATCGAAGTATCTTTCTTACTAAGTCACTTTCAGAGTATTCCTTCTTAAGACCTTTTAGCCCGTTAACTATTAGCATGAATCTTGCAAACATGTATGATATGTTTTCATTAGTTTTCATCTTGAACATTTCATATTCAGACACTAACATGCTAACTTTAGTTTCCCTTACCTCGGACGTACCTTCGTAAATGAGTTCAAGTTTGTCCCACATCTCTTTTGCTGTTGAGCATGTGGAGACTCTTGAGAACTCCTTTGGATGCACCGCACATTGCATCATGTTTAGTGCGCTCCAGTTGAGAGTTCCTTTAGCTATTTGGTCTTTCGTCCAAGTGTCTTCGTCCTCGGGCAACACATATGGTCCCTTGCTGACTATCTTCCACAGCTCGTAATTTTGAGCTCTCAAAAATACCTGCATACGATTTTTCCAATAAGAATAGTCAGTGCCATCAAAATAGGGTGGCCTGGTTACTGAATGTCCCTCGGCCATATACCCTTTGCTAGAATCCATAAGATCGAGAATCTCCTGATCGCTAGATCAAATTACGAAAACTGTAAATCGGAGAAACCTTGCTCTGATACCAATTGAAGGGTTATGCGGAATAACACAATATGGTAATCTAGAAGGGGGGGTTGAATAGATTACGACAATTTCTAATTACTGATGGCTTCTTTTCGGTGCAACAACAATCTTAATGAAACTTGATTAGAATTCGATTGAGTATAAGAAAGCTTGAGTTGATATAATGAGAACAGGGTATCAAACGTGCGTATGACAACGTGCCTACCAATCATCTATCGCAAAACGCGAACAAACCACAGGACACGATGATTTAAGGTGGTTCGGAGTACACAACTCGTGTATCCTACATCCACCGTCCACACACACACGCAGAAACGACTGCTTATGAGCGAGTTCAACACAACAACTCACACACACACACGTTGTCTGATGAACCACGATCAGAACAACCACAATTTCGTGGATCAAGCACAAGGGATGCTTGAAACACAACCACCACACACAATGGAATGGAAATTGTGAAATGGAGAAGAATTTAGAGTTGGGGAACAAATCCAGTTGGAATTCTTCTCGTGGATCGTCCAGACGCTCTTCAAACTTCGATTGGATGTAGACTGATCGATGTAGAAGGTTGAATTGACGACGATCCGGCTTCACTCCGCATGGATGGTGATTCCACGACGATCTGGGCGGAAGATTGAAGCAGGGCAGCAAATTGGGGCTTTTCCTCTTGGTCCCTTGGAGGCTCTTGGTTGGGAGGCTGCTCTCTGCGAATTTTGCTCCAAAAGGATGCTTATATAGTGTTAGGTAAAGGTGGGGTCGTGGAGGAAGGAAACACCCAAATGGGGCCGGAATAGAATTCTGAATTTCATGTTTCCGTCGTCTGTCGACAGGTGCACTTGCATCTGTCGACAGATGCACTCAGGCTGAGAACTGGGTTTCAGAAATCTGAATTTCTGAGTGTATCTTGTCGACAGGTAATTTGCATCTGTCGACAGGTGCACTCAGGATAAAGACTGAAGTCTGTCTTGGGTTGTCTGTGTATCTGTCGACAGGTAATTTGCATCTGTCGACAGGTGCACTCAGAGAAATACAACTGAAGTCTGTCTTGGGTTGACTGTGTGTATCTGTCGACACATACCCTGGGCCTGTCGACAGATACATTCTTTGACATTGTCTTGGTCTGTTTGCTCATCTCTTTGATGCTCCATCTTTCATGCTTGTGCACCTACATGTAAATACATTGTTAGTGATATACATTGTATGATTTAGCAATGTTTAACATAATCACTTTCATGGTGTTTTTCATGTTAATTAACACATCAATTTTGCATTAAATCAATGTTCAAGATATTAATGTGATCATCAAAAACATGATATATTGAAACCCAACAGACATCGCGGCTCAACAGCGGTAACAAGAACGCGCCACCAGGGCTAATCGCATTCAGAACACGACGCACACCCCGGTCGCGTCAACAGGCAAAACCCGTGAGTGCTTGGGCCCAATCTGGCGGCCCACCAAGCCTCACAACCCGCGCAAACACCTGAAACACAAGCTAATGGGCTACACATTGGCCACCACCGCTAAACCTGGATCCATGGGGATCCGAAAAACGCGCGACGTTACAGGGGGAGTGTCGGAGAATCGATTCAATGGGATAAATCCCACATCGGATAGGAGACGAGGGATGCCCGCATGAGGGGGAGTGTTGGAGAATTGATGGGATAAATCCCGTATCGAATATAGGAGACGAGGGATGGTCGCAGCCATGGCAGTGGTCTCATAGCGGCGGTGAGGATAGAATTAGCAGGTGAAGCCATCTTAGGAAAGTGGGGAGGGCAGCAACAGCAGCATAGTGTTCGTGGTGGCTTGGCGATCTCGTGGGCAGGGGAAGAACTAAGAGTGGCGGGAATAGGGCCGCAAACGTAATTCAAATCTCAATTTTTGATCTAATTTGGGAAATTTAATAATTTTAAAATTAAAATAATCAATAATTTATCAGAATCGATATCGAATATTTTGATAAATTATCAAAATTGGAATCGAAATAGAAAAATAATCGAAATCAATATCAATTATTTCGACAAATTATTTATAAGCTCAAAAGATAAAGGCATAAAGCCATGGTGACACCTTTAGCTTATCGAATTTTCAGCTCCGATAATGTAATCAGAATCGGAATTAACTTTTTGATTTTATTGAAATTACTATTCCGATTTTATTGAAATCAGAATTATATTTCAATTATCGGAATCAGAATTGCAAACTAACGTTTTTGATTCCAAACTCGACCTGGTTGCATCCCTAGTAGGGGGGAAGAAGAGGTTGTTATGGTGTGTGTGTGGGGGGGGGGGGGGGTGGAGTGGGGGAGAGGAAGTAGAGGGAACTTTTTCATTTTCCCGCCTCCAATCCCTCTACAATAATATTAGTTTTTTATAATTAATATAATATAAATAAAAATATAATTAAAATTTAGGAAGAATTATCAATCAATCATTATTTTTTAGAGACCTATTTTTAGGTCCCTAACATACATACTTATAGTTACAAAGATAAGTATGTAATTACTGTTGGCCCCTTAAGGTTGATATGGTAGTAAGCTCAAGCTATCTAGAGGGGGGGTGAATAGAATAGCTGTAGAAATACTGAAACTAAAACACAAAAATCCCCACTTGAAACTTCGGTTAGTGAATGTAGTTGTGTGAGGAGATAGAGGAGCAATGCGGAAGCAAATTTAAACAATCACACAAGAACCCAAAAATTTATTCTGGTTCAGTACTTCTCAAGTGGAAGACCTACATCCAGTCCCCAAGCAAATCTTGGGATTTCACTAACTAGGGTACAATCCCCCCAAGGATATATACAAACCCCCAGCCCCGTTGGTCCTCTTCCTTTCTGAGTAGGAAGAAGCTCACTTCTGATATAGGTCAAGAAGCCACCCTCTTGGAACAAACGCCAGTGCGGTTCTGCTAGACTTAAACCCCCAGCTAGGTTCTACTGACACCAACCCCAGCTAGGATCTTCCCTTATTCAAAAGAAGTGCTATGAACAGTCCCTTAACTGGATAGAACCGCCAGCATCCCCACTGGCCATCTCTTCATACAGGAAAAGGAATATTGTATACAGTCCTATAGCTGGACCAAATCTTTCTTAGAAAGAAGAACAGATCGAGAGCTATACAAGATGAACAAAGGAACTCTATCTCTCAGCTCACAGACTCTCCCCCAGATTTACAATGATGCACAGAGAGGTGAAGAGAGGAAAGAAGCTTGAACTGCTTTAGAGCTTGAAGACTTCAGATGGCTGCGTGCACACTTCTTCTAGGCTCGAGCTCTTTCTCTCTTGTTTGAGTGTGTATGGCGTTGAGGCTTCTCACTAGATGTACACTCTTTTAATGATCTTCAGGAAAGCTCTCTTATGGTTCTTCAGCCTTGCTTCATCCTTTTATGGAGAAGCTTGAACAGATCCATTGAAGAGATCTGTTGGAGCTCTTCTAGCCGTTGCTCATCTTCTTCTTCATCTATTCTTCTTCTTCTTCTGACAAACACTTGGTGTAGAGGGAAGTCTTATCTGTAGGTATAGAAGATAGGGTTATACTAAAAGATCTTCTGACAAAAGCCCATACCTTGCCTTACTTCCATGTTTTCTTGTTGACAGCTTGCTATAAGACCTTTTATCTGTCAGAGAAATGACAATATAAGATTAGAAATTCATTTGAATTCTTACTGGGCGCCAAAGGTATTTTGAAACATTTGAAGTGAGAGGCAGTCGATGTCTTAAGGTAGTCGATGTTTAAGTTAAAAGACAATCGATATTCAAATAGAGTTGATGTTTAAACATAATCGATGTTGAAAGAGAGTTGATGTTCAAACGTAATCAATGTTTAAGTGAAACGTAATCAATGTTCAAATGTAATTGATGTTCAAATGTAATCGATGTTTAAGTGAAGTCGATGTTCTAAACGAAATCGATGTTGAACCGAAATCGATTTTTCCTCCTAAATACAACATATTATGGCACTATCGTTTCATGATTTGCACTGAAAAGCTAAATCGATTGTTGTTCATTGCACATCAATTATTGACTAAGTGCCACATCGATTACTGTTTTTAAAGTCCACATCGATTACTATACAAAACATCGATTTCAGTTAGAACATCGATTTCATTCAAACATCGATTTTACTTAAACATCGATTTCGGTTCAACAATTACATAGTTTTCTAAAGGACTTACATACTTACCACTTGCCAAGGACCTAAACATAAGTCCCCAAAATGTAGGGACTGATTGGTGATTCTCCCTAAAATTTATTATTCAAAGATTTTATAATATATATTATAAAATATTAAAAATAAATAAATAAGTTAATTTTATAAAATTTGCACATGTATTATTATAACATTATACATGATTTTAAAATATTAAATAAATAAAATCAACAAAACACACACAATTAAAATATTTTTGTTGATTTTCAAGAAAATATTTTTTAAATACAATCCAATATCTAATCATGATATAGATTGGGAGTTAAGATCGGATGGATTTACATATTATCAACATTTGACCGTGAGATTTGCTCCAGATTTAAATCATATAGTTAGATTTAAGTTTGATTAAAATATGATGGTTGATAACCTCCCACTATACATTTGATCAGGATCCAATGCTGAATCTACTATCAATCGAAATCTAGTCGTTAGATTTTATCCTGATCTAAAATTCGATAATTGAGTTTGCTCTCGATCTACCTACATCTGATCTTTGGGTTTCTTGCCAATCTACAACAATCTAATCTAGATCTGACATTGAATCTACTATCAAACAGAGTCTAGTCATTGAATTTCATCTCAATCTAACATTTGGTTATTGGGTTTGCTCTCGATCTATGTATATCTGATCAGTTGGTTTGCTCCCAATCTAAAATAATATGATCAAGATTTGCCCATTAAATTTGCTCTAGATCTAAATCCTAATTGTTAGATTTAAGTTTGATGAAGATTTAACAGTTGGATTTGCTCCCGATCTACATCTCATCAAGATCCAAGTATTGAGTCTACTATCAATCAGAATCTGACTGTTGGACTTCATAGTGATCTAAAATCTAATTGTTCAATTTGCTCTCGATCTATGTACATCTGATCAGTTGGGCTTGCTTTAAAGCTATAGCAATCTGATCAAGATTCGCATGTATAATTTGTTGCCCAAGCTATAAAGATATAGAGGGGGGTGCATAAGTCTAAATCGTGGTATTTAAATATATTTGTTGATTTAACAAATTGTATGTTGTAACTACTTGAGCAGTAGACTTCACAAATAAGATTTTTTAGTGTGCAAGAACTAGATGAAGTGATTAGAGATGCAAACCACCACAGTAGGACAGTGCAAACATACAAGCACACACAACTCCACGATTTATCCTGGTTTGGTGTGTTGACTCGTTTATCTCCATGAATATATATTTTGGTGATAACAAAACTTATTAGAATATTTTTATAATTATCTAAATCATGTGTTTTTATCTTAATAACATTTTGGTTATGTCTATCAACAAGAGACTTAAAGGAAATAAATAATACTTCAAGGGTCACCATTGTAAGTATGCCAAGTATTTTTAAGTCCACTAGATGGTGTCCAAATTGCTTGTATGTTTTTGTTGTCATTCATTCTTTCATTCATAAGTTCATGTGTTTCATTACTAATAATACTTTCACAGTTTCAATCAAAGTCAAGTTTCATCATCCATAGCTTTAAACTTCATCATCCGAAGTCCACTTCGTCATATCCAATGATGGCACTTCGTCATGCATGTTTTTGGTCGTGATCAGTTGAAGCTCTACTTCGTCATATACGAAGCTAGCTTCGTCATATCCGAAGCTCGCATTTCATCATGCATGTTTTGGTCATGTTCAGTCGAAGCTAACATCGTCATATCCGAGCTATATACGAAGCTTTAAATCGACTGACTGCATTGTTTTCTGTTTTATGAAGTTGCACTTCATCATATACGAAGTTTTACTTCGTCATATCCGAAGCTAACTTTGTCATATCTGAAGTTCCACTTCGATCGACAACGTTGATTTCTGTTCATCCGAAGTTCACTTTGTCATATACGAAGCTAACTTTGTCATATTCTAAGTCATATATGAAGTTCCACTTCAACCGACAACATTGATTTATGTTCATCCGAAGTTCACTTCATCATATACGAAGCTAACTTCATCATATCCAAAGTCATATATGAAGCTTCACTTCGACCGATAGCTTTCTGAACTATTTTATATGAAGTTCCACTTCGTCATATACAATGTTACACTTCGTCATATCTGAAGTTCCACTTCGACTGTTTGTGTTGTATTTTGACCAATCAAAGTAACTTATCTTACTCTGACTCCCAAGAAGTCATAGTTAGTCCTACTCCGACTCCCAAGAAGTTGAAGTGTCCTACTCCGACTTCCAAGAAGACGAAGTTTGTTCCACTCTGACTCCCAAGAAGTCGAAGTCTCTATAGTCATATTTCACATCAATTACTGTTATATTTAAACATCATTTGATATCATCTATCATCATCATATCGACTGTTTCTTACATACTGACTGTTCTACATAGATTATCATTATACCCTGATCATCTTTGTCATAATGGTCATCTTATTCCATTGATCAAGAAAGATTGAATGAACTTTATTGATATGACCATTGTTTTCAAGATCATTTTATTCAAGTTATTATTCTTAAAGAAATCATTTAAATCATATTGCATATCTTCTGATTAAGGAACTTTCTGAAAACATCTTTGATAATATGATTAAAGTATTCACAGACATGTTTTAAATATCCTTAATGATTTGAATGTGTGAAATTTAAATCTCCCGCCGTCTGTTGAATATCTCTCACATACATAGTCTATTACTAGATATAGTTCTCATGCAATATGACTTTTGACTGACTGTCTTTCTCATGTTAAGTATTCTAAGAGGTTTAATCAGTCACAGGACACAACTCTCTTGCAGATAGTGCTTTATGGTTTTCTATTCTTATAACAAGTCTTCTTATGCTTTATATGGTGACAGAATAAATATATCTATTTTTGTGTAACACCTTTTTGCTTGTTGACTAAAACACTCTCTTAGCATTTAATGCCTGCAGGTTTCCGGTAGTCACATGTTGCTACAACGTAAGACCTCCTATGACTGCATGGAAATGAGCATAAAGAAATGAGAGACAACGACTGCTTCAACGGATATCTCAACAGTCTCATCAGAAGAAAGCAGAAACACTTATAAGAAGATGATGGCTGTGAAGAACAAAAGAATTGAAGAGAACACGCATACACACAGAGATCTTCAGCACCATTGAGATCAGAAGAGCAGTGCACCCTCCTCCACGTCCATCTGCTCCGAGCTCTTCTGAAGCTTCACTTCGATTTTTCTTTTGAGAGTCTGTTATTTCTGAGAGAGTAGCATCATAGCTCTATTCTTCTCTTTCTCTCAGTTCATGCCTCAGATCAAGTACTGCATTGTTAAATAAGCTTGGTCTAGGGGCCATCCCTTGAACTCTTTTCAGAGTGCTCCTCTTCCTGTGTGAAGAGAAGACATGATGTGCTAGTGGGTGGTTTATTCCCCTTGTTAAAGGGAAGACCTATTCTAAAGGTGGGTGTTTTCCTCTTCGGGTTTGAAGAGAAGACAAGCTATGTCTGGTGGTGTAACCACATTGGGGTTTGTTTCAGCAGGTTTGCTTCTGAGCCTGTAAAAGAAGTGGGCTACCTTCTTGCCCAAAAAGAGAAGAAGACCAGCAGGGGCTGGGTGTTGTAAGTCCTTAAGGGGGACTATACCCTTAGCTAGTGGAATCCCAAGTAGATTCTTGGGGACTGAACATAGGACTCCTAGTGATAGGAGGTCTGAACTAGAATAAAAATTGTAACATCCCTCTCTATGGTCGACCAATCTCTCTGAAGGTCGCGACGTATCGGGCCGTCGCCTTATGAAGGCGACAGTGTGGCTGTCGCATTCTTGTTGAGAACGCAACGGGCACCTTGTCGCGTTCACCTTCTGATAGATTCTGGCTGTTGACAGCTCTTTTGTCATCTTGCTGTCGGGACAGTTGAGACACATGTCTTATCGCATGCAACCTGAAGGTGACATGCCAATCGTAGCGTTCAAGGTGTCAGGCCTAGGAGGGTGACACATGGCAGGTCTGATTGTCAAGTCTGATCGGGATTTTGGGATCGCGACAAGATGCCTATCACATTCATTAGTGAACGCGACGGGTTGGTTGTCTCGTTCTCAGGTCTGTGGTCTATTTGTGCAAAGCCAACAGATCTCTCTTCTTCTTCCCCTTTCTCCTTCTCCCCTTCCTTCCTCCGACCCCCTCTATGTGAGAACTCTCCGTGGGTAGGTTTTGAAGGTGTTCTTGGTGGGGTTTGTTGCATCTCCGACCGTGACTCTCCCAGCATGGTGCTTTCCTCCAACTTGGCAACTTCCTCTTCATGGTGGTGACTCTTCTCCGACATGTAGGAGGCCTGACCTTGCTCGTAGAGAGTATGAGCGTGGAACTTGGAGCGAGGAGGAGGTGGCCATGCACACGAGAAGACCCCAATGGGTTGGCTCTTCTATTTGATGTAGGGGCCCTCCACTTTCCCCCTAGATCTAGCATATTAGGGACTCCATTCCACTTCTCTAAGCCTTGTGTAATCATTGTAGGTGTGTATGAATGCATGTTTGGTTTCTTGAGCTTGTGTTGGGGATTGAGGGTTTGAGTGAATTCATGATGTGCATGTGAGGTTTTGGAGTGCAGATTCTTCTCCTTTACATGCATGGGTGTGGATGAGGATGGTTTGTGTTACTTTCATGTGTATTGATGATTCTCCATGCTCCCCTCCCTATGCGTACACCAGCATCACTATTTAGGGGGAATTTTTGGAGGTCTTGGGTTGGCACCCAAGCCTCTGTCTGTGGTCGCGACAAGGTTTTTTGAATGCGACATGTCACCTTGTCACCTTCTAGTCAGGTAGCGACGCACACCCTATCGCGTTCTGGTTGCGACAGTCTTGGGTAAGTACCCAGATCTCTGTCTGTGGTCGTGACAAGGTCCTTGTCGCAACCCAGAATGCGGTGCTTCCCCCGTCCCCTTCTGACCCAGGTCGTGATAGGCCAGGTGTCGCATTCAGGTTGTGACACCTACTATGTCATCTCCTCTGAGAAAGCGACAGTGACCCTATCACCTTCTCAGACAAAGAGTGACATGCGTCCTGTTCGGAGTTCTTTCCATTGCGTTATCTGGTTTCTTAGCACATGTGTTGTTCCTAGCATGGTCCTACACTAGTCATTCATCCGATCCTTGGCATTAGAGGGCTTTGTCCCATTAGAGGTTGTTACCGTTACTTGGGACCCTTCGTCCTCGCGCACTAGTTGAGGGAGTTCTCTTGGTGGCAGGAGTGCTCGAGTTACGTACTCTGGTAGCTAAGGGGAAAACAGTAGGGACAAGGGCGTAGAGTCATTTGTAGAGCTCTCTTAGCTGAGTCTGGTACGCCGAGGTGGTTTCGGTGTTCTTCCAGTGCTGATCAGTTAGTCCTTCTCACTGCCTCACTCTACCTGGTTTCGGTACTACCTAGAGGGGCCAAGCATGGGATTGTAGTCTAGCCAGACTACGGCAGTTGTGTGGTTACTTGTAGTTCCGCGTCTCACTCTAACGGGAGGTGGCAGACATAGACTGGTGATCGAGGGTAAGGCATGTGGCGCTCTTGACCGTTGACTAGTGGTATAGTTGTCCTATGTGGCTAATGTCTCTGTCCAGACGGTTTTCCTCTGTCTGTGTTTGCAGCCTTGGGCTTCATCCCAGTGCCATGGTTACACGAGCTTCCATTCCCAACATGTTTAGACCGATGGCCGTGTAGTTTACTTTCCGCTTCTGCACTTACTCTGTTAGCAGAATAGATTATCTTGCTTACTTTCAGTTATAGACATATATCTATTCTGCTTGTTAGAACGAGTGGGAGATTGGTAGTCTCTACTGGGCTTCTTTGTGAAGCTCATTCCCTCCTTTGCAGGCGAGACTTCATAGCAGCAGTTTTTGCGGTGGGCTGAGGAGATCGGGCCGTAGTAGACGGTGCCCTCATTGAATAGTGTACCCCTTACGTTACTTGTCTCGTCACCCTCGGGGTATGCCCCTAAGGGATTTGTTATCCCATTTTTCTTCGTACTTGTACTTGTTACTTGGACTGTACTAGACTTGTACTTTGTGGTGGACATTTTTACTTCACTTGCTAGTACATTTTAGTGCTTATTGTCATCATTTACTGTAACATCCCTTTTCCTTGGTCATCCACCTTCTGCTGAAGGTAGCGATGTATCGGGCCGTCGCTTTCTAAAGGCGACGGGATGGCTGTCGAGTTCTTGTTGGGAACACGATAGGCATGTCGTCGCATTCACCCTTCTGACCGCAGCATGCAGTTTTTGTCGTCTTACTGTAGGGATAGTCGGGACACGCATCGAGACGCTGTCAGATGAAGGTGACATGTCAGGTGTCGCGTTCATGGTGTCAGGTCTGTGAGGGTGACAAGTGGCAGGTCCGTTAGTCATGTTTGACTTGGACTTTGGGATCGCAATAGGATGGCTACCGCATTCAGTAGTCGACGACCAAGCTGTCGCATTCTCAGGTCCGAGGCCTATATAGGCAAGGCCTTCAGACCTATCTTCCTCTTCCTCTTTTCTTCTTCTTCCGACCCCTCTGTGTGTGTTTTCTCCATGGAGAGAGTGTTGTTGAACCACTCTTATATTTTTACCCTTATATTTTGATGATAACAAAACTTATGATTAATTAAATATTAAATATATTTAATATCATATTTTTCTAATAAATTAAATATCATGTTTTTCTAATAAATATAAATTTATGGCATTATTGCTATGTGATTTACACTAAAAGTTAAATCGATGTCTATTCAATATACATCGATTTCAGTTCACAAAGTGCCACATCGATTTGCTTGAAAATATGAATTTCACTCAAACATCGATTTGCTTGAAAACTTGGATTTCACTTAAACATCGATTTTTCTTGAAAACATTGATTTCACTTAAACATCGATTCTAACATGGATTTCACTTAAAGATTGATTCGCTTGAAACATCGATTTCACTTAAACATCGATTCTGTTCAAACATCGATTTCACTTAAACATCGATTCGCTAGAAAACATGGATTCTGTTCAAACATGGATTTCACTTAAATATCGATTCACTTGAAAACATGGATTTCACTTAAACATGGATTCTGTTCAAACATGGATTTCACTTAAACATCGATTCGCTTGAAAACATGGATTTCACTTAAACATGTATTCTGCTCAAACATAGATTTTAACTTAAACATCGATTTCCCTATATTTCAAAATATTTTTGGCATATAGTGAAAGTCAAATATATTTCATTTACGTAATCTTCTAACTTTCTGACATAAGATCTATTTTTATCTCTCTAGATCCCTTCTCTCCTGTCAGACAAAAATGGCTTACCTACCACTTCTGGGTGACAATAGGAAACATAGAGGTATGAGCCTTTTTGACAGAAACACTCTTTTATCTAAACACTTTCTTCTATGCTTGCAGACCTCGTAGACCACAAAATATCAAAAAAAGAGAAGATGAGCAACGGCTAGAACTCCTACGGATTTGTTCAAATCTACTCATATAAAAGTTGAAGCAATGCTGAAGAAAAATGAAGAGAGTTTTCTTGAAGATCTTTAAAGGAGTGTATATCCTGTGAGGAACCTCAACTCTACATACACTCAAAGAAAGAGAGAAGAGCTCAAGCCCATCAAGAGAAGTTGTTCATAGCAGAAGTTTTCAAAGCTTTCAAGCCTTCCTCTCTTCACTCTCTCTCTGTGGTCATTGTAATTCTTGGGGAGAGTTCTTTGCTGAGAGTTTCTGGGTTAGAGTCCATTAACTCTTAGCTTTGTTCTTTCTTTTCTAAGAAAGATTTCTGTCCAGCTGAGGGAGTGTACTGAGTGTAGAACCTAGCTGTGGTTTTAAGTCTAGCAGAACCACACTGGGGTTTGTACCAGGAGGTTGGCTTCTTGACCTGTAAGAGAAGTGGGCTGCCTTCTTGCCCGGGAAAGAGAAGAAGACCAGCTGGGGTGCTGGGTGTTGTATTGTCCTTGAGGGGAACTGTACCCTTGGTTAGTAAAATCCCAAGAGATTTCTTTGGGACTGGACATAGGACTTCCATGTGGGAAGGTCTGAACCAAGATAAATTCCTTATGTTCTTTGTGTGACTGTTTATTTGCTTCCGCACTACTACTCTCTATCACACTCAACTAACGAAACTTTCATGTGATAATTTTCTGTGTTTAAGTTTCTGTATCAAATTTCAGAAAACCTATTCACCCTCCCCTCTAGGTTACCTTGCTGCCGTACCAAAGGGCCAACAAGTGTGGGGTGTTGGTGGTGTGAGAGGTGTGGTCTTCCTCGGCGTGGTGTTCTTCTCCGACATGGGCGTGGCATTCTCCTCTCCATGGTGTTGATCATCTTCTCCGACATGTAGGAGAACGATCCTTACTTGTGGACGGTGCGAGCATGGAGCTTGGAGGGCGGAGGAGGTGGCCATGCACACGAGAAGACTCCAACGGGTTGGCTCTTCATTTTGAGGTAGGGACCCCTTGTCCTTCCCCTAGTTCTATCATGCTAGAATCTTCTCCCCTTCTCCAAGCCTTGTAGAGTCCATGATTAGGTGTTGTGGATGCTTGGTGTGATCCTTTGAGCATGAATGGGGGTTGGGTTTGAGTATTCAATCATGTGTGCATGTGAGGTTTCATGAGTGTAGATTACTCACATTGACATGCATGGGTGTGGATGAGGGTGGTTTGTGCCTAAAGCATGTGTTTACTTTGTCCTCCATGCTCCCCTCCCTCTGTACACACTGGACTTATGTTTTGGGGCATGTTTTGAAGGCCTCGAGTGTCTCTGTTTGTGGTCGCAACAAGGTTCTTGTCGCGACCCAGATCACGATGTGTCGACTCGTCGCCTTCTGGTGTGAACGCGACGTATAACCCTATCATGTTCTGGTAGTGACAGGGTGGTCGTTGCCTTCATACTTGGTTTTCTTGTGGTTTGTTTGGAGAGGGAGTCTCGTTTCCAGCCGCAATAGGGAGGAGGTTCATCGAGGTCTACCCCATACCAGCATCCTTCGGGTAGCCGAGGGAGTGTTGTCATCTTCTTCTTCTTCAGGCATAGGTGGCATTGGCCTGAGCTCGAAGTCAAAGAAGTTGTTCACTCACGGGGTAGGCGATGTTACCACCCGCAGCAACGACGTCAGCCAGAGCCTGTGGAGCAGTTACTGCAGTAGGGTGCAGAGCAGAGTCAGTAGGGCACATGTTGCTTTCATTGCGGGCAGCCAGGTCACTTCAGGCGAGAGTGTCCATTGAGGCAGGGGCAGCAGCAGTTAGCACCTCCATAGTACTTGCGGCAGGCACCGCAGACTCAATACCCTCCACCCAAGCAGACGCAGCATTAGCAGTAGCACCTTGGCAATTTCAGCCTCCTCAGCAGCTGCAGCAGTACCAGTAACCACCACAGGACCAGTAGCAACCACAGCGAGGATGCAGTCGCACTCGTGTGATGAACATCACCAGAGAGGAGGCGGAGGTCTCTAATCTGGTCGCCGGTACAGTTCCTATCCTTGGTAGAGCTATGCGTGTTTTGATTGATCCTGGTGCTACACATTGTTTTACTTCAGAGGAGTTCTTTGGTTCCTTTACTGAGTTTGCTCTGGAGCAGACCTGTGACCTAGTAGTTGAGCTGTCGACGGGTGACTACATGCGTACTTTGGGTTAACTAGAGGGTGCCACCGTCGAGGTACAGGGCCACCTTCTACCATCCAAACTATTTGCCTTATAGGTCCACGACTTTGATGCCATCCTCTGCATGGATTGGTTGGAGACACACTCTGCGTTGGTGGACTGTCAGCGGAAGACCATGCAGTTCGAGATACCTGGAGCACCTGTGCTTTGCTTCCAAGGTACACGGTCTACCCTCCGACTCTTCATTTCTTTCTGTAGAGCTCGGCACCTGATCCGAGATGGTTGTGTAGCATATCTTGCTTCTGTGAGTTTCTCGGATTCTTGTGAGTTATCTATTCAGATGTAACTATTGCTTGTGACTATTTTGATGTGTTTCCAGAGGAGCTACCCGATTTACCGCCGGAGTGGGAGGTAGATTTCTCCATTATGTTGGTTGCGGGGACGATGCCTATGTCCAAGGCACCATACTGGATGGCATCCGCGGAAGTGCGGGAGTTGAAGCGCCAACTCGAGGAGCTACTCGAGAAGGGCTTCATTCGTCCAAGCCGTTCGCCTTCGAGTGCGCCTATTTTGTTTGTGAGGAAGAAGGATGGCAGCCTCAGGATGTGCATCGATTATTGGTAGTTGAACCAGGTTACAGTGAAGAACAAGTATATGTTGCCCAAGATTGATGACTTGTTTGATCAGTTATAGTCAGCTTCAGTGTTCTCGAAGTTCGACTTGAGATCAGGTTACTGCCATTAAGGATCCGAGAGTCAGAAATCGCCAGATCAGCCTTCCGCACTCGCTACGACCACTTTGAGTTTGTCATGATGCCTTTTGGGCTCACGAATGCACTGACAACCTTCATGGATATGATGCACAGCGTGTTCCGAGAGTACCTGGACAGCTTTTTGGTAGTGTTCGTGGACGACATCCTGGTGTACTAAGTGTCTGCAGAGGAGCACGAGTTTCACTTGAGGCTTATGTTAGAGGTTTTGAGGAGTCACCAACTTCATGTCAAATTCAGCAAGTGTGAATTTTGGCTAAAGAAGGTGCAATTTCTTGGACACGTAGTCTCAGGTGCAAGAGTGGCAGTGGATCATGCCAAGATCGAGGTAGTGGTTTCTTGGGGCAGCCCACTACAGTTGCAGAGGTGCGTAATTTTCTGGGGCTAGTAGGCTACTACAAGAGGTTTGTGCAGAACTTCTCCAGAGTTGCAGAGCCGCTGACGAGGTTGACCAGGCGAGAGACCAGGTTCTAGAGGACAACAGAGTGTGAGCAAAGCTTTCAGGAGCTGAAGAGCGGGTTGACTTCAGCTCCGATCCTTGTTGTGTCGTCGGGTAGTGGTGGTTTTGTTGTCTACACCAAGGCTTCGGGAACTGGTCTTGGTGTTGTGTTGATGCAGCACGAGAGGGTAGTCGCTTATGCTTCTAGGCAGCTGAAGAAGCATGATCAGAACTATCTGACTCACGACTTGGAGCTTTCAGAAGTCATGTTTGCCTTGAGGTTGTGGGGGCATTACTTGTACAGCGAGGTGTTTGAGGTGTTCACGGACCACAGGAGCTTACAGTATGTCTTCACATAGAGAGATCTGAACCTGAGGTAGCGCAGGTGGGTCGAGTACCTAAAGGACTACAACTTTACTCTTTCCTATCACCTAGGAAAGGCTAATGTCATAGCTGACGCTTTGAGCAGAAGATCCCACTTGAGTTCTTGTTGGTTAGACACTGGAGGTTGTTGGAGGACATCGTGCAGGGAGTGTTCTCTCTGTCGAGACTCAAAGTCAGAGCAGTGTTAACTAGTCTGACAATTCGTCCAGTCATATATCAATGGGTGATAGAGGCTCAGAGTGCAGATTCAATTTTAGCAGATATCTTGCAGATGCCAGAGGTGGAGTTGGATGAGGATAGCGAGGTCAGATTCAGAGGAAGGTTGTACGTTCCAGCGGATGTCAGACATGAGTTGTTGGCTGAAGCACATAGATCGAAGTACTCTATTCATCCTTGTTCCACCAAGATGTACCACGACTTGAGGGGACTCTTTTGGTGGCCTGGGATGAAGTGGGATATTACTAAGTTTGTCGCTCGTTGCCTTACATGTCAGCAGGTGAAGGCGGAGCACCAACATCTTGGTGGTGTGCTTCAGTCGTTGCCCATTCCTGTGTGGAAGTGGGAACACATCACCATAGACTTTGTTACTAGTTTACCTCGTACTTTGTAGGGGCACGACAGTGTGTGGGTGATCGTCGACCGACTGAAGAAGACATCTCGTTTCCTACTGGTCAAATCCGCTTGGTCAATGGACATACTTGCCAGATTGTTCTTGGATAGAGTAGTACCGTTGCACCAGACCCCAGTCTCTATTGTCTCAGATAGAGATTCGAGGTTTACTTCTCACTTTTGGCGTAGTTTTCAGATGGCACTGGGCACAGAGTTGACGTTGAGTACCGCCTACCACCCACAGATAGATGGTTAGTCAGAGAGGACCATACAAACCCTCGAGGACAAGTTGAGATCATGTTGCCTAGACTGGGGCAGCACGTGAGAGTCGCACCTTCCCATGGTGGAGTTTGCTTATAATAATAGCTTTCACTCCAGCATTTGGATGGCACCCTACGGGGCTCTGTAGGTAGACCGTGTTGGACACCTTTGCACTGGCATGAGGTTGGTGAGTGGTAGTTGCTGGGACCAGAGCTTGTATAGTAGTGTGCAGATACTGTGAGACTGATCAGGCAGAGACTGCAGACAACACAGAGCAGATAGAAGAGCTACGCAGACGTTCGTCGGAGGCCACTTCAATTTGAGGCAGGTGACAATGTGTTTCTATGGATCTCTCCAATCAAGGGCATTCTCAGGTTCGGGAAGAGGGGCAAGGTTATCCCGAGGTTTGTCTCTTTCCTATCCTGGAGCTGGTTGGCGAGGTCGCATATAGGTTAGCTCTTCCGTCCGAGTTGGCAGGAGATCACGACGTCTTCCACGTCTTGCAGCTGAGGAGGTACATGCCAGATCCGTCGCATGTGCTCGACTACTCGCAGTTAGAGGTTGCTCTAGATCTATCAGTGCCAGAGTACCTGGTCAGTGTGATAGACTGCAGAGTGCAGCAGTTGCATAGGAGGCAGATCCCGCTCGTCAATGTGGTTTGGGAGAATCGCAATAGTGGCGAGGCTACGTGGGAGTGTGAGGACGAGATGCAGGAGCATTTTCCTTACTTGTTTGAGTGACTGGTATGTTTGCTTGCCTTCATCCTCCGAGTTTCTTCCTTAATTTCGAGGATGGAATTATTTATTTGTTGGTTAGATTGTAACATCCCTTTCCCTTGGTGAGCCACCGTCTAATGAAGGTAGCAATGTATCAGGCCGTCGCCTTCTGAAGGCGACGGGATGGCTGTCGCGTTCTTGTTGGGACTGCGACAGGCATGTCGTTGCTTTCACCCTTCTGATCGTAGCATGCAGTTTCGTTGTCTTACTGTCAGGACAGTTGGGACATGCATCTAGACGCTATCAGATGAAGGTGACATGTCAGGTGTCACGTTCATGTGTCAGGTCTGCGAGGGTGACAAGTGGCAGGTCTGTTAGTCAGGTTTGACTTGGACTTTCAGATCGCAACAAGATGGTTGTCACGTTCAGTAGTGAACGCAACGACCAAGCTGTCACATTCTTACGTCTGAGGCCTCTATAGACAAGGCCTTCAGACCTATCTTCCTCTTCCTCTTTTCTTGTTCCTCCTTCCTTCCTCTGATCCCTCTGTGTGTTTTCTCCATGGGGAGAGTGTGAGGGTGCTGGTGGTGTGGGAGGTGTGGTCTTCCTTGGCGTGGTGTTCTTCTCCAATGTGGGTGTGGCATTCTCCTCTCCGTGGTGGTGATCATCTTCTCCGACGTGTAGGAGGATGATCCTTGCTCGTGGACGGCATGAGCATGGAGCTTGGAGCAAGGAGGAGGTGGCCATGCACACGAGAAGACCCCAACGGGTTGGCTCTTTGTTTTGAGGTAGGGACCCCTTGTCCTTCCTCTTGTTCTATCATACTAGGATCTCCTCCCCTTCTCCAAGCCTTGTAGAGTTTATGATTAGGTGTTGTGGATGCTTGGTGTGATCCTTTTATCATGAATGGGGTTGGGTTTGAGTGTTCAATCATGTGTGCATGTGAGGTTTCATGAGCGCATATTACTCACATTGACAAGAAGGGTGTGGATGAGGGTGGTTTGTGCCTAAAGCATGTGTTTACTTTGTCCTCCATGCTCCCCTCCCTCAGTACACACTGGACTTATGTTTTGGGGCATGTTTTGAAGGCCTCGAGTGTCTCTGTCTATGGTCGCGACAAGGTTCATGTCGCGGCCCAGATCGTGACATGTCGACCCATCGCCTTCTAGTGTGAACATGACGCATAACCCTGTCACATTCTAGTACCACAGGGTGGTCGTCACCTTCATACCTTGTTTTCCTCTGATTTGTGGGAGGTCCCGAGTGGTCACCAAAATCTCTGTCTGTGGTCGTGACAATGCCCTTGTCGTGACCTAGATTGCGACCGCTCCCTTGTCGTCTTCAGACCCAGGTCACAACAGGCCGGGTGTCACCTTCAGGTGGGGACAGCCCTTGTGTCACCTTCTCAGACAGAGAGCAACTCGGTGACCTATTCGGAGTTTCTTTCCGCTGAGACTCTATTTTCTTGGCACCTGTGCCAATCCTAGCATGGTGCTACACTCGTCGTTTACCCGATGCTAGGCACTTGTGGGCTTGTCCGTTGAGAGTTTGTTACCATTACCTGGACCCCTCGTCTCCATGTGCCAATTGAGGGAGTTCTTTAGGCGGTGGGCGTGCTCGAGTTACAGACTCTGGTAACTGAGGGGAAATTGGTGGGGATAGCAGCGTAGAGTCATTTACAGAGCTCTCTTAGCCGAGTCTGGGACGCCGAGGTGGTTCTGGGTGTTCTTCCGAGCAGATCAGCTAGTCCTTCTTACCGCCTCACTCTACGTGGTTCCGGTACCATTTAGAGGGGCCAGGCGTGGGACCGTAGTCCGGCCAGACTACGACAGTTGTGTGGTACTTGTTGTTCTGCGTCTCTCTCCGACGGGAGGTGTTAGACATGGACTGGTGGTCGAGGGTAAGGCGCGTGGCGCACCTGACCAGTTGACTAGTGGTAGTTGTTCTCTATGGCTAGTGTCTCTGTCCAGGCAGTTGTTCTCTATCTGTGTTTACAGTCTTGGGATTCGTCCAGTGTTGCTTTACACGGATTTAGGTCGTGATGTGTTTAGACTGATGGCCGTGTAGTTTACTTTCCGCTTCCGCACTTACTCGTTCAGTAGAATAGATTAGCTTGTTTAATTTCAGTTATACACATATATGTATTCTGCTTGTTAGAACTAGTGGGAGATTGGTAGCCCCTACTGGGCTTCTTTGTTAAGCTCATTCTCTTCTTTTAGGTGAGACTTTACAACAGTGCCTTCTAGGGCAGGCAGAGGAGATCGGGCCGTAGTAGATAGCATCTACCTTTAGTAGTGTTCCCTTTGCATTTGTCTCGTCACCCTCGGGGTATGCCCCTAAGGGACCTATTATTCCTTTTTACTTTTCGTACTTGTACATGTTACTTAGGACTCTACTGAACTTGTACTTTGTAGTGGACGTTCTTGCTTCACTTGTTAATACATTTTAGTGCTTGTTGTCGTCGTTTATTTTTGCTACATATCTTGTTAGACTAGTCCGTTAGCCCTTCCAGGTCTCTGGGCCCGTGGGCGGCGGTGCTGACGGTTGGATTCTCGGTGGGAGACAGGGGTTTGGGCGTCGGGGCCATTACATTTACTTCCCTTGCATATCTTCTTAGACTGATCCGTTAGCCCTTCCAGGTCTTCAGGCCCATGGGCAGCGGTACCGGCAGTCTGGTTCTCGGTGGGAACTGGGGGTTTGGGCATCGGGGCCATTACAAAAATCCTTTTGTATTTTGTGTGATTGCTTTTATCTTATTTCCACTGCTCACTAACTCTAACACCTGCGTTTAGTGTTTATGTTTGAAGTTATTTGTTACATAAATTTTAAAGATGAATTTAGGCAACCCATTCACCCCCCTTTGGGCTTGCAACCTGGTCAACAAGTGGTATCAAAGCTTTGGTCTCTGAAAATGAAGAAGATCTAACGATCTTAGAGCAAAGATAAATGGCAGCCCAAGGTTATGCAGAGGGTTAGTTTGTCAATAGGCCTCCACTATTTGATGGAGAAGACTACAACTATTAGAAGATGAGAATGGAATTCTTTCTACAAGGCTTCGACTACCAAATGTAAGGCCCTCGAAATTTTTGTCCTTTTATTTTGTCGTGTGTGGATTCATGCTTGTGTATAGTATCATGTATAAACATGTAGATATTTATGTACATATTATCTTGGCGTACCTATGTATGTATGTGTATGTTTAGTTCGTAAATGTTGTTCATTGGCATTATGTAGATAGTAGTTACTTTATACTTCATAAATTGCATGTATATACATAGAGTAAATATGGTTTTTCTGCATAATTTCATGACCTGGCCGAAGGGCAATTGACGGCAACATGAATGGACGTTCATGTGTAGTCGACGTCCATATCGATGGACGCTAAAACTTGTAGAAGGCCATATATATGGACGTCTATTTCTCTAAAATTCTGTGCGCAGCAGATCCAGAAATCCCGCGATTTGCCTTGCTCTCTGATTGGGGAGCTGTCTCCAACGGCTCTCCCATCCCATCTACGCAAAACCCCAAGGCCCAGCTTATAAAAATAGCCTCTTGAGACTTGAGGAGATCTCTTTGTCCTCTTTGGCGAAGAAACCCTAGAGCTGTGAGAAAACCCAAGTTTGTGGCCTTTGATCCGGCGACTGGAGGCGTCTTCCGGCGATCTACCCCAACTGGAGGACTCTTTGGACATCAGGGAACGCTTCCCCGACTCCGGTGTGCAGCGAGACTCACCACAGAGCCTGGAGCTAGGAGGTTTTGGAGGCTTCATGGCACTGGCCGAGGAGAGCTTCTCCGACCTTTTATTCCCCTTGTTGATTTTTCCTGAGGCAAGTAACCCATCCCCATTGTTCATACATATGTCTAGTAGGTCTTAGGCATTTTTCTGGAATTTTATTCGAGTCCTGGAACCCCAATTTCACCAGTTTCTGGCGTTCAGTCTGTGTTTTGCACAGATAGGAACTTAACGGCAGGATCTCCTGCCGTTAATATCCTAAGTTGGCGGCAGCCGATACTACCGTTAACCTGTGTGAATGGCCAGATCCTTGCCGTTTAGTTCTTCAGGAAAGAACAGTGAACTGTTCTTCCTTATATGATTATTTTTCAGATTTTCACGCATGAGGATATATTGTAATTTTTATAAGCTATGTAATATAGATAGTAGATCATGTTGTGAAATTTTTGTGAATTTTGTTAATGGTATTAATTAATGAATTTGTTTGAAATGCATGTTAAATAGGTTTTGAACATGGTAGACCCCTGTTTACACAACCCATGTGGAATTTAAATGCCATAAAAATTTTAGACGATGTGGATGAGTGTCAGTTCATGTCATGAAAATTTGGGAATTTTCCTATGTCTACGTAATTAGTTATAATTTTTTGATTTAAAAATAGGGAGCATGAGTAGGTTGTTTTAAATTTCCAGTAAATCATATGATGCTTGTTAAATTCCGGGAAAAATTCTGTGATGATATGACCATTAGACACGGGGCTATAAACTACTAATTATGACCTTCATGATGTGAATCAAGGATGAACTGATTTATGGATAATATGGTTGTTCTATTTTATGTAAATTCTTCATAGCTCAGAAAAATGTGAAAATTTGTATGTATGATCTACAACTGTAAACAACCTGTGGTTAAACTTTCATGTTGATTGGGCAACAATAAGTGATATTTATGCAAATTTCATGTAGAAATGATTAATTAAAGCATGCTTATTGTGATCATAGATTCATTAAATAGTTTAACATGATTAGTGTAAATCCCTGAATTTTTAAGTCTTATGAACAGTAGTACCATGATAGGGGAAATTGAACCATGTGCATGAATGTGAAAATGGAAATGATGTGTTAATTAGTGAGAATTGTGTGTGTGTTAAATTGGAAAAGTGTGTAAATTGTGTCGTGTGTGACACTGCTTCCATAGAGGGCTGTGGAACCGTACGTGGTAAAGTATCCACGGGAAGGTTCAATGTGTTTGATATCCTATGGGCATTAGGATGAAATCCTGGAGGTGGACAAGTACCACTGGTTAGGGTGGAGAGTACTTCTCCCGGTCTGCACAGTACCAAGATTCGTCACTGTGTTGCCTAGGTGGCATCTATGTGTTATGTGAATGTGTTATATGTGTCCTTCTAATGGTGGTTTGGACTATGTGTCACAGCATTTAAATAAGAATAATGTGATTGTGTATAAGTGAAAATGTGTAGTGTGTAAGTGAATATGTGAATATGTGAACCTAATGTGATAGCATGTAGAATTGTGAAATATGATATGATGGAGTTAGATTCATGTCAAAACAGCAAGCTTAGTATGTTTACAATGTGATATGCATGTGGAAAAGTACGTAGAATCCATGTTAGGAACGCTCTTCTTTATGTGTAAAATTCCATGTCTCAATTGCTATCATGTTGCAACGTAGATATAAATTTAGCTATCATGTGAGTAAATGTATAGAAAGCATGCGGTAGGTATATTATTGTGGAATGACATAACCATGTATCATGTGTTATGAAATTGGTAGAAGTATCATGATAGGCTTTCTTAAAGATTGTTCAAACCATGTTGCATGTATTGATTGACGTAATTGAGAGTAAAATGTGCGCATGATGTGTGTATGTATAATGTGTATGGATTACTTGTTGAGTCTTTTAGACTCACTCTTGCTTCGGCGTACAGGTTTAGCAGGTGACCCTACTTCCTTGGAGGAGATCGTTGAGAGCGATTCTGAGCGAGGAGAGTAGATTGTTGTGGAGTCACCGACATTGTACTTTCTTTTCCATAGTATGAAATTTGAGACTTGTGTAATTGTGGATGAACAATGTAATTTGGATCTAGAATTTCATTATGTGGACTTTAGTTTCTTTTAAAATTGCTATATGGGCTATGTATGTCGAATGTGGATGATGAAATAAATTGACAGTTAGTTCTTTTACTTCCGCTGTTCTATGACTATATTTGTGTACATCTCAATCTTGTGGTAGTGATGGGTAAATGTCTCACTGTAACGACGTTCACTATATCGACGTGGATTGGTATAATCGTACCGGTATAAGGAGGGTCGTCACAGAGATTGTTATCAGAGCGCGTGCCATGGTTGAGATTGTACATAAATATATACAAGTCATCATCTTCATTACATGCTAAGTCTCTATAGAATTGTCCACATGTGTAGAAATGATTAATAATCAATGAAAGATAGATAAGAAAGTGGTTAGGAACTAAATAACATAGTTTCTAATAGTGATTAAATTAATTGCAGCATATGGCTTCACGCGGTAGACGTGGTGCTGTACCTACTCGTGATGGCGAGCAGAGAAGAGATGAGCCTAGGCGTGAGGACCAGGGTGAGCAGCAGGCCCCAGCACCCTACGGTCCTGTGCTTCTTCCTCCACTGCCAGTGGATTATGGAGTGTTCATGCAGGGTCTAGTGCAGGCCATGCAGACGCAGGCCCACACCCAGGCTGCACTCCAGGCTCAGTTGGAGACTCAGGTTAGAATAATAAGATAAGAGTAGTCTGTTTTATTAATTGCGTGATGTTATGTTGAATATGCGTTGCTTGTTGTTTGTTGTAGCAGGCTCAGGTTCCAGTTCCCAGGCTCAGGACCATGGTGGACCCTCCATCATGGAAAGGTTCAAGAGGATGTTGCCACCCTCTTTTAAGGGGGAGAGCGACCCATTGCTAGCTGAGAGCTGGATGAGGGAGATCGAGAAGATCTTCCGGGTTGTTAGGTGTGCGGATGATGACAAGGTTACTTTAGCCACCTATATGCTACAAGTATGTGTTAGTTTTATATGTTTGTATACCCTGTTAAGTTAAAGTCGTTTAGTTTGGTGCTTATGAAGGTTGTGCTGCAGGAGAGAGCCGATGTGTGGTGGGCTTCCTTACTGCGTACCCAGTTCAAGGACAGTGCTATTGATGTTGCTTGGGACGAGTTCGTGAGGCTCTTCGGGCCAAGTTCGTCCCCGAGCATATCCAGGACAGGATGGAGTAGGAGTTCCTTTCTTTGACTCAGGGCTCCATGACTGTACTCGAGTACGAGGAAAGGTTTGCTGAATTATCGAAGTATGCACCTCACATAGTGGCGGATGAGCGCAGGAAGGCAAAGAAATTTGTGATGGGCCTTAAGCCATCACTGAGGACGAGGCTTGTGGCGTTTGATCATCGTACCCTGGGCGAGGCCCTTAGCGCTGCTTGTAGGCAGGAGGGTGAGATGGAGAAGTACCTCGAGGAGAAGAAGGCTTCGCAGAAGAGGCCTGCAGCTCCTTTCCAGCGGCAGGATAAGAGAAGGCAGTGTACCAGTCACTGCAGCGCCCAGTGGCAGCCAGCAGTACTCAGGTACCTTCTCAATGTTCCCCTGGTGTAAAGAAGGAGTGTCCTCATTATGGGAGGACACACGGTGGTACGGAGTGTTGGATGGTAGCGGGGAAATGCCTGAAGTGTGGGGCAGCGACCACAAGATCAAGGATTGTCTGAGACTTCAGCAGGGAGTCAGCGTGGAGCGCCAGCCCCCAGCAGCGGCAGCATCAGCACCACCAGCTATAGGAAGACCAGGAAGGCCTCGAGCCCAAGCTCGAGTGTTTTCTCTAGCACAAGAGGATGCCGAGCAGGCGGAGCATTTCACTAAGGTACGATTCTATTTCTAGGTGTGCACGCTCGGGTTTTGTTTGATACGGGTGCCACTCACTCGTTCATTTCCTAGCGGTTGCTAGGCAGTTAGCTCTAGAGTCAGGATTAGAGTCTGAGGATTAGAGGTTCCTTTGTCTGTGCACACACCCCGGGTACGGTATCGACTAGGAAGTGCATTCCGTCGTTACCTGTGTGCATTGAGGATAGGTTCTAGATGGGTGTTTCTTCTTGCTGAAGATGAAGGACTTTGATGCTATTCTTGGTCTGGATTGGCTAGAGGAGCACTATGCATTAGTAGATTGTCGTGGGAAGAGGATTGTTTTCCGCATTCCTTGTGAGGACGAGTTCTCTCATCCATTGCCAAGGAACATGGCGGGAAAGTTGGTCATCTATGCCATGAAGGCGATGCGCATGGTAAACAAGGGTTGTGACGCTTTTCTTGCCAGCGTAGTGTTAGTACCCGAGGCTGATGAGTCACCTACTCTTGCAGAGATCGATGTAGTGCAGGATTTTCAAGACATCTTTCCCGATGATTTGTCTGGATTGCCACCAGATAGAGAGATAGAGTTCACCATAGAGTTGCTTCCGGGCACCTCTCCTATCTCGAAGGCTCCATATCGGATGGCACCTGCGGAGATAGCTGAGTTGAGGAGGCAGTTGCAGGAATTGCTAGATAAGGGATTTATTCGCCCTAGTGTTTCTCCTTGGGGCGCACCTGTATTGTTTGTAAAGAAGAAGGATGGGTCACTTAGGTTATGCATTGATTATAGGAAGCTAAACCAAGTGACTGTGAAGAACAGGTATCCCTTACCTCGGATTGATGATTTGTTTGACCAGTGCAAATGCATCAGTCTTTTCTAAGATTGATTTGCGGTCTGGCTATCATCAGTTGAGGATTAGGAGTGAGGATGTGTCCAGACGGCCTTTAGGACTCGTTATGGACATTATGAGTTTTTATTTCTTCCTTTGGTCTAACCAACGCCCCTGCAACGTTCATGGATCTCATGAACAGGGTGTTTAGGCCTTATTTAGATAGCTTTGTTGTAGTGTTTATAGATGATGTGTTGGTCTACTCTCCGGATGAGGCCACACACCGTCAGCATTTGAGGGTAGTATTAGAGGTTCTCCGTGCACACAAGCTGTATGCTAAATTCAGCAAGTGCGATTTTTGGTTGCACAAGGTTCATTTCCTTGGGCATGTTATCTCCGGTGCTGGTGTAGCAGTTGATCCAGCGAAGGTCCAGGCTATTATGGATTGGGAGATTCCCAAGACCCCTTCGGAGATTCAGAGTTTTCTTGGTTTGGCGGGTTACTATCGGCGATTTATTGAGGGATTTTCATCCATCGTCGCCCCATTGACTCAGCTGACCAGGAAGGGAGTGAAGTTTGTCTGGTCAGAGGAGTGTGAGAGTAGTTTTCGATTATTGAAGACTAAGCTCACATCCTCCAGTGTTAGTTCTGTCGAGCGGTGTAGAGGGTTTTGCTATCTACATGGATGCTTCTCGGATTGGCCTTGGCTGTGTATTAATGCAGCAAGGAAGGGTAGTAGCGTTTGCTTCTCGTCAATTAAAGGAGCATGAGCGAAACTATCCGACTCATGATTTGAGCTTGCGCAGTGGTTCATGCACTAAAGATCTAGAGACACTATCTTTATGGTGCTAGATTTGAGGTGTTCACTGACCACAAGAGCTTGAATATCTTTCTCCCAAAAGGAATTAAACCTGAGGCAGAGAAGATGGATTGAGTTTCTTGAAGGACAATGACTTCGACCTCCAGTATCATCCTGGAAAGGCGAATGTTGTAGCGGATGCCCTTAGTAGGAAGAAGTCTTCTCTCCAGCAGGATTGGAAGATGTTGGAGGATGCAGCGTGTGCGATGACTGAGTTAGAGCCATCTTTGTGTCAGGCTTTTGTAGCTCAGTTGTCCATTAGGTCTTCGGTGTTGGATGAGGTGATCGAGCAACAGAAGGCCGACCCTAGACTCCAAGAGTTAGTGGGCAAGGCAGGCATTGCTCGCGATGAGGATGGCGTGGTTAGATTCCATCACCGAGTATGTGTTCCTGACATTGTAGATGTCCGTGAGCATGTATTAGCAGAAGCTCATAGGTGGAGATTCTCTATTCATCTGGGTAACACTAAGATGTACCAGGATTTGAAGAGGTCCTTTTGGTGGTCTGGCATGAAGAGGGATGTAGCGGATTATGTATCTAGGTGTTTAGTATGCCAGCAAATGAAAGCCGAGCGGCAGAGACCATCTGGTCTTATGCAGAAGATGGAGATCCCAGTATGGAAGTGGGAAGCTGTCACTATGGATTTTATTTTGGGTTTGCCTCGATCTAGACGGGGTAATGACTCGATTTGGGTAGTCGTAGATAGATTCTCGAAGACTGCGCATTTCTTGCCTATGAAGAAGAAGCAGTCGGTTGAGAGTCTGGCTAGGTTGTATGTTAGTAGCATCATTAGATTGCATGGTGTGCCGAAGTCGATCATTTCGGATCGAGATCCGAGATTTACTTCGAGACTGTGGAAGGGTCTTCAGGATGCTTTAGGTTCGGAGCTGAAGCTCAGTTCGGCGTTTCATCCTCAGACAGATGGACAGTCCGAGAGGACTATCCAGACGCTCGAGGATATGTTGAGAGCGTGTGTTCTGGATTGGAAGGATGATTGGGAGCGCCATTTACCTCTAGTGGAGTTCGCATATAACAACAGCTTTCATGCGAGTATTGGTATGGCTCCATTTGAGGCGTTGTATGGAAGGCCTTGTAGATCTCCTTTATGTTGGGAGGAGACAGGTGATAGGCAGCTGATCGGTCCGGAGTTAGTTCAGGAGACTTCGGATAAGGTCCAGTTGATTAGGAAGAGGCTTGTTGCGGCACAGGATAGGCAGAAGAGTTATGCCGACAACAGGAGGAAGGATTTGGAGTTCGGAGTGGGTGAGCATGTCTTTTTGAAGATTTCACCTACTCGAGGTTGTAGGTTTGGCAGGCATAGCAAATTAAGTCCTAGATTCATTGGCCCGTATGAGATTCTCAGGCGTTTAGGTAGCGTGGCTTATGAGCTAGCTTTACCCCCGGCTTTAGCTAGCGTTCATCCCGTTTTCCACGTATCTATGCTCAGGAGATATGTTCGAGATCCATCTCATGTTATTAGTCACGAGCCAGTGGAGATCCAGCCAGATCTCTCCTATGTGGAGCAACCGGTAGCTATTCTTGACCGGAAGGTTCAGCATCTCCGAAACAAGAGTATTGCGTCGGTAAAAGTTTTATGGCGGAACTTCTCGCGAGAGGAGGCTACCTGGGAGCTTGAGGATGCGATGAAGAAGAAGTATCCCCAATTGTTTGAGTAGTGTTGTTCGAACTTCGAGGACGAAGTTTCTTAAGGGGAGAGGGTGTAAGGCCCTCGAATTTTTTTCCTTTTATTTTGTCGTGTGTGGATTCATGCTTGTGTATATCATGTATAAACATAGATATTTATGTACATATTATCTTGGTGTACCTATGTATGTATGTGTATGTTTAGTTCGTAAATGTTGTTCATTGGCATTGTGTAGATAGTAGTTACATTATACTTCATAAATTGCATGTATATACATAGAGTAAATATGGTTTTCTGCATAATTTCATGACCTGGCCGAAGGGCAATTGACGGCAACATGAATGGACGTTCATGTGTAGTCGACGTCCATATCGATGGACGCCAAAAACTTGTAGACGGCCATGTATGTGGACGTCTATTTCTCTAAAATTCATGCGTAGCAGATCCAGAAATCCCGTGATTTGCCTTGCTCTCTTGATTGGGAGCTGTCTCCAACGGCTCTCATCCCATCTACGCAAAACCCCAAGGCCCAGCTTATAAAAATAGCCTCTTGAGACTTGAGGAGATCTCTTGTCTCTTTGGCAAAGAAACCCTAGAGCTGTGAGAAAACCCAAGTTTGTGGCCTTTGATCCGGCGACTGGAGGCGTCTTCCGGCGATCTACCCGACTGGAGGACTCTTTGGACATCAGGGAACACTTCCCCGACTCGGTGTGCAGCGAGACTCACCACAGAGCCCGGAGCTAGGAGGTTTTGGAGGCTTCTTGGCACTGGCCGAGGAGAGCTTCTCCGACCTTTTATTCCCCTTGTTGATTTTTCCTGAGGCAAGTAACCCATCCCCATTGTTCATACATATGTCTAGTAGGTCTTAGGCATTTTTCTGGAATTTATTCGAGTCCTGGACCCCAATTTCACCAAGTTTCTGGCGTTCAGTCTGTGTTTTGCACAGACAGGAACTTAACGGCAGGATCTCCTGCCGTTAATATCCTAATTGGCGGCAGCCGATATTGCCGTTACCTGTTTGAACGGCCAGATCCTTGCCGTTTAGTTCTTCAGGAAAGAACAGTGAACTGTTCTTCCTTATATGATTATTTTTCGGATTTTCACGCATGAGGATATACTGTATTTTTATAGCTATGTAATATAGATAGTAGATCATGTTGTGAAATTTTTGTGAATTTTCGTTAATGGTATTAATTATTGATTTGTTTGAAATGCATGTTAAATAGGTTTTGAACATGGTAGACCCCTGTTTACACACCATGTGGAATTTAAGTGCCATAAATTTTAGATGATGTGGATGAGTGTCAGTTCATGTCATGAAAATTTGGAATTTTCCCATGTCTACGTAATTAGTTATAATTTCTGGATTTAAAATAGGGAGCATGAGTAGGTTGTTTTAAATTTCCAGTAAATCATATGATGCTTGTTAAATTCCGGGAAAAATTTCTGTGATGATATGACTGTTAGACACAGGGCTATAAACTACTAATTATGACCTTCATGATGTGAATCAAGGATGAACTGATTTATGGGTAATATGCAAATGGTTGTTCTATTTTCTGTAAATTCTGCATAGCTCAGAAAATGTGAAAAATTTTTGTATGATCTACACATGTAAACAGCTCGTGGTTAAAATTTCATGTTGATTGGGCAACAGTAAGTGATATTATGCAAATTTCATGAAGAAATGATTAATAAAGCATGCTTATTGTGATCATAGATTCGTTAAATAGTTTTAACGTGATTAGTGTAAATCCCTGAATTTTTAAGTCTTATGAACAGTAGTGCCATGATAGGGGAAACTGAACCATGTGCATGAATGTGAAAATGGAAATGATGTGTTAATTAGTGAGAAATTGTGTGTGTTTTAAATTGGAAAAATGTGTAAATTGTGCCGTGTGTGACACTGCTTCCATAGAGGGCTGTGGAACCATACCATGGTAAAGTCTCCACGGGAAGGTTCAATGTGTTTGATATCCTATGGGCATTAGGATGAAATCCTGGAGGTGGACAAGTACCACTGGTTAGGGTGGAGAGTACTTCTCCCGGTCTGCGCAGTACCAAGATTCGTCACTGTGTTGCCTAGGTGGCGTCTATGTGTTATGTGAATGTGTATATGTGTCCTTCTAATGGTGGTTTGGACTATGTGTCACGGCATTTAAATGAGAATAATGTGATTGTGTATAAGTGAAAATGTGTGTGTGTAAGTGAATATGTGAATATGTGAACCCAATGTGATAGCGTAGAATTGTGAAATATGATATGATGGAGTTAGATTCATGTCAAAACAGCAAGCTTAGTATGTTTACAAATGTGATATGCATGTGGAAAGTACGTAGAATCCATGTTAGGAACGCTCTTCCTTTATGTGTAAAATTTCATGTCTCAATTGCTATCATGTTGCAACGTAGATATAAATTTAGCTATCATGTGAGTAAATGTATAGAAAGCATGCGGTAGGTATATTATTGTGGAATGACATAAACCATGTATCATGTGTTATGAAATTGGTAGAAGTATCATGATAGGCTTTCTTAAAGATTGTTCAAACCATGTTGCATGTATTGATTGACGTAATTGAGAGTAAAATTGCGCATGATGTGTGTATGTATAATGTGTATGGATACTTGTTGAGTCTTTTAGACTCACTCTTGCTTCAGCGTACAGGTTTTGCAGGTGGACCCTACTTCCTTGGAGGAGATCGTTGAGAGCAATTCCGAGCGAGGAGAGTAGATTGTTGTGGAGTCACCGACATTGTACTTTCTATTCCATAGTATGAAATTTGAGACTTGTGTAATTGTGGATGAACAATGTAATTTGGATCTAGAATTTCATTATGTGGACTTTAGTTTCTTTTAAAATTGCTATATGGGCTATGTATGTCGAATGTGGATGATGAATAAAATTGACAGTTAGTTCTTTTACTTCCGCTGTTCTATGACTGTATTTGGTACATCTCAATCTTGTGGTAGTGATGGGTAAATGTCCCACTGTAACGACGTTCACTATATCGACGTGGATTGGTAATCGTACCGGTATAAGGAGGGTCGTCACCAAAACTGGATCAGCATAGAAAGGGTGATCAAAATCACTAAGCCTAAGAAAGAATGGATAGAGAAGAAGAAGAAGATATCTTAAACACAAAGCCAAGATATATTATGGTTGTTCTTTTGAGTAAGAAGGAGTTTAACAGAATATCTGCTTGCAAGAACGGCTAAAGAGATGTGGGATAAGCTCAGACTCACCTATGAAGGGACATATAAGGTTAAAGAAACAATGATAGATATTTGGTAACTCAATACAAAAAGTTTCAAATGATTTCAGGTGAATCCATCTCTTAAATTTGTAATTGATTCACTGATATTACAATTGGTCTAGCTACACTTGGAAAATCATACGAGGCAGGAGACATGGCAAGGAAAATACTAAGATCCTTACCAACATTATGGACTCCCAAAGTCACTGCTATAGAGAAAATAAATGAACACTCCACAATGTCATTGGAAACGCTTATTGGGTCTCTTATGACTCATGAGATAAATATGGAAAGACTAGGAGAAAGCACTTCAAGGAAAAAGATGAGCATGGCCTTGAAGATAGAAAAGCCAAACACAATGAAGCTACGACCAGTGAGAGCAGTAATGCAGACAGTGAAGAAGAAGCTTTTTTATTAAGACATCTACAAAGGATTTTGGCTAAGAAGAAACATCAGTCAGGTAGAAGCTATTTCAAAAAGGATAACACAATCAAGAAGACAGAACCTATCTGCTATGAATGTAAGCAGCTAGGGCATTTAAAGACAGATTGCCCTAAGTTAAACAAAGAGCCATCTGGAAAATACAAGATACAAGAAGAAAGCTATGGCTGCTGCCTAGAACAATGAAGACAGCTCATTAGAAGAATCAAGCTCATATGATCAAGAAGAAGAAAAAACACATCTTGCCTTCATGGGAAATCAGGACAATAAAGTAAAATTTGATACCTCCTTTGATTCCTTTTTGGATTCTGATGATGATTTAGAAGATGCTTTTAATGAATTATATGAAAAATATAAATATGTGTGCAAACACTTAAAAACAATTAAGAAAAATTATGCATGCCTTGAAAACACTAACTCACACTTAAAATCTGAAACTGAACAAATTGAGAAAAAGGTTGAATCACTAAAGCATGAGAATAATTTGTTGTGTGAAGATTTAAAAGAGAAAAATAGCAAAATATTAAGCCTAGAAAAACAATACATTAAGGAAGAAATAGAGACTCTAAAAATAGAAAATGAGTACTTAAGAGCTACTATTGAAAAATTAACAAATGGAAGATCATCCTTAATATTAAAAGGAGCAAGAATATCTAGTAAGAAAAAAATATGAAATATGTTTATACCTCCAGAAATGAAGAAACCACTATATCCTGAAAAATACTCATTTCCAAGGTTCGTAACTGAAAAGAATTGCATAAACAAAACAAAAAGAGAAAATATAGTAATGTAAGCAAGTGTTCAAATAATATTACTTGTTTTACACATTGTAATAAACTTGGTCATATAAAGAACACTTGCCCAACAAAACATTTAAAATGGATTCCCCAAAGGGAATTAATTGGAACTAACCTCAGGACCCAAAAGAATTTGGGTACCTAAAACTCATTGATCTATTTACTAGGGGCAAAGTAGATAGCACATAGTTTATTAAATCATGCTCTCAGAATACTTTATTGCAAATTTATGTTGATGACATTATTTTCGAAGCTACTGGTGAATCTCTTAGCAAGTACTTTAAGGAATTAATGCAGGGAAAATTCAAGATGAGTTTCATGGGGGAATTGACTTACTTCCTTGGACTCCAAATCAAACAAGATAAGGAGGAAACTCACATCAATCAGGCCAAGTACATCAAGGATTTGCTAAAGAAGTTTGTTTTGAACAAGCAAAGCATCTAACCAATACTATGAGCACTGCCACTTGGTTAGACAATGATCCTCATAGTAAGAAAGTAGATTAGAAATTTTAGAGAGATATGATCTGTTGTCTACTATACTTAACTTCTACTAGACCAGACATTTTATTTAGTGTATGCATGTGTGCTAGGTACCAAGCAGATCCTAAAGAATCCTATTTAATTTCATTCAAAAGGATTTTTAGATATTTAGCACATACATGTGAATTAGGTCAATGGTATCCAAGATCATGTAAGATAAATTTAATTGGATATATTGATGCTAATTATGTTGATGCAATGTAGAAGGAAGAGCACCAATGTTTCCTGTCAGTTTCTTGCAGGGTGCTTGAACTCCTGGTCCTCAAGAAAGTAGAACTCTGTGGCTCTGTCAACAACTGAAGCTGAATATATTGCTGTTGGGAGTTGCTGCACTCAACTACTATGGATCAAATAGCAACTGAAGGACTATGGACTAAACATCAAATTTGTACCCTTGTTATGTGACAACACCAGTGCAATGAATCTCACAAAGAATCCAGTACTACATTCAAGAACCAAACATATTGAGGTTAGTATCATTTAATTAGAGATCATGTAGCAAATGGTAATACTAGCATTTTCATTCATAGATACTGAAAATCAGTTGGTAGGCATCTTTACAAAAGCGTTATCTGAAGAGAGATTCACCTCTCTTCGAAGAGAGATGGGCATGTGTAATTTCTAAAGGATGTATTTCTACAATAACTGAAGACAATTAATTTCTCAGAGTCCCTTGGAATACTGCTTGACTCCCTAATTACTAAAATTCTATTAGTTATTGACTAAACAATGTCCTGTAATTCATGTTGTGTCGACACACTCCTTACTCAGGTCGACACATCCTTCATACAGGTCGACACCCTCTTTACTCAGGTCGACACATCCTCATAGATGTCGACACCTCTTTACTTATGTCAACACATCCTTCATAGAGGTCGACACACTCTTTACTCATGTCAACACATCCTTCATACAGGTCGACACATCCCTCATACAGGTCGACACACTCTTTACTCAGGTCGACACATCCTTCATACATGTTGACCTATATCATCATCCTGTTGCAATATCCACTTTCTCTATTTTGATCCAATTTTTAACCACCACTCTCACTATTCTTTTTATGGGTCATTTCTTGCTCTACTCGTTCTGATCAAGATCCCAACATTTAACTCCTTTATCTCCTTAAATGGGTTTGTTGAGCTAAGGGGGAGTCTTGAACTGAGGGGAGCCTTAGACTATGGGGAAGACTTCATTAATCTTTCTTCACACCTTTCTTTTTAGTTTCCTCATTCCTATTCCATAGACCTTCCTTTTTGGTCATTGACAAAAGGGGGAGAAATACTTTGAAATACATATAGACTTTGATTAATATCTTCATATCATTTTTGGAGCATTATGATTTCGGTTAGTTTTTATTATCACCAAAAAATGAGAGATTGTTGCTCCTTTATCTCCATGGTTATATATTTTTGTGAAACTTATCATAATATTTTTATAATTATCTAAATCATGTGCTTTTATCTTAATATCATTTTGGTTAAGTCTGTCACAAGAGACTCAAAGGAAATAAATAATACTTCAAGGATCACCATTGTAAGTATGTCAAAGTATTTTTAAGTCCACTAGATGTGTTAAAATTGCTTGTAAGTTTTTGTTGTCATTCATATTTCATTCATAAGTTCATGTGTTTCATCACTGATAATACCTTCACAGTTTCAATCGAAGTCAAGTTTCATCATCCATAGCTTTAAACTTCATCATCCGAAGTCCACTTCGTCATATCTGAAGCTGACACTCAGTCATGCATATTTGTGGTTGTGATCAGTCGAAGCTCTACTTCATCATATACGAAGCTAGCTTCGTCATATCCAAAGTCCACTTCGTCATATCCGAAGCTGGCACTTCGTCATGCATGTTTGGGTCGTGTTCAGTCGAAGCTAACTTCGTCATATTTGAAGCTATATACGAAGCTTTAAATTGACTGACTGCATTGTTTTCTGTTTTATACGAAGTTACATTTCATCATATATGAAGTTCTACGTTGTCATATCGGAAACTAACTTCATCATATCCGAAGTTCCACTTCGACCGACAATATTGATTTCTGTTCATCCGAAGTTCACGTCGTCATATACGAAGCTAACTTTGTCATATCCGAAGTCATATACAAAGTTCCACTTCGACTGACAACGTTGATTTTTGTTCATCCGAAGTTCACTTCATCATATACGAAGCTGACTTTGTCATATCTGAAGTCATATATGAAGCTTCACTTCGACCGATAGTGTTCTAAATTGTTTTTATATGAAGTTCCACTTTGTCATATACGAAGTTACACTTCGCCATATCCGAAGTTCCACTTTGACCGTTTGCGTTGTATTTTGACTAGTCAATGTAACCTGTCCTACTCCGACTCCCAAGAAGTCGAAGTCAGTCCTACTCCGACTCCCAAGAAGTTGAAGTGTCCTACTCCGACTTCCAAGAAGTCGAAGTTTGTCCCACTCTGACTCCCAAGAAATTGAAGTCTCTATAGTCATATTTCACATCAATTACTATTATATTTAAACATTGTTTGATATCATCATCATATCGATTGTTTCTTGCATACTGACTGTTCTACATAGATTATCATTAATCCTTGATCATCTTTGTCATAACAATCATCTTTATTCTATTGATCAAGTAAGATGGAATAACTTTATTGATATGACCGTTGTTTTCAATATCATTTTATTCAAGCTATTATTCTTGAAGAAATCATTTAAATCATATTGCATATCTTCTGATTAAGGAACTTTCTGAAAACATCTTTGATAATTTGATTAAAGTATTCACAGACATGTTTTAAATATCCTTAATGATTTGAACATGTGAAATTTAAATCTCCTACTGTCTATTGAATATCTCTTACATACATAGTCTATTGCTAGATATAGTTCTCATGTAGTATGACTTTATGAATGACTCCCTTTCTCGTGTTAAGTATTCTAAAAGGTTTGATCAGTCACGGGACATAGCTCTCTTGCATATAGTGCTTTACGATCTGCTATTCTTGAAGGATCGATAGAAGGAGTGGACAAGATCTAGAAGGGGGGGGGGTTGAATAGATCTAGGCCAACTAATGCGGAAGCTAAACTAGTTTTTGAAAACCTTTGAATCAGAGTTACATTAAAAGCAAATTTCACAGATCTAAGAGGATATTAAGTGAGTTAAAACAATTGGAGTGTGAAAACAGGTTGATTAGATAGATTCAAACGATCCTATGCATTCATCTATCGAATAGTAATTTCAAACCACAAGAGACCAATACACAGAGATTTTTAGGTGGTTCGGAAGTCACACCATGTGACTCCTACATCCACCCCTCACACCAGTGAGGATCCCTAAACAACCTATGTTACACATCCACACTGGAGCCTGACAACTCCACAAATGAGTTGACAACTCACACACTATCTAGAGCAAGACTACTCTAGACTCTGAGCAAGACTGCTCAACAACACAACTTGAGGGCGACGACTCAAAGACCTGAGCACACAGGCTCACAACCACTTGCTAGAACAAAAACAATGAGATGTAGATCCTCTAGCAATGATCTGATCTATAAGGCCAATTCATGAAAGTTGGTGCAACATATTATGCACAACTTCTAGAATAGCCAGGAAGAGACAAGAAGGACTTAAGACTCGAAGTTGACAGTTCTTGTTCTTCAAGAAAACTCCATTGTAGAGGCCGAATTGGAAGAGTCTTGATCACTTGAAGTCCCTTGGTCGATGCTCTGCAACTTTGATGGTGGGATCTTCCTTGAGAGCTTCGCAAATGCTGGCTTCTACTTGATCTGCTCATTTGAAGTTGATCCTAGTGCTTCATGTTGATCAAACTTCGATCTTTGTGCTTGGAGAGGGGTGAATTGAGGTGTGGAAGCACAAGAGAGAGCAAAACAGGGAGGTGAGACTCTCTGGCCGCCGCTTGCAGGTTTCTGGAGGCTCTAAAGAGATTCTCTTGGGATGAGTGCCCTTAAGGAGGGTATTTATACCCTAAATATCCGAAAGATACCCTTGGGTACGTGGGCACATGATCCAAGAATGATCTGACATCTCCCGGGGTGCCACGTGTCCAGGAGGAATCTTAAGTCACAGAGATTCGGAGTGTGTCTACCTGCCCAAGGGGTGTGTCGACGCACTGTCCCAGACTGGTAGAACAAGTCCCTGGGAGGGTCTCTAGTGTCCTGACCTGACATCAGGTGGTGTCGACCTGCTGTCCCAGACAACAAAACAGGCCTTTTGGGAAGGCTATCTAGTGTCGACCTGACATCATCCAGTGTCGACCTGCGTCCCACACAGCAAAACAGGCCTTCTGGGATGGCTATCTATTGTCGACACTGCCTGATTTGGTGTCGACCTGAGATGGCAATCTGTTCACATGTTTCTCTGGAATCTGTCTCTAGTGTCGACCTGCTTTGGACTCGTGTCGACCTGAGATGAACTTTTCTTCACATTCTACCTTTGTTTGAACCATTGTGTCGACACTAAGGGTTTGTGTCGACACTACCCTTTGCAGAAAATGTTTGTTCCTGAGAAATAACACATAAATCATTAGATAAATGTTCTATTTGAATATAAATTATTAATGTGCTGGAAACATGCTTTTTGAATATTCTAATTTCAGGTGATGTATTTTACATGTTCCAATGGTTTATGCATTAAAATCACAACTTGTCATCATCAAAATGTCAGAGAAATGAATTATATTCACACTCAACCCAACAATCTCCCCCTTTTTGATGATGGCAACATTAAGTTCATTGGAATTGGAAATTTTCAATTAAATGTGATTTTAAGCATTTTCATTTTTCTTTTATTTACACTTGTCAAGGACCTCTGACAATTTTTAGTGACATTGAAATTATACACATGATGGACACAGTGTTACAAGAAATAAACTATTTTCACATTGAGGTCAGCAGCTTGACAAGCATTCATCACATTCACATCATTCAAAAGATTTGCAATCACATTTAAGGCACAAATAATGGGCATAGAGATTTCTATTCATTTCATTGGGGTGAACATTACAATTTCAAACACACTTCTCCCCCTTTGACATTATCAAAAGAAGTTACATTACTGAGGAGGGGAATGGGTAACAGAATTTGCTCAATATCTGATAGCCTCTTGTCCATTGAAGTCAAACTTGATTTCATTTGAGTTTGAAGAGTGGAGAGTCTTGTGTGCAGAAGATTCTCCATTCTTCTGAATTTTCTGACAAGGAAGCTGGATTGCACTGAAGTCATTTTGCTTGGCTGTGAAGAGAAGATGACCAGTTGACCAACCAGGCCCTATTCAGCACTTTGAATTATTGCTTGAGTGCAGATATTTCTTCACTATATGAGCAGACAGGTTTCTCATACATTCCATGTTATCAACCAGATGTGCAAAAGATAGTCTTGTTTTGCTGATTTCAGATAGTGTCTGCTTGGTGTTGAATACATCTGCTTGGGAATTTGCCAAAATTCCCTGAAGAACTATTTCCAGCTTGTTCTGGTGCTCCTTCAGCTCAACTGAAGCATCTGCCATTGTCCCAATCAACCTGTTGAACCTTTGGGCACATAGTCAGAGGCTGCCTTTGCTCAATAAACTTAGCAATACTGTGTTCTCCAATCTCTGAATCCTCAACTCAAAGTTTTCTGACATTGTCTGAATAGATGTGTTCAGGTGTCAAACTTGTCATTTAGGAAAGAGAGCAACTCTGGTGGAACAGAAGGTCCACCAAGGATGAGGATGCATGAACTGGATGTTGTGGAGAAAAGAATGGTATTTCAGTGTCAAAGTTCATGGAGGAGGAAGGCTGAAGTTGAGGTGAATGAGGGGCAATGAGTGGGTCATTAGCTTGAGCTGCTATAGGAGGCTGATCCTCATTGATGGAGGCTAGTCCTCTTGCATTTGAGGCTGATCCTCTTGGACCTACAGGGGCCTCTACTGCAGCTGGCCCTCTTCTCACTTTATCCCCCAACAATCCTAAAGCCCATGATTTCTGAACATGCTTAAAGCATATATGTTGGACTTAGGGATTTTCTCAGATTTTTCATTCTCTAGAGGCACACCAAAGTGTTTGAAGACTGCAGTCAAATGGGCTGCATATGGAAGTGATCTTTTCAAGTCTGCCCTGGTGGTCTCAGAGATGATCTGGAACATGATAACATGGAGATTTATCTTTATATCTTTGCTCATACAATAAAGCACAAACCTCTGGATGTCTGTCAACCTATCTCTCCCACCACCTTGAGGTGTGATGATGGTAGTGAGCATGTGATGAGTAAGCCTCAACACAGGGGGAAAGGTGTTGGTGTTGAATTTGGTGACATGGGTTTGCTTAATATCTGACTCATCTGCAGGCAAACCAGTCATGATGGTGTAGGCTTCATGAAGGTTGAACTCATAATTGTGGTAGTGTTCACCTTCATCTGGGACTTTGAAAACTGAAGCTGCTATGTCAGTTGGCATATCAATAGCAATCCCCTTTACCTTGGACTTATACCCTTCATCTGTGCATTCCAAGTTTTGATAAAATTCTTGTACAAGTCTAGGGTAAATAACTCGAAATTCTGATATGAAAGACTGCCAGTCTGAAATTTGAAGAAGTTCAGGACTTCAGGAAATCCAACTATCAAGTCACTGTCATCCAATCTACTGCCCTGGTTTCAATAAGGTCTTCCCGGCACTTAGGGGTTTGGAAGGTGGTCTCCTAGATGGCTAGGACTCTGATGAGGAGGATGATGATGAGGATGATGAGGACTTCTCAGAAATTTCAGGAGAAGGGTGTAGGGTTTTCCTCCTAGGGTGCATGGATCCTTTACCAGAAGAGGATGCCCTACCTCTCTTAGCAGAAGATGATCCCGGCTGCTCTGCAGGATCATGGCGGCGCTTGGTTCTCCTCTCAGTAGAGGGAACCTCATCCGCCGGAATGGGCCTTGCCGAAGCCCTTGATTTTGCTCCACGGCGAGGAAGTTGCTTGGGTGCCATGGAAGCAGAGTGGAATCGGAGATGATGGAGAGAGAGGAATGAGAGACGACAGATGGTGATGAGATGGAGGAGAGAAGAATATGTAAGGGTTCAAAACCCTTGCCAGAAACCAGGAAGAACCAGACCGTCGGGTCGACCTGGAGAAGAAGAAAGGGGGTTTTGGATAACCTACCCCGCAGGAATAACAAGCTCTCAACCGGTGCCCACAGTTTAAGTGAGTCTGGCAGGGGTTCAGTGTCGACACTAGAAGAAATGAGTGTCGACCTGAGTCGAGTGTGTCGACACTGAGTCGAGTGTGTCGACACTAGATGGAGTAGTGTCGACCTGGCCTGATGAAAAAATTTGGATTTGAGTATGGAAAAATTATGTGACTTTTGGGACATCTTTATAATGATAAGCAATGGGTGGAATGATCATTTCAAGGATTTTTAAGAGACTAAAAAATTCATTTGTTATATTTTTGAAAAAATTCAACACAATTCAAGTTTTACACAATATCCAACAAGATATGAGCATTCAGAGACTTAAGTCATGAAAGTGATGATTTGAGGGATATAAGACATTTAACAATCAACTACACACTACCATATTCTTCAATTCCAAAGAAGTAAAAAAATCTTTTAGACTGAAAACAAGTGTGTTGACAGTAAACAGTATTTTTAAGAACAACTTGATGATGGATAAGAATGATTCTTTAAAAAAAAATTCTCCAATGACATACACATTTTGTTTTGAAACAAACTATCAAATGAGATATATCTTGCTCACTCAAGGACTAATGCTTTTCACACACTATAGTCCCTGGATACTAAAGATTTATCCATTATCAAGTCTCAAAGGGGTAAATGATGACCTTTTGACATGAAAATATACGTTTTTTAGACGCCAATATTTCCAGTTACTCAGTCATCATCAAAAATTTGGCATATTTTATTTTGTTTTGCATTTATTTTTGATTTTTAATCCCCTTTGAACAGAGATAGCATTAGTGCCTCATGACATACATGGCACTTCATTCATTGTGAAGGTGTGCAGTTTCTCAGCACATGTGCCATTGCTCTGTTGAATTGATATTTTGGAGAGTTTTTGACAAAAAAGACATCATCCATATCCAACATCAATTGCAAACAAAAACATGTTTAAAAAATCAAGACACACAATATCCTTCAGTCTTAGAAAGAAATCTGAATTTCTATAGTTTTGAAGAATATAGGTGAGAGTTGACAAATGAATGTTGTAGATCACTCAAAGGATCATTTTGAGACTCTAGACTCCTGAATGAGGACATCATGCAAGGAAATTGATGTAATGCAAAAAGAGTTTTGAATTTTTCAAAATACATGACTTGAATTCTTTAGCTCCCCCTGAGATGAGAATTTCAACCACTTTTCATCAGAATAAAAATATGCAAGTTTTGAAATCAGAGAAAATTCTCTTTGAACAACAAAAGCTCCCCCTCAACAATTGCATATTCATTTCTTGGTACTTGGCGGAGACATATACTCTCGCATAGTGAAAGTGTCCAGACAAGCAGAACTTGTCCTTCTTCAAATCACCATTTGATATACCAAGAAGTTCAACACAATGTGAGGTGAAGTGTTTATTGTCAAAAGGAATAGAAGTGAAATGGAGAGAGATATGATGAATCAAGGAAGCAAATGAGTATGATAATGCAAAGAACTCCCCCTCAGAAGATGCCTAACACTCAACCCAATCCCAATGGACATTTACAAAGACCAAGTTCTCTCCTTAAAGATGAGAATCTACTGTCAGGAAGGGGTTTTGTGAAAATGTCAGCAATTTGTTTTTCAGTTTCTATGAAATGGAGTTCAAAAGATTTCTTTGCTACCTCATCTCTCAAGAAATGATGCCTAATTTCAATATGCTTGGTTCTGGAATGCTGAATGGGATTTTTTAGACAGATTTATTGCACTTGTGTTATCACAAAGGATGGGAACACAACCTAACTCTTGGTTGTAATCAAGAAGTTGATGTTTCACCCAAAGAATTTGGGTTCCACACCTACCAGCAGCAACATACTCAGCCTCTGCAGTTGACAGAGCAACTGAATGTTGCTTCTTAGAAGCCCAAGAGATTAGGCACCCACCTAAGTACAAACACAAGCCACTTGTGCTTTTTCTATCTAATTTACAACCAGCATAATCAGCATCACAATAGGCAATCAAATCTAACTTGCAATTAGCAGGATACCAAATTCCTAAATCACATGTTCCAACAAGATATTTGAAAATTCTTTTAACAGCTAGCATGTGACTTTCTTTAGGATTTGATTGAAATCTAGCACACAAACACACACTGAATTGAATATCAGGTCTAGAAGTTGTAAGATAAAGTAGAGAACCAATCATACCTCTGTAGGTCTTTGGGTCTACTGACTTACCATTTGAGTCTTCTTCTAGCTTAGCATTTATAGCAATTGGTGTGTTGGAGTGCTTGAGGTTCTGAAAGTCAAACCTTTTTAAAAGTTCCTTTACATACTTGGTTTGACTGATGAAGATCCCTCATGTGTTTGGTTAACCTGCAATCCCAAGAAAATTTTAGATCTCCCATTAAACTCATTTCAAATTCATTTTTCATTTGATTGGAAATTCATTGCACAGGCTTTTATTGGTTGAGCCAAATATTATGTCATCAACATAAATTTGGACTGCAATTATTTCTTATTGACTGTTTTTGTGAACAGTGTTTGATCAACATTACCTCTAGAGTATCCTTTTTCAAGCAAAAGGAACTCAACCGGTCATACCAAGCTCTTGGAGCTTGTTTAAGACCATAGAGAGCCTTATGAAGCTTGAAAACATGGTTAGGATATTTTTCATTTTCAAATCCAGGAGGTTGTTCAACAAAAACATTTTCCTTGATATATCCATTTAAGAATGCACTTTTGACATCCATTTGATAGATTTTAAATTTCATGGAGGATGCAAAAGCAAGGAAAATTCTAACTGCTTCTAGTCTAGCTACAGGGGCATATGATTCTTCAAAATCAATTCCAAACTCTTGATTGTACCCCTTTGCAACTAGCCTAGCTTTATTTCTAATTACTTGACCAGATTCATTCAGTTTATTTCTGAAAACCCATCTAGTGCCAATGATGGTTTGATCACTAGGTCTAGGTACTAATTCCCATACTTGATTTCTTTCAAATTGATGAAGTTCATCATGCATGGCATTAATCCAATCAGAACTTGATAAAGCTTCATCAATTGATTTTGGTTCAATTTGGGAAATTAGAGCTAGTGGGTCTTCTTCAATAGCAAGCATGAAAGATGATCTAGTCCTAACCCTATCATGCAAATTACCAACTACATTATCCAAAGGGTGATCTCTTAAGTTCGATGTTCAGAAGTTACCTGTTGAGGGTACTCAAATTTGGAGCAATGTTACCTGTTCCACTTGAAGATGGTGAATTGTTGTTCAAGATCTCACCACAGTCTTCAAGCTCCTCAACAGTTGGTGAAGAGTCCACAATGAAGTCATCCTCTTCACTGTCTTGTTTTTCCCTGCAAGATTTAGAAATGTTAGTTGAAAAGGAATTTTCATCAAATATAATATGAGGAGACTCTTCAACAGTTTTGTTTTTGAGAATGTACACTCTGAAAGCTCTTGACACTTCTGAATAGCCAAGGAAGATGGCTTCCTGACTCTTGCATCAAACTTGTCAAGATTTTCTTATTATTGTTGTGTACATAACATTTGCACCCAAAGTTTTGAAATAAGAAACAGTTGGCTTTTTGTTTTTCAATAATCATAGGGGGTTTTTCTGATTTTTGGTCTGACCAAGGCTCTATTCAGAATGTGATTTGCTGTGTTTACAGCTTCAGCCCAGAAGGATTTGGGCAAATTACTTTCTAAGAGCATGGATCTAGCCATCTCCACAAGAGTTCTATTCTTTCTTTCCACAACTCCATTTTGTTCTGGAGTTCTTGGTGAAGAAAACTTGTGGAATATTTGAAATTCAGCACATAAATCAGAAAAAGATTGGTTTTCAAATTCACCCCATGATCAGTCAAAATATTTTTGATTTTATATGAATAATTTGTTAAGACAGTGGTACAGAATTTCCTGAACTCAAGACAAGAATCACTTTTGTGGGACAAGAAGATAACCCAAGTAAATCTAGTAAAATCATCAATGATTACAAACCCATATCTCTTGCCACTTAGACTTAGAACTCTTGTTGGGCCAAAAAGGTCCATGTGGAGTAGTTCTAGTGGCCTAGATGTGAGTACTTCATTGAAGGTCTTAAAAGATTTCCTTGTTTTTTCCTTGGGCACAGATCCCACAAACTTGATTTTCAACATTTGAGAAAGTTCAGGAAGACCCTTAACCAAATTCAGTCTTAACAATTTATTCATTGTTCTGAAGCTTGCATGGCCAAGTCTTTTGTGCCAAGTCCATGCAATTTCATCTTTATTTGCAACAAAACAAGATTTTCAGAGAAGTTTTTATTAAGGTCAATCATGTAAACATTGTTTTTCCCTTTTTCCACAAAATTTTATCTTATCAGTTGATGAATCAATGATCTTTACAGAAATGGATTCAAACACAACTTTGTGACCTTTGTCACATAGTTGGCTAATGCTTAGCAGATTGTAATCAAGACCATCAACTAATAAAACACTATCAACAGAGTTTGAGGAAGTTTGACCAACCTTTCCAGATCCTATGATCTTTCCTTTATTTTTACCTCCAAAAGTTACTGAACCTCCCTCCTTCTCTAGCAGGAAAGAAAATTTAGCTCTATCTCCAGTCATATGTCGTGAACACCCACTGTCAAGGAACCACACATTTGAATTGGGTGCACGACCTTCCTGCAATCAATTAGTGGAGAGAAGATTTTGGTACCCAAACAGAGTTGGGACCATCAGAAAGTTTGGACAATGTTAACAAATCTTTTCTCACCCAAATTTGACTTGTTTTGACTTTTGTTTTATTACATTGGTGTTCTCTGTCTTTTTCACTTTCTTCTTTCCTTTAGAAATGAAAACACCATGTTTTTGTTTTTGGTAGGAGGGAAGTTTTAGGTTGAACATGAGAGTTTAGATGAGGAGGTGGAATCCAAGGATTTTGTTGGTACATCAGAAAGTTTGGATAGAAAAATTGGGGATGATACCAACTTGGGTTATGATACCATTGGCTCCAAGAATTGGTCCAATCAGCTTGATATGCTGTCTTGGAGGTCCAAGGTTCTTCATTAATGACTTCCCTTGACTTTTTCTTATTTTTTAGATTTTTATTTGAATTTTTTATTTTGTGGTTTGTCTTGATTGATGTTGAGCAGGTCGACCTGTCATTGACTGGTGTCGACACAACAGCCACATAAGCCTTCTTCTTGTGGACTGGTGTCGACCTGTCAGGTGACTGTGTCGACCTGGTTGCCTTGTTTTTGTTCTGAGTTTTTGGACTTTTTGGTGTTTTGCTTGATTTTTGTTTGATTTCACTGTTTTCAAGACTAGGACCTTTGACAAATTTAATTAAGGGTGCTTTATCTTTTTTCTCACCAGATTTGTCTTTCTTGGTTTTCTGTTTGTTAAATCCTAGACCATGAGAGATTGATTTCATGTTTGTTCCCAGCAAGGCCTCCAAATTATCTTTGCCATTTGTGAATGTTTCAATGACTTCATCTTTTATCTTAGCTGGTTTTCCAAGATTTTGATTTCTTCAATCTTTTGTTCTTTATCTTGGTTTTCTTTTTCCAGCTTTTCAGATAGTTCTTTGAATTCATTGGTGGCCTTTTGAGAAGCTAGCTTAAGTTCATCAATCACATTCAAAAGATTTTCCTTTTCTTCATTCAATTCTATTACTTCATTTTCAAGTTCACAAATTCTTTTGTTTGAAGATTGGTTATGATAAATGTTTTCAATTTTCTTTTTGATGTGTTTGTTTTCTTTTCTCATTTCAGAGTATTTTTCTACTAATTCAGCATATGCATCCTGCCAATCTTCAACTGTAAAGTCTTCAAAAGATGTGCTTACCTTTCCATCCGAACTGTTTGCCATGAAGTATATCTCCTCACTTCCAGAGCATGAGGATTTTTCTTCTTCTTCTTCTTCACTTGAGTCTTCATCAGACCAAGTGGCTACCATGGCCTTCGGCTTCTTGAATTTGTGAATTTTCTTGTGCTTCTCCTTCTTGTTTTCAGGACATTCTCCCTTCATATGTCCTGGCTTATTGCACCTGTAACAAATGACATTAACGTCAGATTTCTGATTCCTATTAGAATTAACATTAGAAGAGGAAATATTTCTTTTACCTGATGGGAATTTCTTTTTCCCTGAGAATTTACCTTTTCTGTATTTTAGGAATTTCCTGAATTGCCTGGTCATGAGGGCAAGCTCATCCTCATTGGACTCAGACTCATCAGAACTTGTTTTATCTTGGTTTTTGTCTTTGTTACTTGATGAGGCCTTTAATGCTACTGGCTTGGTTTTGATTATGTGTTCCTCATTTCTCTTTAGATTAATTTCATATGTCATTAAGGATCCTATCAACTCATCCAAAGAATTTGGACAAGTCTTTAGAATCTTCAATGACAGTGGCCTTTGTATGCCAAATTGAAGAGAGTGAGCTTAGAATCTTTCTTACCAAGTCAGCATCCGTATAGTCCTTACCTAAGGCCTTCAGTCCATTGACTATGATCATAAACCTGGCAAACATTTCAGAATTGTCTCGTTAGATTTCATCATGAACAGTTCATATTCAGAGACAAGTATGTTAGCCTTGGTTTCTTTAACCTGTGATGTTCCCTCATAGAGTAACTAGAGTTTATCCCACATCTCTTTGGCAGACTTGCACATTGAGATTCTCGAGTACTCTTTAGGGTGAACAGCACATTGAATCATGTTCATTGCACTATAATTCAATGTAGCTCTTCTTATCTGTTCCCTAGTCCAGGTGTCTTCTTCTCCCTGGTTTTCATAGGGACCTACTTCCACTACTTTCCAGATTTCATAGTTTTGGGCTCTTAGAAACACTTGCATTCTATTTTTCTAATATGAATAGTCCGTTCCATTAAAGAATGGTGGCCTATTTATGGAATGACCCTCAGCTATGAATCCTCTGGAATCCATTTAGTTAAAAGATGGTGCAAAGAAGGAAACACTCAACAAGCAAACAATCAAGCAAACAAATCACACAAGTACTCAGAAATCACTCAGATCAAATCAGATCAGATCTAAACCCGCTCTGATACCAATTGAAGGATCGATAGAAGGAGTGGACAAGATCTAGAAAGGGGGGGGGGGGTTGAATAGATCTAGGCCAACTAATGCAGAAGCTAAACCAGTTTTGAAAAACCTTTGAATCATAGTTAGATTAAAAGCAAATTTCACAGATCTGAGAGGATATTAAGTGAGTTAAAACAATTGGAGTGTGAAAATAGGTTGATTAGATAGATTCAAACGATCCTATGCATTCATCTATCGAATAGTAATTTCAAAACACAAAGAGACCAATGCACAGAGATTTTTAGGTGGTTCGGAAGTCACACCATGTGACTCCTACATCCACCCCTCACACACAGTGAGGATCTACTAAACAACCTGGGTACACAACCCACACTGGAGCCTGACAACTCCACAAATGAGTTAGACAACTCACACACTATCTAGAGCAAGACTACTCTAGACTCTGAGCAAGACTGCTCAACAACACAACTTGAGTGCGACGACTCAAAGACCTGAGCACACAGGCTCACAACCACTTGCTAGAACAAAAACATGAGATGCAGATCCTCTAGAAATGATCTGATCTATAAGGCCAATTCAAGAAAGTTGGTGCAACAGATTATGCACAACTTCTAGAATAGCCAGGAAGAGACAAGAAGGACTTAAGACTCGAAGTTGACAATTCTTCTTCTTCAAGAAAACTCCCTTGTAGAGGCCGAATTGGAAGAGTCTTGATCACTTGAAGTCCCTTGGTCGATGCTCTGCAACTTTGATGGTGGGATCTTCCTTGAGAGCTTTGCAAATGCTTGCTTCTACTTGATCTGCTCCTTTGAAGTTGATCCTAGTGCTTCATGTTGATCAAACTTCTATCCTTGTGCTTGGAGAGGGGTGAATTGAGGTGTGGAAGCACAGAGAGAGCAAAATAGGGAGGTGAGACTCTCTGGCCGCCGCTTGCAGGTTTCTGGAGGCTCTAAAGAGATTCTCTTGGGATGAGTGCCCTTAAGGAGGGTATTTATACCCTAAATATCCGTAAGATACCCTTTCGGTACGTGGTCACATGATCCAAGAATGATCTGACATCTCCCTGGGGTGCCACGTGTCCAGGAGGAATCTTAAGTCACAGAGATTCCGGAGTGTGTCGACCTGCCCAAGGGGTGTCGACGCACTGTCCCAGACTGGTAGAACAAGTCCCTGGGAGAGGTCTCTAGTGTCGACCTGAGATCAGGTGGTGTCGACCTGCTGTCCCAGACAGCAAAATAGGCCTTCTGGGAAGGCTATCTAGTGTCGACCTGACATCATCCAGTGTCGACCTGCTGTCCCACACAGCAAAACAGGCCTTCTGGGAAGGCTATCTAGTGTCTACACTGCCTGATTTGGTGTCCACCTGAGATGGCAATCTGTTCACATGTTTCTCTGGAATCTGTCTCTAGTGTCGACCTGCTTTGGACTCGTGTCGACCTGAGATGAACTTTTCTTCACATTTCTGCCTTTGTTCTTAACCATTGTGTCGACACTAAGGGTGGTTGTGTCGACACTACCTTTGCAGAAAATGTTTGTTCCTGAGAAAATAAACACATAAATCATTAGATAAATGTTCTATTATGAATATAAATGATTAATGTGCTTGGAAACATGCTTTTTGAATATTCTAATTTCAGGTGATGTATTTTACATGTTCCAATGGTTATGCATTAAAATCACAACTTGTCATCATCAAAATGTCAGGAGAAATGAATTATATTCACACTCAACCCAACAATTCTTATAACAATTCTTCTTATGCTTTATATGGTGACAGAATGGATGCATCTATTTCTGTGTAACACCTTTTTGCTCGTTGACTGATGACCTCTCTCTTAGCATTTAATGCCTGCAGGTTTTCGATAGTCATATGTTGCTAAAACGTAAGACCTCCTATGAATGCATGGAAATGAGCATCAATAAATGAGAGACAACGGCTGCTTCAACGGATATCTCAACGGTCTCATCAGAAAAAGCAGAAACACTTATAAGAAGATAATGGTTGTGAAGAACAAAAGAATTGAAGAGAACATGCATATACATAGATATCTTCACCACCATTGAGATCAGAAGAATAGTGCGCCCTCACTCTACGTCCATCTTCTCCGAGCTCTTCTGAAGCTTCACTTCGATATTTCTTTTGAGAGCTTGTTGTTTCTGAGAGAGTAGCATCATATCTCTATTCTTCTCTCTCTCTCAGTTCGTGCCTTAGATCAAGCACTGCATTGTTGTATAAGCTTCGTCTAGGGGCCATCCCTTCAACTCTTTTTATAGTGCTCCTCTTCCTATGTGAAGAGAAGACCTGGTGTGCTAGTGGGCGGTTTGTTCCCCTTCTTAAAGGGAAGACTTGTTTCTACAGGTAGGTGTTTGCCTCTTTGGGTTTGAAGAGAAGACTAGCTATGTCTGGTGGTGTAACCACACTGGGGTTTGTTCCAGCAGGTTCGCTTTTGATCCTATCAAAAGTGGGTTACCTTCGTGCCCGGAAAGAGAAGAAGACCAGTAGGGGCTGCGTGTTGTAAGTCCTTAAGGGGGACTGTACCTTAGCTAGTGGAATCTCAAGTAGTTTCTTAGGGATTGGACGTAGGCCTCTTGGTGATAGGAGGTCCAAACCAAGATAAAAATCCTTGTACATTTTGTGTGATTGCTTTTATCTTATTTCCGCTGCTCACTAACTCTAACACCTGCATTTAGTGTTTCTGTTTGATGTTATTTGTTACAGAAATTTTTAAAGATGAATTTAAGCAACCCATTCACCCCCCTTTGGGCTTGCAACCTGGTCAACATGGTGTTGATCCTATGTCCATTCCTTAAGGGAAATCACCTTGAGATCTCTACTAATCAGCTGAATCGCAGCCAAGAAAATACACCTCTGGATACTGACCTCCAATAGGTCCACACTCACACCTGAACACATCAGGTCTTTTTCATCAATGGAGGAACAATTCTCACTAGAAACCGACCTCTGGCTAGTCACAGCACCTGATCTCACAGGTTTTCACCTTACCCTAGGTGGAACAACACGTCTGAACTTCAGGCCTTCAACTTATAGCCAAGGTTGAACAGTACGCCTGAGCTCCAATGTAACGACCTAGAGAACCCGACCCTCGGCCCAAGCCGAGGACCCGATTTTCTCGGTTGCCGCCCACAGATCCAGGGACCCCGAAGGGCCATAACACAAGTCTAATAGAATATGTAAAGGAAATAAACGTCAACTGTTAACTAGGAGCACACACGCGGAAGCAGAAAGAATAGCGAGACCGCAGCGTATCGCTCTAGGTACAGTCCCAACACACACACTAGTACAAGTAAGCAAAGGGGAAGAACAAGTCCCTTAGGGGCATAGCCCGAGGGTGACGTACAACTAAAGGGGGAAACCACTACTAGCTATGGGGATGACAACTACAGCCCTGCTTCCTCCGCCCGACGCGCACCCGGCCACTGCTGAGAAGTTTCACCTGGAAAAGGAAGGGATGAGCTTCACAACAAAAGCTCAGTAGGGACTACCAATCTCCTATTGGCTCTAATAGGTAGGAAAGAAAGAATATATATAAACAAGTTAAATAATCGCAGTCATATATATTCTACTCTACACGAGAAAGTGCGGAAGCAAAGCTACTAACTAACAACGGTACAGAAGGACACCACGGTCAGAAACTCCGTATGACCTGCACGTCGTGACCACCACACGGCTGGCAACGCAGACAGAAGAACCCTGCCTAGACAAGAGACACTAGCTACGAAAACCACTACCACTAGTTAGCCGGTTAGGAGCATCCACTGACGTTTTAACCTCGTCCCAGGTCCAAACCTCCACGTCTCGTCAGAGTAGGGGCAGGAACACAAAGTAACGCAACAGTAACTGCCATATTTGGCCGGACTACGGTCCCACGCCTTGCCTCTCTAGGTGGTTCTAGGGCCACAAAGAGCAAGGCAGTGAGAAAAAGGACTGACTGGTCTGTATCGGGTAGAACTCCAGCCATCCTCGGTGTCCCAGACCAACCAAGAGAGCTCTGTAAATGACTTGACGCCACTGTCCTAACCACCATTTTCCCCTCTACTCCAGAGTTCATGACTCGAGTACGCTCGTCGCCCCGAACGCTCTCTCAAAGGCACACGAGGATGGGGGTCCCAGGTAATGGTAACAACCTCTCTCATGGGACAAGCCCTATGGTGCCGAGCACCAGGCGAAGGACTAGTGTAGGACTGTACTAGGAACTAGCACTAGTGCCACGGGTACAGAAGGAATGGAAACAGCGAAGACTCCACGAGAAATGGAACTCTACAAGACTTACCTATATCTGATAATGTCGCGATGCCCCAGGCCGTCGCGACCTTGTCGCGATGCCCCAGGCTGTCATGATGCCCCTGGCTGTCACGACACTATTGCGATGCCAAGGCCGGCAGTGACAATGTCGCGACGCCCCTGCATGTCGCGGCAGCCATGCCGGTCGCGACATGATCGCGACCCCTAAGCCGATCGCGACCTCAGTCGAGAGGGGTCCCGGGGCAACCCTCTCGAGGACCACTCCAAATTTGATACAAACCATACCAATAGGGGGAGGCGAGCATGGGAAACACTAGGAAAGCACAGAAATAGGCAAACCACCCTCACAACCCCACAGATCATGCAATAAACATGGAGATCTACACTCAAAGAAAACCTCTCCACAAATGAGGCATGGATCTCACACCCCACAACCCCAACATGATGAGAAAAACCAGAATCTCAAGGGGAGGGGAGCATGCTAGGACATGAGGAGACAAGGGGTCCCTACCTCAAGGAGTAGAGCCGACCTGTTAGGGCCTTCATGTCAGAATGGCCACCTCCTCCTCGCTCCAAGCACCACGAGCATGTCGCCTACACCACGTAGACGTCACCTCCTTGCCACGAGCACCTCGAACAAGCTGGAGAACACAAGAGAGCTCGGGAGAGGAAGAACGAAGAAGAAGAAGAAGAAGAGAAGAAAAGGAAGGGGAAGGAGAAAGGGGCGCCTGCATCAGTTTTGAACCGACAATCCCAAGGACGCTACGGGTCAGGCCAGTGCATCAACGACCCTGTCGCGACCGCCCAGAAGGTCGCGACGCCCTACCCCAGCGTGACAGCAAAAGCGGTCAAACCTCGAAGACCGGGAAAACCAGAACACGATGGCTTGTCAGGTCGCGTCAATGCAAGGCCGTTCTGATAGAAAGGACAGCAGTCAGAATGGTCAAAAAAGCAGTCGCGTAGCCTCCAAATGCCGGGAAAAGAATGCGACACCTACCCCCGCCACGACGAGAGTGCAACCCCCACCCCCGTCGACGACCAGGTGTGCCGCGACCAAAATCCTATCGCCACAGGCTCCTCTGGTGTGACATTGTCGCGACCAAGGGGTCCGTCATGACCAAGAGGATAGGGCTAAGGGCCCGAGAGGGCCGGGTCTTACATTGTACCCCCCTTAAGGAATTTTATCCTCGAAATTAAAAGAGACTCGATCTCAAAACAGAAAGCAGTACAAGGAAAACAACATACCGATCACTCAAACATGTAAGGGAACTGCTCTCTCATCTCATTTTCACGCTCCCACGTGGCCTCACCACCAACACAGTTCTCCCAGACAACCTTGACCTGTGGAATCTGCCTCCTGTGCAACTGCTGCACTCTACGATCCACAAATTTGACTGGGTGCTCGGGTACTAACAAATCCAGTGCAACCTCTAACTGTGAGTAATCTAACACATGCGATGGATCTACAACGTACCTCATCAACTACGAAATGTGGAAAATACTGTGCACTCCTTCTAACTCTATCGGAAGACACAACCTGTACGTGACCTCGTCGATCCTCTCTGTAATAGGGAAAGGCCCAATATATCTCGGACTGAGCTTTCCCTTTCTGCCAAACCTCATGACACCCTTGGTCGGAGAAACCTGCAAGAACGACAAGGTCACCCATACTAAACTGCAACGACATCCTGCGAACATCTGCATAACTCTTCTGCTTGCTCTGTGTCGTCTGAAGCCTCTTCCTAACCAGTCTTATCGTATCTGCGCACTGATGTTCCATCTCTGGTCCCAAAAGCTGCCTAACACCCACTTCGAACCAGTGAAGTGGTGTCTTGCACGGCCGACCATACAAAGCCTTGTATGGTGCCATTTCAATGCTCGAGTGATAATTGTTGTTGTATGCAAACTCTACCATCGGAAGGTGCGACTCCCAAGTGCCACCCCAATCCAAGAAACACGCTCTCAAAATATCCTCCAAAGTCTGTATAGTCCTCTTTGACTGACCATCTAACTGTGGGTGGTACGCTGAACTCAGTCTCAACTCTGTACCAAGGGCTCTCTGTAAACTGTGCCAAACCTTGAAGTAAACCTCGGATCTCTATCAGAAACAATGGAAACTAGGTTCCGTGCAATGGAACAACTCAGTCCACGTATAGTCTGACAAGTCCGCCGACTGACTAAGACATCCTGGGTGGAAGGAAGTGCGCTGACTTGGTCAACCTGTCCACGATCACCCAAATACCATCATGCCTCTGTGGAGTATGGGGCAAACCAACCAGAAAGTCGATGGCGATGTCATCCCACTTCCACTCGAGAATGGGCAAGGACTGCTGCTCACCACCAGGATACCAATGCTCGGCCTTCACTTGCTGACAGGTAAGGCAACGAGCGACAAACTCTGTTACACCCGTCTTCATCCCTGGCCACCAGAAGAACCTCTTCAGGTTATGATACATCTTGGTGGAACCAAGATGAATAGCATACCTTGACCGGTGTACCTCTGACAACAGCGCCTGCCGCGCATCATAAGGGATGTACAATCTGCCTCTAAACTTGACCTCACTGACCTCGTCCAGCTCAACATTTGGCATCTGGAAAATGTCTGCTAACTCAGTATTTACCTGCTGTGCCTCCAGCACCTGACGGTACACTGACGGGTGAACTGACAAACTGGTCATCACTGCACGGTCTCTATACCTCGAAGGGCAGAAAACTCCCTGAGATTGGTCCTCAAACAACCTCCACTCTCTGACTAGAAACTAACTCAAGTGAACCCGTCTTCTCAAAGCGTCCGCTACAACATTAGCCCTTCCTGGATGATAGGAGAGGGTAAGGTCATAGTCCTTCAAGTACTCTACCCATCTGTGCTGCCTCAAGTTCAAATGCCTCTGAGTGAAGATATACTGCAAACTCTGATGATCTATAAAGATCTCAAATGCCTCACCGTACAAATAGTGCCTCCACAACTTCAGAGCGAACACCACTGCTGCCAACTCTAAGTCATGGGTAGTGTAGTTCTCCTCATGCTTCTTCAACTACCGAGAAGCATAGGCAATGACCCCACCATGCTGCATCAGCACTGCACCCAAACCTGACCTCGATGCGTCGATGTAGACCACAAAACCTCCGCTACTTGACGGCAAGACCAACACTAGCGTTGAAGCCAACCTCATCTTCAGCTCCTAAAAACTCTGCTCGCAGTCCTCAGTCCAAACATACCTGGCCTCAAGTCTAGTCAATCTGGTCAACGGCTCTACAATCCTGGAAAAATCTTGGATGAACCTCCAGTAATAGCCTGCCAAACCCAGAAAGTTGCGAACCTCTGACATTGAAGTGGGCTGCTCTCAAGGCAACACTGCCTCAACCTTGGCAGGGTCCACTGCCACATCAAAACCTGAGATCACGTGCCTGAGAAAGTGCACCTCCCTCAGCCAAAATTCATACTTGTCAAACTTGGCATAAAGTTGGTGACTCCTCAATGTCTCCAGCATGATCCTTAGATGCTCCTCGTGCTCCTCCTCAGAAGCCAAGTAGACCAAAATGTCATCTACAAAGATGACCACAAACCTGTCCAAGAACTCGCTGAACACTCTGTGCATCAAATCCATAAAAGATGCAGGTGTGTTTGTGAGCCCAAACGGCATCACGACAACTCAAAGTGGTCGTACCTCGTATGAAAAACTAACATGCCAATATCTAACTCTTTGATCCTCAAATGGTAGTACCCTGATCTCATGTCAATCTTCGAAAACACCTTGGCCGACTGCAACTGATCAAACAAGTCATTGATTCTGGGCAACGGATATCTGTTCTTCAATGTTACCTAGTTCAACTGCTTGTAATCAATACACAACCGCAAGCTACCATCCTTCTTTCTCACGAACCACACTGGCGCTCCCCATGGAGAATGACTTAGACGGATGAAACCCAGCTCAAGCAACTCAAACAACTGGCACTTCAGCTCGTGCAACTCAGCCGGAGCTATCCGGTATGGTGCCTTAGACATAGGCATCGTACTAAGCAAAAGCTCAATGGAGAACTCTACCTCCCGCTCAGGCGGTAACCCAGGTAGATCCTCTGGAAAAACATCAGAGAACTCACAAACAATAGGTACATCAAAAACAGATGACTCGCTAGGCTAGACGTACAAACAGAAGCAAGATATGCTACGTAACCATCGCGGATCAAACGACAAGCTCTACATAAAGAAATAAAAGGTCGACAGGTAGACCAGATACCTTGGAAACAAGGAATAGGCACTTCAGGTATCTCAAACCGAATGTTCTTCTGCTGATAATCCACCACAGCTGAGTGAGCCTCCAACCAGTCCATGCCAAGGATGACGTCAAAGTTACGAAGCTACAACACATACAACCTGGCTGGCAAGTGGTGTCCTTGGACCTCAACTGTGACACCTTAAAGATAATCGAAAGAACTCATGTAATCACTAGACGGAAGATCAATCATCACTTCACACTGCCTCTCAGTGGTGTGACGAACGAGCGACTCGTAAACTCCTCGGAAGCAAAACAAAGAGAAGCACTGGGATCAACCAGAACATTAGCAGCTCTACGAAGGATAGGCAAAGTACCTATAACCAGGTTTGACGCCTCGGCCTCCTCCCTAGTGAGAGCCATCACACGACTACGACCACGCCCACGCTGCGGCACCTGCTGCTATGGCGGCTATTGGTGTTGCGAAAACTGCTGCTACTGCTGGTATGGATGAAACTACTGAGGCCGCTGATATATATATATATATATATATATATATATATATATATATATATATATATATATATTGAATGGATATGATAGAGGAGGAACCTCCACTGTCAATATCGAGTTTTCAAAGGCTGCTGGTACTGCCCCTGCTGCTGCTGACGGGGTGTCTGCTGCTGTGGAGGGTGTCTACTGCTGTGGAGGGTACTGGTACTGTGGCAACTGCTGAGTGTATTGCACTGACTGCTACGGCTGCTGGATTTGCCCCATCGGGCAATCCCTCCTGAAGTGGCTTGGTAAATCGCAAGTGTAACAAGTCGCCTCCTGCCTGCCCTACTCGGCTCCTTGCTGGACCGACTGCTCTGTAAACCTCGACTGATGCATCTGCTGCTGGCCCCGTCCACCCCCGTGAGTGGTCATCTGCTTGAACCTCGAGCGCAGACCAGAACTGCCCAAACTACCCTGGCCCGAAGAAGAAGAAGTCGCACTACCATGACTACCAGTGGGACTCTGGTACGGGGTGGTCCTAGAGGAAGCTCCTCCCTGCTACTGCTGCTGCTGCTGGGGCTGCCAAGTCTCTCTCTCCAAGGCGGTGGCCTTAGCCATGGCCACTCCCAAAGTGGCACACATGTGAGCGGTCACGCCCCACTGCAAATATGGCCTCAGTCTTGCAAAGAACCTTTTTGCACATGAGGAACATGCCTCAACAACCTGACAAACCTCTGGTGATACTGAGCAACTGTCATATCACCCTGAGCCAACTCATGAAACTGGTCCCGTCTCTCACGTTGAGCATAATCAGAAAATACTCGTCGTGGAAGACCTCCAAGAACTGCTACCAATAAATCTGATCCAATCACTGCCCTGTGAAGTGTGTTTGCCTCTGAACTCTCCACCACTCATGGGCTGGTCCCTTGAGTTGATAGACTGCCATTCTCACCTGATCCTCCTCAGTCCATTCCATGGTCTCGAACGTACGCTCCAACTCGTGCGTCCAACTCTCAGCTCTGTCCGGGTCAAAGTCGCCGAAAAACATTGGTGGTCGGAGACGCAAGAACCTCTCCAAGAGGGTGGTCCTATCCTCAGTGACAGCCATCCTCCTCCTACTGACCCGGGTACTCCTAGTACCCGATGCCTACTAAACTACTGGCTGCTCCACCTATGGATCTGCCTGCTGCTCTGGTACTGTTGGGGGATGTACTGGCGGCTGACCTCCCGCTGTCGTCTGCCCTGGCTGCCATGGCCCCTGAAATATGGTCCTAAAGAACTGCTCGGCCATGGGGAACCAATCCGCATACTGTCGAGGTTGGGGCTGGTACCACTACTACTGCTACTCACCCGCTACTGCTACTGCCGCTGCCTCCTGAGGCTATGTCACAGACTCATCTGCTGACTCATCCTCCTGAACCTGACCTGGCGCTGGCATATCTAACTCACCTTGCTGCTCCATCAGCTCTCTACTCTGCCTACACCTGCGCGGAGCCATATCCTACATGGCACACCACAAACAAGGTTAAAAACACTAACGCGGGCAGCTAGCAGTGCACTTATACTACTGTAGGGACTTCCTATTGCAGTTTAAATCCGCTACAAGTCCTGTTAGACTCTAGCTCTGATACCAACTGTAACGACCGTGAGAACCCGACCCTCGGCCCAAGCCGAGGACCCAATTTTCACAGTCGCCGCCCATGGATCCAATGGCTTGAAAGGGCTATAACACAAGTCTAACATAATATGTAAAGGAAATAAACGTCAACTGCTAACTAGGAGCACACACGCGGAAGAAAAAATAAGAGCGAGACCGCAGCGTATTGCTCTAGGTACAGTCCCAACACACACACTAGTACAAATAAGCAAAGGGGAAGAACAAGTCCCTTAGGGGCATACCCTGAGGGTGACATACAACTGAAGGGGGAAACCACTGCTAGCTACAGGGACGACGACTACCGCCCCGCCTCCTCTGCCCGACACACACTCGGCTGCTGCTGAGAAGTCTCACCTGGAAAAGGAAGGGATGAGCTTCACAACAGAAGCTCAGTAGGGACTACCAATCTTCTACTGGCTCTAACAGGCGGGAAAGAAAGAATATATGTAAACAAATTAAATAACCGCAATCATATATATTCTACTCTACACGGAAAAGTGCGGAAGCAAAGCTACTAACTAACAACGGTACGGAAGGACACCACGGTCAGAAACTCCGTACGACCTGCATGTCGTGACCACCACATGGCTGGCAATGCAGATTGAAGAACCCTGCCTGGACAAGAGACACTAGCTACGGAAACCACTACCACTAGTCAGCCGGTCAGGAGCGTCCACTGACGTCTAACCCTTGACCCATGTCCAAACCTCCACGTCTCGTCAGAGTGGGGGTAGGAACATAAAGTAATGCAACAATACCCGCCGTAGTCTGGCTGGACTACGGTCCCACACCTGGCCTCTCTAGGTGGTTCCGGGGCCACAAAGAGCGAGGCAGTGAGAAAAAGGACGGACTGGTCTACACCGGGTAGAACTTCCGCCGCCTCGGTGTCCCAGACAACCCAAGAGAGTGTAGGATCAGATAAGTGGATAATGGCAAAGCTATAAGGGGGGGTTCAATAGATTTGCAGCGGAAACTAAAGCAGTTTAAAAATTACTTCGAATTAAGATATCTATTCAAATGAAACCCCACTAAACAGATACAATATGTGTGATTAGTGTGTGTGAGCAAATCAATTAGAAGTGTTAACAAAATCCCTATGCATGCATCTAGCGTAATACAAAGTCAAACCACAATTCAAACCACTGCACAGAGGATTTTTAGGTGGTTCGGAAATCACCTCCAGTGACTCCTACGTCCACCCCTCACACAGTGAGGCTCCACTACTCAAAAGAGTACAACTCACACCGGAGCACGACGACTCCAAACACCCTTGAGCATGACGACTCAAGAAAGAACCGGAGCACGACGACTCCAAACCCTTTGAGTACAATGACTCAAAGAAAACCCAGGAGATAGGTATGACGACCTACTCCATAAAACACTTATGAGTACGACGACTGCTCCAAACCTTTGGACCACGAAAGATCCAAGTTCTGCTAGAACAAGCTCAATTAGAGAATAGATCCTCTAGCCTGATCTATCTCAACATAATGATAAAAATCGAACAAACAGAATTAAGTGATCTGTGTAGAACACATGCACAGATCACAGAATGAAAAACTGGATGAACACTCCAAGAAAATAAATGAAATAGATGTGACTTGGATGTTCCTTAATGAAGAAGACATGCAGAAGCTTGGATTAAAGATGCTTGAAGTAATTCGTTGGAGATCTTCTTCAATCCATGATGCTCTGCTTCAGTGGCATCCGGATTGCCAGTTCTTCTTCTTCCTTTGCTGCTCTTCTGCTCCCCAATCTGATGGCGCTGCTCTGCTCCCTTTCTGGATGCTGATACTTTATCCTCTCTCCTCTTCTCTTCTCTTCTTCTTCACGTTCTCCTTCCAAACAACACTGCTACCTTTTTCCCGTTCTGCAGCCGCCACACCCTTTTCCTGGAGATGTCTGGTCTCTCTCCTCGTGGGATTCCCTTGGAGTATAAGAAACATGGGTATTTATAGCCCCATATGTCCATAAGGAGCCTTGGCGTACGTGGGCACAAAAACCTAGGTCAAATCCCTTAATTCCCAAGCAGCCACGTGTCCAGAGAAATTCACGTTTTTGAGTTTCAGCCGGAGTGTGTCGACACTACCACTGAGTGTGTAGACACACTATCCCATTTGTCCAAAAAGGATCTTCTGGATGCTGGGTCTAGTGTCGACACGACCACAGACTGTGTCGACATGACCACAGACTGTGTCGACACACTGTCCACAGTCAGACAAATTGATCTCCTGGAATCTGGGTCTAGTGTCGACACGACCATGGACTGTGTCGACACACTTGACCCTGTTTTCATGAAAAAGCTTCAGGGACTCTGATCCAGTGTCGACACCATCAATGGGTGTGTCGACACTACCATGACAAAATCTGGATATTCCTGAAAATTTAACACATAAGCCATTAATACAAGATATTAGCATTAAAATATGAGATATTAAACATCAAAAATATGTTGTTTAAGCATTATTGTGATATGTATAAAATGTATAACATGTTCAACATATCATCATCAAAATCACAATATGTCATCATCAAAATCAAAATATGTCATCATCAAAATCAAAGTATGAGTGATGTTTATTGGTCATCATTAAAATACAACTTTAGGAAATTCCAAAACACACTCAACCTAACAATCTCCCACTTTTTGATGATGACAAAACATATGCACAATCTCCCAATAGCTTGACTCCCTTGACTGCAATAACTCCCCTTGACCATATACACCCTTTTAACTTTGCCCCCATAAAGAACTTTCTCCCCCTAGAAACTTTTACTTTCTCCTCCTTTAAGGAACTTTCTCCCCCTTTTTGACAGCATCAAAAAGATAGATAAGAGAGAGAAACAAAGAGTGTAAGAGATCAAGAAATGAAATGTAGGAAATGAATGGTCAGAAATGATCAAAATAAATGAGGCAAAGTGATATTTACATATGAGAGAAATTATTGTGTTCTTTGTATTGTGCAATAAAGTTTAATCACAAAGACACACTCAACACAAAGTATAGCAAAATATAATGATATGAATGTAGTTAAAATAATGATGCAAATGTGAAGAAAAGAGACCTATATGAATGAGCAGAAATATTTAACAAGGATGTTAGGAGCTTTAAGTTTAACACAATGTAAAATAATATGTCTAAACTTAGTATACATGAACTTTATGAAGGTCTTAAGCTTTTCCATCCTGTCAATTTGATTTTCTTTCATTTGTAACTGGGAAAGAATACAAGAATAAATTAGTTAAATCTCACTTTTCAGTGCAAGAGATCACATTGATTAGATGCAAGATCTCCTGATTACTCAGTGGTTTAACTTTCATTATCTTATACAGAGTTGAAAACTTTGATTTCCACTTTTTGACGCGAAACAAATCACTTTTTAGGTGAAATAGCCTGGTTACTCAGTGGTTCAAGAATTTGCATTGCTCTGTTTGTATCTTTCCAGATTGTTGATCATTTGCTTTTGATGTTTTGCAGGAATATGTTTGCTTTGACCAGAAAAGTCATGACTACGAATTTAGAGAAATTATTCTTAACATGTGGTAAAAATGAAGCTTAAACATACACATGTGAAATATTAAAGCCACTCATGTGCCTATAATAGTATTTTGCAAATCATTTTAAAAATATTCAGTATTAAGATTGCTTAACCTTGAAATGATAATGAATCTTTGAAATTAAACTAAATGCACAATGAGTTTAGTTACAACGTTTTAATTCTCTCATAAGAAAATAGTACAAGGACTCAAAAATTCTGATGACTTTGGGGTTCAAAATAGACAAGTAAGTTCAAGAAATATGACAATGATTCCCCTTTCATGTATCTCCCCCTTACAAGGTGAACATGAATATTATTGAAGAAATAGGAATGGAATCAAGTGAAAACAGAATGAACGTGAATGTTTTATTTGAAAGACAAGGACTCTCCCTCAACAATTGCATACAAGGCTCTTGATACTTGGCAGAGACATATACTCACGCATAGTGAAAGTGTCCAGACAAGGCTGACTTGTCTTTCTTCAAATCACCATTTGATATACCAAGAATGTCAATGCAATGTGAGAGTGAGTAATTTATTTGCAAGAGCATTTGTCAACAAACTGAATGGGAGTTGTTAATAAATCAGATATGAAAGAATATTTCTCCAGCATTTCACTCAAAGATTCTTTTGACTCACTTCCCCATAAGATATGCATGATATGAAATGATCATTTAAGCAATTCAGATATGTTCATTCAAAGTAGTTTGCACAGAAAGAATATGAACATGATCAAGCATGCATTAACATGCAATTTATTGAAGGAGAAAAGTTTTTCAGAAACTCAAAATTATTTCAAAGACTTAAAATAAAATTTATGAGATTTTCATTTTTCTTGATGACCTTTATGCAGAAAAAGACTATTGATACTTGGCGGAGAATTTTTCTCACGCATGATGATAGTTTTCAGACAAGCATGACTTGTCCTTCCATAGTTCACCATTTGATATACCAATTGATCTTTGCATAAGAGTCCCAATTGATTTCAGTTTTTATTTAGTAGGGAATTTCTCAGAAGTATTTACCTGGTGAGATTTTCATTTTCTTTCATTCTCTTTATTTGCTTTCCTTGTAGCCTTTGTCATGAAGCCTTCATCTTGAAATTGACTACAAGGATTCCTGCATCCAGCATTCAAGCAGCACATTTCAGAACCCAAACTTGTTTGGGTCCTAAGGATCTTCCATGAATCTGCAACAACGATTTTTGAATCCAAAAGGATTTTATATTTGGTGCATTTTTCTGAAGACTAGAAACACTAGAATTTTGGTTTCTAATCTTAGATTTATTGGTCTAGAATGCACCACTGACATACTGAACATTTTGTTTTCTATTTTTCAGATTTTTATCATTGAGATTTTTATCATGGAATTCAGAAGAGATTTTTTGTGCAACAGTTCCTTTTTCATGTACATAGAATTTATGAGTGTTTTCAGCATGAACATGATCTTTATTCTTATGTACATTAACATGAAACATGGGAGCATGCACAAGATTATCAATTCTATGCCAACATTCCCTAGAAGTATGCCCAAATTTATGACATGTGAAGCATTGGACTGATTTGGCATATTTATGTAAATGTTGATCTCTATTCCAGCAAAATTTTGCTAAATGACCAGGTTTATTACAATTAAAGCAAATAAGATCATTTATTACCTAGTACTTACCTTGGCATGTATGCATTTGCTGGAATCTCCTTTTCATGTGAGGAGGCTTACCATGAAGAGAAGGAGGTACCTTTTGGTGGCTCTTGGCATGATGTGAACTTGGAACTTGTCTTGGAGCTTTTTGGACTGATGGAGGAAGTAGATGAATCTTCTTGACAGTAGCATTCTTCTTTTTCTCTGTCTGTTTCTGAACAAGAACTTTCACTAGTTTTTCATTAGAATTAACAGAGTTCTTGTTCGCAGCAGTTTTAACAAATGTTAATTTTCTTTTATTTTCATTTTTCTTATCTCTCATAGAAGTAAGACTTGTGTATTTAGTATTTTTCAATTCATGTTCAAGCTTCTGTTTTTCAGCTTTTAATGCAACAACTTCTTTTTCTGAAATTTGAAGCTTGTTTAGCTTGTCATCCAAACTATTTTTCAACTTGTTCTTTTCATTTTCAAATTGAGAAATTTGTTTTTCCATATCAGCAATTTTATTAGTGACATTGCTACAATCATTATCTAATGATTTGTCATGTAACAAACATTCAATCTTTCTCTTTAAGTGACAATTTTCTTCAACAAGTTGTTTGCGTCTTTCATTTATTTGATGATCATGAGCCATGCTAGAAATCTGTTTATTTAATTGATCATTATCAAATTTGAAGTTTTCATTGAGATCAATCAATTCTTCTTCTTCATTTTCCAGATCAATGACGTTTGATTTCAATAGCTCATGGTTCTCTTTCCATCCATTCAGTTTATTTTCACAGATTTGGACTTCATCTTCCAAATTCTCTTTCTCAGAATTTAATTTTTCAACTTCAATTTTCAAATTCTCATTTTCTTCTTGGCAATGTTTTAAAGTCTTTTTCAGGTCTCTATTTTTAGTGTTCAACTGTACATTAAAAGTTTGTATCTTCTCACAGAATTCAATCAATCTAACATGAGACATTCCTTCATCTACATCAGAATCAGAGTTAGAATACATAGATGAGTCTAGAGTGGATGTACCTGACCTTGTAGACCCATTTGATTTCTTGTGTTTTGAAGAGGATGAAGAATGCTCTGAGCTCTTAGAATGTGCAGTGAGAGCCACAACCTTCTGAATTGTTGATTTTCTGGATTCATTGAGGCTCTTCTTTGCCATTGAGCAGTTGTGAATTCTTTTTGCTCCTTTTCTTTGTGCTTCCTTTGAAAAACCTGATGAAAGTGAGAGTGGTGATTTCTCTGAAATTATAATAGGAAATTTATGTAAATTGAAGGATTTGCCATTATACCAAAACTCAAAAACTATTAGATCTAATCACAGTGAATCAGTGTAACAAGGAATTAGATCTAATAATTAGAGTGGCTAACCTGCTTTGATACCAATTGTAGGATCGGATAAGTGGATAATGGCAAAGCTAGAAGGGGGGGTTGAATAGATTTGCAGCGGAAACTTAAGCAATTTAAAAATTACTTCGAATTAAGATATCTATTCAAATGAAACCCCACTGAACAGATGCAATATGTGTGATTAGTGTGTGTGAGCAAATCAATTAGAAGTGTGAACGAAATCCCTATGCATGCATCTAGCGTAATACAAAGTCAAACCACAATTCAAACCACTGCACAGAGGATTTTTAGGTGGTTCAAAAATCACCTCCAGTGACTCCTACATCCACCCCTCACACAGTGAGGCTCCACTACTCAAAAGAGTACAACTCACACTGGAGCATGACGAATCCAAACTCCCTTGAGCACGACGACTCAAGAGACAACCAGAGCACGACGACTCTAAACCCTTTGAGTATAATGTCTCAAAGAAAACCCAGGAGATAGGTATGACGACCTACTCCACAAACCACTTATGAGTACGACGACTCATAAGCACTTGAGCACAACGGCTCAAAACTGGAGCACTACGGCTCCAAACCTTTGGACCACGAAAGATCCAAGTTCTACTAGAACAAGCTCAATTAGAGAATAGATCCTTTAGCCCGATCTATCTCAATACAATGATAAAAATCCAACAAACAGAATTAAGTGATCTGCGTAGAACACATGCACAGATCACACAATGAAAAACTAGATGAACACTCCACGAAAATAAATGAAATAGATGTGACTTGGATTTTCCTTGATGAAGAAGACTTGCAGAAGCTTGGATTGAAGATGCTTGAAGGAATTCGTTGGAGATCTTCTTCAATCCATGATGCTCTGCTTCAGTGGCATCCGGATTGCCAGTTCTTCTTCTTCCTTTGCTGCTCTTCTACTCGTCAATCTGATGGCGCTGCTCTGCTCCCTTTCTGGATGCTGATACTTTATCCTCTCTCCTCTTCTCTTCTCTTCTTCTTCACGTTCTCCTTCCAAACAACACTGCTCTGCTCCCTTTTTCCCTTTCTGCAGCAGCCACACCCTTTTCTGGAGATGTCTAGTCTCTCTCCTCGTGGGATGCCCTTGGAGTACAAGAAACATGGGTATTTATTGCCCCATATGTCCATAAGGAGCCTTGGGGTACGTGGGCACAAAAACCTAGGTCAAATCCCTTAATTCCCAAGCAACCACGTGTCTAGAGAAATTCACATTTTTAAGTTTCAGCAAGAGTGTGTCGACACTACCACTGAGTGTGTCGACACACTATCCCATTTGTCCAAAAAGGGTCTTCTGGATGCTGGGTCTAGTGTCGACATGACCACAGACTGTGTCGACATGACCACAGACTGTGTCGACACACTGTCCTAGTCAGACAAATGGATCTCCTGGAATCTGGGTCTAGTGTCGACACGACCATGGACTGTGTCGACACACTTGACCCTTTTTCATGAAAAAGCTTCAGGGACTCTGACCCAGTGTCGACACCATCAATGGGTGTGTCGACACTACTATGACAAAATCTGGATATTCCTAAAAATTTAACACATAAGCCATTAGTACAAGATATTATCATTAAAATATGAGATATTAAACATAAAAAACATGTTGTTTAAGCATTATTATGATATGTATAAAATGTATAACATGTTCAACATATCATCATCAAAATCACAATATGTCATCATCAAAATCAAAATATGTCATCATCAAAATCAAAGTATGAGTGATGTTCATTGGTCATCATTAAAATACAACTTTAGGAAATTCCAAACACACTCAACCCAACAGAGAGCTCTGCAAATGACTCAACGCCGCTGTCCTTACCACCGTTTTCCCCTCTACTCCAGAGTCCATGACTCGAGTACACTCATCGCCCCGAACGCTCCCTCTAAGGCGCACGAGGATGGAGGTCCTAGGTAAAGGGTAACAACCTCTCTCACAGGACAAGCCCTTAAGTGTCGAGCACCGGGCGAAGGACTAGTGTAGGACCGTACTAGGAACTAGCACTAGTGCCACGGGTACAGAAGGAATCGAAAACTGCGAAGACTTCAAGAGAAACAGAACTCCGCAAGACTTACCTGTATTTGATACTGTCATGATGCCCCAGGCCATCGCGACCTTGTCACTATGCCCCTGGCTATCGCGACACTGTCACAACGACAAGGCTAGCCGCGACAATGTTGCGACGCCCCAAGATGTCGTGACCATGTTGGTCGAGACATGATTGCGACCCCTAAGCCGATCACGACCTCAGTAGAGAGGGGTCCCGGGGCAACCCTCCCGAGGACCACCCCAAATCCAATACAAACCATACCAATAGGAGGAGGGGAGCATGGAAAACACTAGGAAAGCATAGAAATAGGCAAACCACCCTCATAACCCCACAGAACATGCAATAAACATGGAGATCTACACTCAAAGAAAACCTCTCCACGAATGAGGCATGGATCTCACACCCCACAACCCCAACACGATGAGAAAAACCAGAATCTCAAGGGGAGGGGAGCATGCTAGGATGAGAGGAGACAAGGGGTCCCTACCTCAAGGAGTAGAGCCGACTTGTTGGGGCCTTCACGTCGGAATGGCCACCTCCTCCTTGCTCCAAGCACCACGAGCACGTCACCTACACCAAGGAGACGTCACCTCCTCGCCACACCTCGAACAAGCCAGAGAACACAAGAGAGAGAGAGAAGAAGGAAGAAGAAGAAGAAGAAGGAAGGGAAGGAGAAAGGGGCGCCTACCTCAGTTTTGAACTGACGGGCTCAGAGATGCGACGGGTCGGGCCGGCGCATCAACGACCCTATCGCAACCGCCCAGCAGGTCGTGACCAGGTCGCGACACTCTACCCCGGCACGACACCAAAAGCAGTCAAACATCGAAGACCAGGAAAACCAGAACGTGATGGCTTGCCAGGTTGCATCAACGCTGTACGCACCTGACACCCGACAAGGCCGTTCTGACAAAAAGGATAGCGGTCAGAAAGGTCAGAAAAGTAGTTGTGTCACCTCCAGACGCTGCGATAAGAACACAACACCCACCCCCGTCGCGACCAGAACACGACGGCCAGGTGTGCCGCGACCAAAATCCTATCGCGACAGGCTCCTCTGGCATGATAATGTCGTGACCAAGGGGTCCGTCGTGACCAAGAGGACAGGGCTAAGGGCCCGAGAGGGCCAGGTCTTACATCCAAACCTTCACCTTCTACCCAAGGTGGAAATACTCTTTAACAAGAGTGAGAGGTGCCTGAGAAGGTGTCTACAGATAGTCAAATATGGCACAAAGTTAAAGCGCAGTAAAGAGCCCTAGAAAAGAAGTAGAATGCAGTAGAACAATTGGGCCTTCAATGCTCAGTGGAAGATGGTTTCTTGAATGATGAGTAGCTAAGCAGCAATGCGCTTCTTTCAATCCAGGTGAAGACTTCTTCATTGAGCAGTTGAGCTGTACGCTTTGAAGAAGTTGGGCGACTTTGAATGATGGAGTTGACGCTTTCTTTTTCTCTTCAGTTCTGAAAGTATATTTTTCTAGGTTTTTCTCTTTGTGTATTTCTTGTATAATACAACTCTGGGATTTATACATGAAATCTGTTTTCTTAACGTTACACACATACAAGTGTATGTTAGATACAATGTACAAAAACTATCCGTTGGGTCTTCTCATGAAATGAGAATAGTGGTATACATACCTTGCTTTTCTAGTCCACAGTTCCTTATTTGGTGTAAAGCTCGTACATCACGTCATGTCCATTAAATATTTCTACAAAAATATATTTCTATCTGGACAAAATAGTGACATTGTCTGATTTTCGTTAGGTTGTGATGTTAGAATAAACAGTAAAGAAGGTGTTTCACATCCAGGAGATCGAAATGTGTAAAGTGCTTTCCAGAATTTGAAATATACAATAAATGCATGCCACGATTCTGTGAGTAGGCAATATGGTTATACATAAGCCAATAAAACAAATGTTCTTTATAGTACTTTAGACAAGTAAACAAAATGTGAACAATATTTACATTTTGGAATAAATATTATAAAGTTATGTCATTGAATATATGATGAATATCTTACGTATACAGAATAACTGATTATTTGTTGTACATGAACAAGAAATAATCGATTGGTGACCATTTTTCGATTGGAGACTAAATCCCATCGATTGGTGACGAAGTCCCAACGATTGGTGACCAAACTACCGATTGATGAGTAAGTCCCATTGATTTGTTACTAAGTCCCAACGATTGGTGACTGAATCCCATCGATAATTGGACATGCACAAAATAACCGATTATTTGTTATACAAGATCAGAAAATAATCAATTATTCTATTTTGCAGATTAACTAGTTATTTTGCAACCTTCAAATGGAATAACCGATTATTTTAGGTTTAAGCATAAAGTGTAATGATTCCAGTAAACAAAATATTAATCACTCAAGAATGACCTAATTTAATATGGTTTAGTTAATCATCCAAAACATAAGGAGGGTATGCAACATGATTTGCTCTGGAACAAAATCCTAACAGTTAGATCTAAGTTTGATCAAGATCTGATGGTTGAATTCCCATATGTTATACATTTTATGAAGATTCGACCGTTGAATCTACGGTGAATCAGAATCCGACAGTTGAATTTTGTAACATCTCGTTTCTTTGGTCAGCCAACCTCTTTGAAGGTCGCGATGTATCAGGCCGTCGCCTTCTGAAGGGGACAGTGTGGCTATCGTGTTCTTGTTGAGAACGTGACGGGCACCTCGTCACCTTCACCTTCTGACAGATTCTGGCCGTTGACTATCTTTTTGTCGTCTTGTTGTCGGGACAGTCAGGACACGTGTCTTCCCGCATGAAACCTGAAGGCAACATGCCAGTTGTCGGGTTTAGGGTGTCAGACATGCGAGGGCAACACATGGCGGGTCCGATTGTCAAGTCTGACTAGGATTTTGGGATTGCAACAAGATGCCTATCGCGTTCATTAGTGAACGCGACGAGTTGGCTGTTGCGTTCTCAGATCCATGGTCTATATAGGCAATGCCATCAGATCTCCTTCCCTCTTTCCCTTTTCTTCTTTTTATCCTCTTCCCTTTCCCCCTTCTGTCCGAGGCTCGACTGTGGAGGCGTTTTGGTGGTGGGGAATCTTCGATATCTCTTTCCTTCTCCGGCGTGAGTATGACAGTTTCCTCTTCATGGTGGTGACCTCTTCTTTGACGTGTAGGAGGCTGGACCTTGCTCGTGTACGGCATAAGCGTGGAGCTTGGAGCGAGGAGAAGGTGGCCATGCACACAAGAAGACCCCAACGAGTTGGCTCTTCTATTTAAGGTAGGGACCCTTATCTTTCCCCTAGTTCTATTATGCTAGGACCTCCTTCCCCTCCTCTAAGACTCATAGAATCCATGCTAAGTATGTGTGATTGCATGTTGGTTTCCTTTGTGTTTGAATGGTGGTTCGGGTTTGAGTGAATTCATGATGTGCATGTGAGGTTTTGGAGTGTAGATTCTTCTCCTTGTCATGCATGGGTGTGGATGAGGGTGGTTTGTGCTACTTTCATGTGTATTGATGGTTCTCCCTGCTCCCCTCCCTCTATGTACACCGGATTTGCCATTTAAGGGCATTTTTGGAGGTATCGGATAGGCACCTAGGCCTCTATCTGTGGTCGCGAGAAGGTCCTTGTTGCGACCCAGAATGCGACGTGTCGCCTTGTCGCCTTCTGGTCAGGTAGCAATGCACACCCTGTCGCGTTCTGGTTGCGACAGGGTGGCCGTCTCCTTCTGACCAAGTATGTTGTTTGGGTATTTTGAGGGAGTCGGGTAAGTACCTAGACCTCTTTCTATGGTCGCGACAAGGCCCTTGTCGTGACCCAGAATGTGACGCTTCCCCCATCGCCTTATGACCCAGGTCGCGACAGGCCAGATGTCACATTCAGGTTGCAACACCTACTGTGTCGCCTCCTCTGAGAAAGCGACAGTGACCCTATCGCCTTCTTAGACAGAGAGTGACATGCGGCCTGTTCAGAGTTCTTTCCACTGCATTATCTAATTTCTTTGAACTTGTGTTGTTCCTAGCATGGTCCTACACTAGTCGTTTGCCCTGTGCCTGGCACTAGAGGGCTTGTCTTGTTAGAGGTTGTTACCGTTACCTAGGACCCCCCATCTCCTCGCACTGGTTGAGGGAGTTCTCCTGGTGGCGAGAGTGATCGAGTTACGGACTCTAGTAGCTAAGGGGAAAACTGTGGGGACATCGGCGTAGAGTCGTTTGCAGAGCTCTCTTAGATGATTCTGATATGCCGAGGTGGTTTAGATGTTCTTCCAGAGTAGATCAGCTAGTCCCTCTCACTGCCTCACTCTACGTGGTTCTGGTACCACCTAGAGGGGCCAGGCATGGAACCATAGTCCTGCCAGACTACGACAGTTGTATGGTTAGTTGTAGTTCCATGTCTCACTCTGACGGGAGGTGGCGGACATGGACTAGTGGTCGAGGGTAAGGCGCGTGGCACTCCTGACCAGTTGACTAGTGGTAGTTGTCCTCCGTGGCTTGTGTCACTATCCAGACAGTTTTCCTCTATCTATGTTTGCAGCCTTGGGTTCGTCCCAATGTCGTGGTTTGCATGAGTTTTCGGTCTCGACATGTTTAGATCGATGGCCATGTAGTTTACTTTCCGCTTCCACACTTACTCTATTAGTATAATAGATTATCTTGCTTAATTTTAGTTATAAACATATTATCTATTCTACTTGTTAGAACCAGTGAGAGATTGGTAGTCCTTACTGGGCTTCTTTGTGAAGCTCATTCCCTCCTTTGCAGGTTAGACTTCATAGCAGCACTTTCTACGGTGGGTTGAGGAGACCGGGCCATAGTAGACAACACCTTCATTGAGCAGTGTCCCCTTTACGTTACTTGTCTCATCACCCTTGAGGTATGCCCCTAAGGGATTTGTTATCCCCTTTTCTTTCTGCACTTGTACTTATTACTTGGGACTGTACTAGATGTGTACTTTGTGATGGGTGTTTTTACTTCACTCGTTAGTAATTTTAGTGCTTATTGTCCTCATTTACTTCCCTTCCATATTGACATGCACACTATCCGAACGGAAGTATCTTACACATCGTTATGTGAAGGCCTTTTGTTGCATGCAATATATATTTTGTAGACCAATCACAAGAGCTGAACGTGGTAAGAATTCTAATTATACAAAGTTCGGTTACAACATCAAATACCAGTGCAAAGCACTAGTATAACATATATACAATATTATACTATGTTCAAAATTTCATGCGAGCAAGTCTGAATACAAAAGGTACAACCACCGCTTAAACAGCTTTTTAAATCCCTAGAGATCGCCCAGCCTGAAGCATAAGCCTAGCAAGGAGGTCTGCTCGAGAGGGATTTTTCTCAGAGTGATGCATCTGAAATGGGTGTGAACAAAGGCATGAGTTCTAAGGGTACTCAGTAGGTAAACCAACGAAGTGAAAAGCATAGGAGCATGGTACAAAGTAAAGTTATGAGTTTTCAGAATTACAGGAGTTACACAAAAGTACATAGCATGGAAGACTTACAGATTTCATGATTTCAGATATGCATGAATCATATTTTAAAGACATGATTGCTTGGCAGGGAAACAAAATCTGGCAAATGGCATCAGCGAAGCTCTCAGAGGATGCATAACATATAGCTAACCACCTGCCAAATAGGATGTTACATATACATACATACTCAAATTTGCCCAGCTTAGTGAGCCTAACCACCCACATTTAACCTATGGGCTGAAACCATCGTCACGGCTGACCCCTCATGCATGATGCCAACCATGAGGAGTCCTTACCACCCCAGAGAGAAGGATCAAAGTCCCTTTCCAAGACAATCAGACATAGGATTTTCATAGGAAATCCCAAAAGGTTTCGTATCAAATTTCTGAATCAAACATGTAGGCTCATAAACAGCACGAAACCGACGAGTTAAGGCAAGACTCTCCAAAGCTTCACAAAGGATCGAACATGCCAGTTCATATACGGAGGTGATAAGAGACTTTCAAAGGGATCAAAGGAGGGATTGGTTATGCCTACCTTAGCATGGGGAGAACCAGTAGAAAATCCACAGGGAACTGGTAGGCCAAAACTGCCAGGAAGTTGCTATGACTCCACGCTCAAGCCTTCGATCTCCCAGTAGTAGAAGATAGCCAAAGTCCATTGGGGGTGGCCACCAAGGCTATATAATGGTTTTTTATTTAAAGTGCGGCGATACTAACAAGGGGGTCTAGACACCTGGCCAACATGCAGACCAAAGGAAGATACAAATCTCGTGGATGAGACTGATGGCAATACGAGTGGAAGGTTCATCACATGGCCAATGACACGATCTGCAGAAAAGTATGAAGTGTACAAACAAACATAGGGATTCCTACCAGAAGTTGACAGGTCAAAGGAGTCAGATGATGATGATCATTCCATCAGTCTGACAAAAGCATAAGCACTACAAGATTATACTTGACTCTGATTCACTAAGAGGTCAGAGAGGACATCGATTATTGTTTAAAACATCGATTCCCTAGGCTAAAACATCGATTACCTAAGTTAAAACATCGATTTCCTAAGCTAACACATCGATTACCTAAGTTAAAACATCGATTTCCTACTAAAACATCGATTTCCTAGGCTAAAACATCGATTACCTAAGTTAAAACATTGACTCCCTACTAAAACATCGATTCCCTACTAAACATCGATTCCCTACTAAAACATCGATTTCCTAGGCTAAAACATCAACTACCGACTAAAACATCGATTTCCTAGGCTAAAACATCGATTACCTAAGTTAAAACATCTAATCCCTACTAAAACATCAATTACCTATGCTAAAACATTGATTACCTACTAAACATCAATTTCGAAGTTCCACTTCGTCATATACAAAGCTCCACTTCGACTGAAAACACAAATTTCCAACGGGGAACTCAAACTAAGGCCCAGATAGGGTAATTAACAAGGTTCACACAATACATCTCTCATTCCCATTTAACTCATAAGATAATGGTTAAATCCAAGGTAAAAAAAAAAGGGGTTTAAGATAATTGAAAGAGTGCTAAGGGCAACTAAGGGTTCGAAATTGAAAAGGGCTATTACAGCTGGGGCCGTTACAGTGGTATCAGAGCAAGGGGTCTATCAAGACTTGTAATTGAACTAAGTGACAATGCAATGTCCCATACAAAGTACAAGTAACATTGCTAGCCGTCGGGTTAATCCGCTAACTTGATAAATAGTATGTGTCACAGGACATGGCTCTATGTAGATGCAGACAAGTTAGAGAGCTGATGGAGCATCTGGACGACGCACCGGCTAGGTCAGTCGCAGCAAAGCACACAACGACAGATGCTCAGCCTCAGCACGATGACCAGCAGAGCGTTCTGTTGCAGCAGGGAGCACATCAGCTGTAGTGGTACACACCCTCGCCCCCGCTAGAGGTTATGGAGTGGTGGAGAGCTATGTTCTAGGTTCTTTGGCAGTACCAGCAGATGCTAGCAGGAGGTCAGTAGTTCGTAGAGATGGCATCAGAGAAGCAGCCACTAATGACACCACAGGCAGCACCAGTATAGCCAGAGGCACCACCAGTAGTACGGCAGCAGACTCCAGTAGCGGCAGCAGCACCTGAGGATTGGACAACACTTCTAGAGAGGTTCCATCGTCTTCGGCCTCCAACCATCTATGACGACTACGATCCTGACCAAGCAGAGAGCTGGTGTAACGACCCGACCTCCCGGACCCCCGCCAGGGGCCCCGAAGTTCACGTCGCCACCCACAGATCCGAAGACCCGGAAGGGTTAGAAGAAATAGTCTAGTGAGATATGTACTGAATTTAAATAACTCTAATAATATAACAACTGTACAACGTGTCCCAAGTAATAGCACAGGTACAAGAGGAAAGGTGCAGTCCTTATGGGGCATACCCCGAGAACTTGCAAAGCACAACTCTCAACTCATTCAGGTACAAGAGCTCACAACACTCACTCTCACTACTGCTGACAACAAACGGCGCCACAGCCGCCTCCGCAACTCGTCCGACACCGAGCTCCCACGATGACGAGCCCCTAGCTGAAGGAAGTAGGGGGGTGAGCCACGCGAACAAGGCCCAGTAGGGATTACCAATCCCTCACGGGCTAGAGTAGCAGGAACTCTGAAAATAGGAAACTACCGTAGAAAGCTGTAAAGCGAGGAACACCTACAGCAAGGTACTACTAAGTAGTGGAATAGAACAATGCAATGCCACGGCCACCAACCAAGGTCGTGACACACACACACGACTCACGCAGAAACCAACGGAGTCGGGCACAAAGTGGAAGTAACCTACGGCACACCCGCCGAGACCACGCAACAACTAGGTGAGAACGACGTCTCACCTCAGACTTCCACAAGTAGAACCACCCCAGACCCCGGACACATTGCGAGGACGGGAAGCCACACACGCCGATGCCACCACGGACTGGCACCCAAGAATGGGACTACAGAACTGAGAGGACACCAAAGCGGAAACCAATAGAAGCACGGGTCCGCACAAGGCCAGACCAACGACACCCACGGAAACTAGGCACAACCAGGCTATAACTGTCGTGCAAGCTCGGGCAAAGAGTCATACTTGGAAATGTCGTGAGGAAACGTCGTCACAACAATGACTGGCAGCCAAGAGGAGGACATGCTGTCCACACCCTCTGCTCGCCGGCATAGCTCCTGCCTCCCCTCCACGGAAGAGCGAGATAGAGCCGCCACGGAAACACACAAACGCATGCAACACCGCAGCTTGGCCAAGTTGCGGCCCCACGCCTAGCACCACTACATGGCTCTGGAACCAACGCAGAGAGAGGCAGTGATACAAAGGACTATATGGGCCGCGCCGGGAAGAAAATACCTCAACAACCTAGGCATCCCGCCCCAGACAAGATGTGATGGACCACATTGTTCAAACTTGTTAACCTGATAATGAGCCTGATACGACTCCGCCTCCTGCGAACGAGCCGAAGCTTCGCAAGGGATATCATTCACACATGTCTATAGAAATATAAAGGAAACTATAGAACAGAAGTAAACATTCCATTCCACAAATATTTACATGGGATTTACATAACCAGTTCCTCAACTAAACCATAAACTAGTACAACAGAACCTGGGGCATACCCCGAGGTGTATAAAGAGAGAAAATTACACTGTTGGTGGTGGCGCAGACCCTGCTCTGCTACGGTGCGGCCTGGAACTAGAAGACATATGGGAAGCCTCCTACTCTCCCTCACCTGAAAGGAGTAGGGGGGTGAGCCTCGCTAGTCACTGGCTCAGTAGGGAAACTCCCCCAAAGAAACAGAGCAAACCACAACTCAAGTAACTAAGCAGGAAACTACGCTATAGCAATTTATAGAATTATCTAAGCAAGATATTAAAGCTGTAATTTACTTACCGCTTGCTGACCTCAAATGTATTGTTAATAAATAAATGGAAAACCCAAATAGGTGTACGAGCTAAAGTAGGTAAACGACAAACTCGGGTCACGTAGCCTGGCTCGCGACACCAGTAACCAACCCAGAGAAACACACAGGTCTACCTCTCAGTCTCGCAGCCACGGATGAAAGGTCTAGCTGCTGCTCCACTAAACCAAACAAGAACTGTGGAGACCAACCAAACCACCACACCTGCAGGTCACACCCCGCAGGCCCATGCCTGACACCTTTAGGAACTCTGGCCTAAACTCCCTAAAGTGAGGCACTAGAAACATGACTAACTGGGGTCCAGCATGTCTACTGGTGTCTGTCCCCCCAACTACGAGTGCGCTACAAGCGACGAAACAACAAACTCTCACAAGTCGCTGTCCCTGTCATCTTTCCCTCAGTCGGACGACAACTCTCCTCGAGAGCGAGGGTGTCCAGGAAGACGACAAGACACTAACGGCACCATTGTACCGGGATAAACCCCGAGCACACCCACGTGTCTGGCTCACCTCGAAACCTGGGGCTCCCAACTATAGAGGTAACCACGGAAGGCGTAACACTACCTGCCACGCACACGGAATTTCACGCACGCTATATAAACCACGTGAACACACACGGGTCACTGAAACCAGTCGCACGCTCACAACCACGTGAGTCTGCAGTTCACCATGTGAGCCGCATTCCCAAGGAGCACAACAAGTGCCAAAGCACCGCTAACCATTTCCATGCTCATCGGATAACCATACCACACATCGGTTAACCATAAACGGCACGTACCATAACAAACACATACAAATGTAACCCATCAGCTGTGATCGCGACAGGGGCCTGGGCTGTGATCAGGTCGCGACACCTCGACATGTCACGATCGCAAACGCGAACATGACGTATCGTCCTGTCGTGATCTGATCGCGACAGGGGAGATCGTTGCCTTCGCAGGCGAAAAACCCTACCCGGGTCCCCTTCGCCAGAAACCCTAAAAACCTTGCCAAACATGGTTTCTAATCCATTTTTCATGCTCTTTGTGATGACTTAGCATGCCATCTATGGTTCTTAAAGACATCACATGACACACACACAGTGATTCTATTAAGGAAAAGGGTAGAATCTCCCTACTTTAATGAAGAACACAAAAAAGGGCGATAAACCGGCGTTTCTCCCGCTCCACACGCGATCCTCGCGGCGAGAACACGACTAACCGAAGCCCACGAACTCGAATCACCCAGAATCCCTCGAGCAAAACCTCCCCTGACCAAGCAGAGCTTGTAAAAGCTCTGTTCTGCCATGGTTTCTTAAAAATGCAGCTCAGTTGGGAACGCGACGTATGACTACATCGCGACTTGGTCGCGACGCGGCTGCCCATCGCGATATGCCTGTCAACGTCAGCACGCCCGTCCCGCGCGCGACATGCGGTGCACATGCAGATGACGAGCCAAAATGGTGGCAACCAGAACGCGACGTCCCCGGGTGTCGCTATGAGAACGCGACGTGCCCCTCTGTCACGTTCAAAGACAGATAACAAACCTACGTTTTGGGCCAACCAGCCGGCCCACAACGCCCCGAAAACCTATGTAATCACCTGCTACACACAATGTGGGCCACACACTAGCCACCACAATGAATATAAGACGATCTGAACAGTCGATATGCTACATTACTATCACCTAAAAGAAATTTTGTCCTCGAAATTTAAAGCGGAACCCGATATCAAAAATTTTCTTTTAAAATTAACAGGGTACTATCACCTAAAAGAATTAAAAGCTTACTCAAATAAATATGGATACATCTTCATCATTTCTTCTGCTAGTTCCCATGTATCCTCACCGCCTTGCCTGTTTTCCCATCTGACTTTCACTAAATCAATGTTCTTATTCCTGAGCTTTTGGGTTCTGCGGCCTGTGATCTATACTGGATATTCTGGCATAGTCATGTCTGGCTTTAATTCACTCCTCTAGTAACTAACTACTTGGGATGGATCTTCAATGTACTTTCTGAGCATTGAAACATGGAACACATTATGAACATCTGTGAAGTCTGCTGGCAGATCTAACCTGTAAGCCGTCTCGCCTAATCTTTCTATTATCTGGAATGGACCTACATATCTGGGGCTCAACTTGCTTCCCTTGCTGAATCTAAATACACCTTTAGTAGGAGAAACTTTCAAAAATACATAATCCCCCACCTCAAACTGCAATGGTCTGTGTCTGTTATCAGCATAACTCTTCTGTCGACTCTGTGCTATTTGAAGTTTTTCTTTAATAAATTTAACTATTTCTGCACATTGCCTGACTAACTCCAGACCCAGAACATGCCTCTCTCCTACCTCATGCCAATTTAGTGGTGTCCTGCATGGTCTGCCATATAATACCTCATAGGGTGCCATTCCAATACTTGCTTGATAACTATTATTATATGCAAATTCAACCATACTCAAATGACGTTCCCATATTCCTCCCCAAACTAAGCAACAGGCCCTCAACATATCTTCTATTGTCTGGATGGTCCTTTCTATCTGTCCATCTGTCTGTGGATGATATGCTGAACTATATCTTAACTCAGTGCTAATTACATTCTGCAAACTTCTCCAAAAGCCTGAGGTGAATCTTGGATCTTGGTCTGAAACAATAGTAACTGGAATTCCATGAAATGGTATTATTCTTTCCACACATAATTTGGCTAATCTGTCTACTAACCATGACATATTAACCGGTAACAGTCTGCAAACTTTAGTCAGTCTATCAACAAAAACCCAAACGCCATTGTGACCCGCTCAGCTGGGCAAACCCACTATAAAATCCATAGCTATATCATCACATTTCCATTGTGGTATGGGCAAAGGTTGCAGCAAACCTCCTGGCCGTTGATGTTCTGCTTTTACTTGCTGACAGACATCACATCTTGCTATAAATTCTGCAATTTCTCTTTTCATGTTTGGCCGCCAGAAAAGACCCTTCATTCCCTGATACATCTTAGTACTGCCTGGATGAATAGTATATCTTGATCTATGGGCCTCCTCTAACACTTTCTGTCTGATTCATGCATCAGCCGGAACATACACTCGGCCTTTTAATCTAACTACATTATCATGGCCCAAAGTTACCTCCTCCATTCTTAGAATATTTTCCATGTTCTCATCTGCTTTCTGGGCTTCAACTATCTGTCTGTAAAGAGATGGTTCAACTGCACTATTCACCAACACTGCTCTCTGCTGACTTTTTGGCACATATAAAGAATTATCTACTATCTCTTCATATAATTTCCATTCTTGATCATAAGTTGATTCATAACATTTTTTCTACTCAGTGCATCTGCCACAACATTTGCTTTACCCGGATGGTATCCCAAACTGAAGTCATAATCTTTTAAATATTCCATCCATCTGCGTTGCCTTAAATTCAAATCTTTCTGTGAGAATATATATTTCAAGCTTTTATGATCTGTAAATATTTCAAATCTTTCTTCATATAAATAATGCTGCCAAATCTTCAAAGCAAATATTACCGCTGCCAATTCTAAATCATGAGTCGGATAATACTCTTCATGTTTCTTCAATTGCCTAGAAGCATAAGCAACCACTTTTCCATGCTGCATTAATACTGCCCCTAATCCTCTTCTGGATGCATCTGTATATATCACAAAACCACCACTTCCTGAAGGAATTTCTAATATTGGTGCTGTAGTAAGCCTCTTTTTCAATTCAGCAAAGCTGCGCCTGCACTCAGAAGACCACACAAAAGTAACTCCCTTCCTGGCCAACTTGGTCATTGGGACTGCTATTTTAGAGAAATGTTGAATAAATCTTCTATAATAACCTGCAAGACCCAAAAAGCTTCTGATCTCTGACACTGTTTTTGGCTCTGCCACTTCAACACTACTTCTACTTTCGCTGGATCCACTGCAACTCCTTCACCAGAAATCACATGACCCAAAAACTGTCTCTCTTTCAGCCAGAATTCACACTTACTGAACTTAGCAAATAGCTGATGTTCTCTAAATGCATGCAAGGTGATTCTTAAATGGGCTGCATGTTCCTCTTCTATGTGAATATATCAAGATATCATCGATAAAAACTACTATAAACTAATCCAGATACGGATGAAATATTCTATTCATCAAGTTCATAAATGCTGCTGGCGCATTTGTCAACCCAAATGACATTACTACAAATTCATAATGTCCATACTGGTCCTGAAAGCTGACTTTTCAATGTCTTCCTCCTTAATTCTCAACTGATTATATCCTGATCTCAAATCAATCTTGGAGAACACCTTTTCTAACTGAAGTTGGTCAAACAAATCATCTATTCTTGGTAGCGGATACTTGTTCTTGATGGTAACCTTATTCAACTGCCGGTAATCTATACACATCCTCAGACTACCATCCTTCTTTCTAACAAATAGCACTGGTGCACCCCATGGTGAGTGACTTGGCCTAATGAAACCTTTCTCTAATAACTCCTGCAACTGCTTCTTTAACTCTTTTAATTCTGTTGGTGCCATCCTGTACGGTGCCTTTGATATTGGCATACTGCCTGGTTCTAATTCAAAAGTGAAATCTACCTCTCTGCGCGGCGCTAGCCCCGGCAAATCAGTTGGGAATACATTTATAAATTCTCTAACCACTGGCACAGACTCTACAGATTTATGAGACTCAACCAGACTCACAGAAGCAAGATACGCTACACATCCTGCATTATTTAATCTTCTAGCCTTGAGCGCAGAAATGATAAACTTAGAAGAATAATAGGGCATACCTTGAAATTCAAAAGTTGTTCCATCAGGTCTACAAAACCTGACCCTCTTCTTTCTACAGTCTACCAGAGCACCATAAGCCTCTAACCAATCCATACCCAGAATCAAATCATACTCCTTTAAAGACAAAGCATACAACTTTGCCGGCAATTGATTCCCATGAATCACAATTGGAACCTCATCTAAATAACATGAAGTAAGCATAAAATCACCGGTAGGAACCTCAACCACCAATTCACACTGCCTTTCTTCTATGGGATGAGCCAGACTATCCAAGAAATCTTCAGAAATAAATGAATGAGAAGCACCTGGATCAATTAATATTCTAGCTGAGAAATCAAAGATCGGTAATATACCTTCAATGAGATTTGATGCTTCTGCCTGCGCCCTGGTGATTGGCATCACCCGACCTCGACCTCCTCTCTGATAAGGGGCTCCTCTGCCTCTATCTGCTGATGGCTGATATATTTGCTGTTGCTGCTGAGTCCCTCTACCATAACCATATCATCGAGATGGGCAATCCCTGGCATAATGTCCTGGCTGACCACAAGCATAACATATGACCTCCCGAAAGTTGCGGGTTGACCTGCGGTACTCTGCTGGAACTCCTCTGGAACCGGTGGCCTGTAGCCACGTCCCTACTGAAAACCACCTTGCTGGAAACCCTGTTGCCTGCCTCTACCTTGTCCTCCTCCTTGGAAGAATTTCTTGATCTGCTTACCTCAATTTGCTATCCCAGACGATGATGCTCCTGAGGGTGCCTTTCCTTTGCTGATGCCCTGCGACTGCTGGGGAAGTCAGAAGCTGCCTGAACCTCCCGCCTGAGACTGACTTTGCCTATCCTGCAAAGTCCTCTCCAACATAGCTGCCCGCTGTGCTACCTCCTCTACTGTCCTGCACATCAGTGGAGCTACTGCATCCTGCAACTCAGACCTCAATCCCCTAATAAAATATTCCACCATTATTGCATGATCGGTCACCACATAAGGGGCATATCTACTCAATGCCATGAATCTCATCTGATATTCCAACACAGACAATCTTCCTTGCTGTAAAGTTCTAAACTACTCCCTTTTTGCTTGGATCTGTATTGGAAAGAACCTGTCATTGAAAATCGTAAAAAATTCTGGCCAAGTAATTCCATCTTCTGTCCTTCCTGTAAAAATAGTCTGTAACTTAAGTCTCCACCATTCCTGAGCAAATCCCCTCAACTGATAAATAGCAAGAATGACTCTGTCCTCCTGCGGACACCTCATAGTCACAAATACTCTCTTGATCTCATGTATCGAATGCTCTGCAGTATCTGGGTTAGGGCCACCTGAGTAAGTAGGAGGCTGTAACGTCAGAAACCACTCCACAAGAACTATGGGATCCTCTGCGGTAGCTGGCCTCACTGGTACTTTAGGGTGCACAGGTACTACAGGAGGTACCTCAACTCCTACTTGGGATAAAACTGGGGCTGCTGGCACTGCCTCCTCAACAACTGGTATTGCTGGTTGTGCGGGTCCTGGCTGATCCATCCTCATACGGATCTCCGTAAGACTTTCCCATATCTGCTCAATCATCCTCTGCGTAGGATCCTCCAGATCATCACCACCTCCTCCCTAATCTCTCCGATCTGCCATTTCTGATCCTGCACAAACAATTTTCCAACCACACAATACAACACATATCAACACAAAAACCCAGGGTCAACTACCAACAGTGGGTTTAAGTGAAGAATTGGCTATGTAAATTTCTTGTTCCTTAACATTTATATGGACTATGCTCTGATACCAAATGTGACGGACCACATCGTTCAAACCCGTTAACCTGATAATGAGCCTGATACGACTCCGCCTCCCGCGAACGAGCCGAAGCTTCGCAAGGGATATCATTCACACATGTCCGTAGAAATATAAAGGAAACTACAGAACAGAAGTAAACATTCCATTCCAAAAATATTTACATGGGATTTACATAACCAGTTCCTCAACTAAACCATAAACCAGTACAACAAAACCTGAGGCATACGCCGAGGTGTACAAAGAGAGAAAATTACACTGCTGGTGGTGGCGCAGACCCTGCTCCGCTACGGTGCGGACCGGAACTAGAAGATGGATGGGAAGCCTCCTGCTCTCCCTCACCTGAAAGGAGTAGGGGGGTGAGGCTCGCTAGTCACTGGCTCAGTAGGGAAACTCCCCCAAAAAACCGAGCAAACCACAACTCAAGTAACTAAGCAGGAAACTACGCTATAGAAATTTATAGAATTATCTAAGCAAGATATTAAAGTTGTAATTTACTTACCGCTTGCTGACCTCAAATGTATTGTTAATAAATAAATGGAAAACCCAAACAGGTGTACGAGCTAAAGTAGGAAAATGCCAAACTCGGGTTGCGTAGCCTGGCTTGCGACACCAGCAACCAACCCAGATAAACACACAGGTCTACCTCTTAGTCTCGCAGCCACGGACGAAAGGTCCAGCTGCTGCTCGACTAAACCAAACAAGAACTGTGGAGACCAACCAAACCACCACACCTGCAGGTCACACCCCACAGGCCCATGCCTGACACCTTTAGGGACTCTGGCCTAAACTTCCTAAAGTGAGGCACTGGAAACAGGACTAGCTGGGGTCTAGTACATCTACTGGTGTCCGTCCCCCCCAACTACGAGCGAGCTACAAGCGACTAAACAACAAACTCTCACAAGTCGCTGTCATTATCATCTTTCCCTTAGTCGGACGACAACTCTCCTCGAGGGCGAGGGTGTCCAGGAAGGTGACAAGACCCTGACGGTACAACATTACCGGGACAAACCCCGAGCACACCCACGTGCCTGGCTCACCTCGGAACCTGGGGCTCCCAACTGTAGAGGTAACCATGGAAGGCGTAACACTACTTGCCACGCACACGGAATCTGACACACGCTACATAAACCACGTGAACACACACGGGTCACTGAAACCAGTCGCACGCTCACAACAACATGAGTCTGCAGCTCACCATGTGAGCCACATTCCCAAGGAGCACAACAAGTGCCAAAGCACCGCTAACCATTTCCATGCTCATCGGATAACCATACCGCACATCGGTTAACCATAAATGGCACGTACCATAACAAACACATACAAATGTAACCCCTCGGCTGTGATTGCGACAGGGGCCTGGGCTGCGATCAGGTCGCGACACCTCGACATGTCACGATCACAAATGCGAACACGACGTATCATCCTGTCGCGATCTGATCGCGACAAGGGAGACTGTCGCCTTCACAGGCTAAAAACCCTACCCGGGTCCCCTTCGCCAGAAACCCTAAAAACCTTGCCAAACATGGTTTCTAATCCATTTTCATGCTCTCTGTGATGTCCTAGCATGCCATCTATGGTTCTTAAAGCTGTAAACACATGACACGGCACACACACAGAGATTCCACCAAGGAAAAGGGTAGAATATCCCTACTTTGATGAAGAACACAAAAATGGGCGATAACCCGGCGTTTCTCCTGCTCCACACGTGATCCTTGCGGCGAGAACACGACCAACTAAAGCCCACGAACTCGAATCGCCCAGAATCCCATGAGCAAAACCCCCCCTGGCCAAGCAGAGCTTGTGAAACCTCTGTTCTGCCAGGGTTTGTTAAAAACGCAGCTTGTTTGGAAACACAACGTATCGCTACGTCGTGACCAGGTCGCGACGCGGCTGCCCGTCGCGATCCGCCTGTCGACATCAGCACGCCCGTCCCGTGCTCGACACTCGGCGTGCATGCAGATGAAGAGCCAAAACGGTGGCAACCAGAACGCGATGTCCCTGGGTGTCGCTATGAGAACGCGATGCGCCCCTCTGTCATGTTCAAAGATAGAGAACAAACTTGCGTTTTGGGCCAACCAGCCGGCCCACAACACTTCGGAAACCTATGTAAGCACCTGCTACACATAATGTGGGCAACACACTGGCCACCACAATGAATATAAGACGATCCGAACAGTCGATATGCTACACAAGAGAGCTCTACAAATGACTCAGTGCCGCTGTCCAAACCTCATTTTCCCCTCAGCTCCAGAGTCTGCCAAGTTGGCTGCCAACTCGGGCACGCTCGTATCCCAGAGCACTCCCTCAATAGGCTCCGAGGATGGGGGTCCCAGGCAACGGAGACAACCTCTAAATGGGACAAGCCCTCAAGTGCCAAGCACTGGGCGAACAGGTGGGGCAAGCACAACAAGAACCACGCCAAATCGCTGGCTTGTAACCCACGACAAGCCCAGCAAGAAAGAGGCACACATGGATGATCTAGACCCTCGAAACACCACCAGTCGGTACGGAAAACCCGTCGCTCTGCTAATAATCGATTGACCATTGGTCAATTGATTATTAGGCAAACACGACCCTCCTTGCACCGCTGCCACGACACGGCCACGAAGGTGTCACCTTCGGTGACTAAACGCAAGGAAGTAACCTGCCATGTTCCCCACTAGAATGGTCCTAAGGGCAAAGCCTGCCTTGGGGCACAAGCCGACATGCCAACCGGGGCCATGGAAACACCCGAGACAACATGGGTACTATCGCGACCTCCAGGCCGTTGCGACACCATCGTGATGGGGAAAGGCACCGCGACAGTAACCCTATCGTGACGGGGCAAAGCGTTGCGACAACAAACCCTATCGTGAAAGGAAAACGCGTCGTGACAGCGATCTGTATCACGACAGGTAAACGCGTCGTGATAAGGTCACGCCCGACCGGGCAGAGACCTCTTCTGGTGTCGCGACGCATGCCGCGGTCGCGACACCAGCAAAGAGGAAGACCCACGAGATACTCCATCTCGGGGCCACCCACAAGCCGTACACATCACCACATGGGGGAGTGGAGCATGGAGAAGTAGTAAACACTAACTAAAAACCCCGAGGGGCTCTCAATCCACCCGGATCGAGAAGAGTTCAAGCAATCCCTACCTTAAATGAAGAACGAACCCCAATAGGGCCCTTCACGTTGGATTGGCCACCTCCTCCTCGCTCCACACAAGCTCCACGATGCCGGGACACCACGCACGGCCCTCCTCCTCGCCTAAAACACACAAAGGGGAGAGAGGTAGGCGGAGCACCGCTGGAGGGGAAGGAGAAGAGAGGGAAAAGAGAGAAAGGGGGAAGGGTCGCCGGCCAAGGCCTTGCCTTTGGCACCCAAGATGCGACAGGGCGACGCGTCGCGTTAAAGACCTTAATGCGATAGGTCAATGCACCGCGACAAGAACACGTCCCCCAGGGAAGCCGTGACAATGCGACAGGTCGTACTGACACACCTGTCACCCTGACAGGCGTCAGACGATCGAAATGACAGGACACTATTGTGACTTGTTGACCGGTCGTGACAACGAGACGCGATGGGAAAGTTGGGCGCGACAAGAACGCGACGCACATGCTCATCGCAACAAGGATGACTATCGTGTCAGACAACCACGACGCGACACTAATGTGTCACGCAGCATGGACGCTGTAGACACCCATTTCTGACCCATAAGTCGAGCCAAATTCCTTGTCATATCATTGATGCCCCACATTGGCTCATCATTGTCAAGCTGGCTTTCTCCGATCATGATATCCTTTTCATTAGTTCATCGCCCTGGTGGGTTCTTCCTGGTCAAAACAGCCCAATCATATTCATCATTTCGTAGCTCTCTGGGTTAGGATTCTGTCACATCAATCCATACGTAAATCTGATGCACGTGCAAGGAGGTTGGACACTTTGTATGGCCATAAGCTAAAGAGTCCCTGAAGGCGACAGCTTCCCTGTCGTTTTCTCATTCTTAAGGCGACACCCATCCTGTCGCTATCCGGCCTTATAACGATTCTTCATGTCAAAGTCGATTTCCTTCAGAAGGCGACACCTTGATACGTCGCATTCCTAAATTGGCCTTTTTATTCCTTGAAAAATCGCCAGAAAATACTTTAAAAAACCCTTCCTTGAAAGGAAGGTGACGTATCGAGACGTCGCTATTTGGTCGCGACCACGAGGCCGTCGCGTTCTGGACTCCATACATCTTACCCTTTCCGAAGATGATTTGGACACTTGCTACTCATGGATATTCCGTCTTTTGATTGTCCTAGATGCGTCCAAATCCTACCAAAATTGGAGGAGATCTTCTTTAATGCATCTTTTCCGAGATCCAATCGCCCTTGCGTGGCCATGCTTGCTTAAACCCGGACCATTGCCTATTATTCCCTTCACAACCCTTCCAGGAATAATCACCTATAAGTCTCTCCATACAGCGTCTTTTAGGGGATGACCGGCATCTGCTTCTTCATTTCCAAGAGAGCTCCAACTCCTCAAAAGAGTCCCTTGCCTCCAGACGACCAGGAAGTGCCCTCTAGGGTGATTTCTCCCTGCTTATACTTTCTCTCCCCTTTTTTTTCAATTTTCTCTTCATCCATGCATGCATAGAGTAGTTTTCTTCATAGATCATCATTAAAACACTCCACACATACCGTTTTTAAACACCCAAGGGGTTAAAAACCCACCCCACGTGAGTTCCCTCCAAGTTATTTCATGTTTCTTCATATTTTTGGAGTAGATTCATCACAAACGAGTTCTCTAATGGGTTGTTTATCGTTTTGATGTTCTTGGCAGGTGTTCGAAGACATTATAAGCACGAGGCTCTTGCCCCTTGGCCGGATGAGGAGCAGGAAGAGAGAAACCCACAGTCTTCATCCCTTGAAGAAGAAGGCGACCATCCTGCTGTCGCGATCCAGAAGACAACAAGAAGCCCGTCGCGTACCGTTTAACAGAAAGCGGCCCCAACCTTGTCGCGTTCATAGGGATTAGGTACGTCTTCTTTATTCTCTTCCTTTTTTGAAGTAGTTAGCCTTATTCATCCATCTATTTCTCTTGGCAACTGCTTTGGTGGCGATCACGGTCAGTTTTTCTATCTTTTCATCATTCTTTTTGGGGAGCAAATCTCGTGATTACACCTTTTGGCGATCACGGTGGGACCTCTAATACCCATCATGCTTGTTTCTGTCTTCCCCTGCCTTTCCTTGTCGTCCATGTGTGTGGATGTTTCTTTTTTCGTTCACTTTTATCCCTGTTTTGAGTTCTGCTACTCTGGGCGAGAAGGCAACGTTGTAAGGGTCGCGATAAAGGTAGAGACAAGGTGAGCGTCGCAATCAGGTCAGTACATCACCATTTGTTCTTTTATGCTATTTTGGTGTTTTGGTGTGCTGAACCGGAAGGCGACGTTGAATGTATCGCGATAAGGAAGGCGACCGTGAAAGAGTCGCGTCAAGTATGTGTTGTCTGCCCATTCGTTCGTTCATATTATTTTGAAGTCGTGTGTGCTGGATAAAAAGGCGACGCTTCCAGAGTCGCCATCTTGAAGGCGACAGGTTGATCGTCGCGATAAGGTCAGTGCTCCTGATTCAACCCCTTCCTATGTTTTGGGCTTGCTTCAAGTACTCCATCCATATTTCGAGCCATCTGATGCCTGTTCCATGCTTCTGAGAGTCTTTCAGTCCTCCATGCTATAGGGTTGTTTTGGTTTTTGTGCATAACCAGGCCCATCTTGCTCTCTTTCCACTGCAGGAGCTTGGTCGCGACAGGTTACCTGTTGCCTTCTGCTTCTGAGAGCAGGTCGGTCCGGTTTTTTTTTTGTTAGTCTTAAGTTAGAATTTGCATACACTCTGGTGCACATAGGATTTGCATACATATTTCCATATTTGTAGTTTAGGTTGTCCTCCTCGGCGATGCCCACTCTCTCGACCACATATTCCTTGTGTCTGACTAGAGCACTCGCTTGAGGGCCTCTGTAAGTCCCCGCTGACTGTGGATTCCCACACGGCCGCCGAGCTGGTTGTACATGTCGCCACCTAGATCTAGGATTCATTCATTTGGTAAGTTTGAGAAACCCTAGTCACACCCAAAGTTGGAAGCCTTCTCCCTTTAGGAAACCTTCCTTTTGAGAGAACTTGCTAAAAATCAAACTCATTAAAAGGCAAACTTGAACCAAATAAAAGAAACCATCATCATTGCCAATTGCTTGCTTTGGGTGAGACATTTTCTCTTTCTTTTGTTTGCATAGGATTGTCTGTCTAAGAAACTAGGTGTCCGTCTAGGTTAGGTTGTTTCTTAAGTCTGGACAGGTTTTCCCATCTTGGTCCACCCACTTCCCAAAAAAAATGGAGTCCTATCTAAACCCGGTCTATGATGAGAATCAGGATGCCGCGTTCTATACTTCCCAAGACTACGAGGAATCTCTTCCTCATGATCTCTTCGGGGAGTCGACCTGCCCTTGGGTTGCCACAGTCCATGCCAGTGAGAGTCACCATCACGACGATGGTGGCCCGGCACTGAATGCCCATCTTCCTCAGGCAGACGATCAAGCTGCTCAGCTCCTGTGCCTAATTCCTCAGCTTGATCACTCATCACCCTCACCCAGAGCGGGTGCCTCACGCCCCATGGCACCTACCTCCGGCCCCTGTATCATCCCGGACATGCCGACAATACTCCCATCCGGCCGCGGACCATTCGATTCACTCCCTTTGAATCTGAGCATTACCATCCATGTGAGTCGAGACCCCGGTCTCCCCCATATCATCCTTGCTACTCACCTCATCCTCTTGAGCCACGCGCTAGGCCAACATCTCGTGCCTCTTCCTTATATGCTCAACCATCCTCTGCTCCCGACATGATGTCCGAGTGGGCGTCCATTAAAAGGAACTCCAAGAGCTGTGAAAGCAAGTCGACCCGAGGCAACACCATGACATGCATATGCCCAATTTCAATGGCTTATGGGTTCCCTCTCCATCTGAACTGCTAAAGTACCGCAAGTAAAATGGCTCTGGCAACACTTACATCCATATCAAGGATTTTATCTATGAGTCCGCACCCTATCAGCATGACCGCCGCTCAATGGCGTACCTATTCCGCCGGTCACTGGACAGGCCTACAATAGATTGGTTCTATTCCCTATTGCCCGAGGATGCAGAGGACTTCACTATTGTGAAGGCAAAATTCCTTGAACAATTCCAAGATAGGGTTGGACCGGAGTATTCTCTTACAGATCTCATGGCCGAATAGATGATGTCAGAGGAAGACTTTGCCACATACGCCGACAGATGGAGGCAGATGGCCACCAGAGTCCCAGGGTACCTTTCAGAGGAGAAAAGGTCAAGATTATCATTTCTAATGCAACCCCCGCCTATAAAAACATTCTAGCAATGAATGATATCACCACCATGCACCAGCTCTACAGCTGTGCCCGCTTCATCCAAACTCAGCTCAAGGACTCCCCCATACACTCCATGTTCGAGCCCCATAAGTCCAGCTTCCAAAGAAAGCCTCAGGGGCCAGTCACCGAAGGTGTCCAAGTGAATGAGCAAGTGAGTGCATTCAACCCTGCTGGCCAGAACCAAAATCGCCAACCTTATACTACTCAGGGTCAGAATATTACCAACCCTCCACAAGGCCAACAACCACGCCAATACAACCAAGTGCCGCCCCCCGATGGTTCCCAACAAAGGTGTCCCTTAGGTCCAAGGAGAACCCATTACCCACCCCTTCCAGAGACACTCTCTGATATCTTCTTGGCCTTGCTCTCCACAGTTGCTATCCGACTCCCTCCAGAAAGGTTGTTGAACCCAAGTGTGGACCAAACAAGGTACTATGTGTTCCATCGGCAACCCGGTCATACCATTGAACAATGCTTCACTTTCAAAGATCTGGTATATGACTTGCATGAGCAGAACAGACTGGATTGGACGGCCCTCCGACAAGTGATTGGAGATATCAAAGAAGGCAGAGGCAGCAGCGCCAACCACCCCCTCACAACAACAGTAGCAGCAGCAGCAACAACACAGTCATTGCAGGACCTGGGCATTGTTCACAACCCCTTGCCAAACCATCCACCAACTCCCAACCCACTACAGCAACCAGCCCAGGTAAACCCTATCGTTCACCACCCCCCTCCTCAAGCGAACCGGATGTACAATGATGAACTCGATGTCCAGCAGATGATGGCCATTAACCACCAGTACCCTCTACAATCCCAAACACTACAACCAGTCAACATGGCTCCTCAATCAGTTCCTCCCTTAGTTTCCTTGGCCAACGCCATCATACTGCACGTCAGTTCAACACCCACACCAGTCGCTGGTTCCTTCGTTATCCCGCCACCAGTCATACCCTTTGCTCCACCTGTCTCCATACCACCACCACCCGTCATATCCGCTCCCACACCCATCATCCTACCACCACCTGGGCTAGACCAACCTTCCGTCGCCACTCTGTCCTCCGCCAGACAACCCCTCAACCAACCAACCACCCTGCTGAGTGGACGAGTCTTTCACCGCCCGTACCCACCTATCTCCACTGCCTCCACTAGCCAAAGCAACCACCAACAGGTCCTGCAACCACCTCAGCAACAACCACAAGACAAGGAGGTGATTGAGCCATTACCTGGGACACATTATGATTCCTCAAGCATCTTGATCATGTGTCAGCCAAGATCTCCATACTGGAGTTGATAAAGAAATCCAAGGAGACCAAGAGGCATTGAGAAATTTTCTACAAAAGGTAGTGGTGAATGAGGATAAGCTAGCTGAAAAACTGCCAAGTGCACTAGCCATGGTAACCCGTGGGCCGACAATTACCTTTGCTGAGAATGAGCTAGCACCCCCAGAAGCCAAGAGGCTCCCACTCTGTGTGACCCTCGTCATCAAACACATAGCAGTAGGGGCAGCACTGGTTGACACGGGAGCATCCATTAATGTCTGCCCACTAAGCACCATCAGAGCCTGTGATGTGTCGGAAGGGATACTGAGACTGACGCCAACCACCATAGCAACCTTCGACAACTCCAGAAGATCCTGCCACGGCATGGTGACTGTACAAGTTGAACTGGGGCCACTCGCTGTCGCGATTGACCTTTATGTACTTGACATCGACCCCATGTACAAAGCTATCCTGGGGCACCCATGGTTAGAAGCACTAGTGGCTGTACCGTCCACCGCACATCAGTGTCTCAAATTCCCCTTCCAGGGATGGATCATCAAAGTCAAAAGCATACCCACTACTCACACTGTCGATGCCATTAATGATACCCTCCTCCCGGCTGTCTGCCCACCAACAAGCCCATCATCTCAGTGCTGGACATCAACTACCCTTGGGGCTACTCATTCCAGTCCAAACAAGAGCCCAGTCCAGCACAGGTCAATACGGTCAAAAGGAAAGAGCCACTTAACACTAGAGGGTGGCAGATTATGATGAAGCTAGGCTATGAAGAAGGCAAGGGTTTAGGGGCAGAACTGCAAGGCATATTCAACCCCATCATGGACATTGTAATGAAAAGCCGATGGGGACTGGGTTATAGGGAGAAATCCAAGCCGGGTCATCCAGCACATCCACTCTCAAGGCCGACCGTGAACCACTCACATGGACGCTCTGGTGCCACTTCGTCAAAGGCCCTACCCAACCTGGGTACAACACTATGGTGGTCGAGGGCGAACTGTCGCACCACGAGGTGCAAGGCAGGAATTTTTCTCGGCATATGGCCCCTATGCTCACATATAGGGCGCTGGAAGAACTCCGCCCAAGAAAGAGAAGGAAGACAGGGACCCGGAGGTTGAATGGTACCGCTGGTTCGACATGGAAGATATCACCATAGCTTTCAGCCGTCTGTTCTGGGAAGAGGAGAGAACATGGCCACCAGCTACAGCCGAATTGCTAGAGCCACCCACATCCATCACTTCCAAGAGGCAGTTAATGCATGAAACCACAGACATAGGAGAGCCAGACATCCCCTATGAAGAAGGGAGGACAGTAGACGAGTTGTGGAGGGGCACCTGCCTAGCCATCCACCCATCACTCTTGAACTCTCTCCTTCCCAGCCTTGTCCCTTCATCTCCTCCCCTACTCATTCAGCTGTCTCCCCAGCTCCTGGCAGCTGCACACGACATCCTCACTCCTGATCTCCCCTCCTCAGTCCTCTCCGCTCTGCAATCCAATCCGAGCAACCACGAGGTCACTCTCTCATGTTGCATGCTCTCCACTGACCTCCAAAAAAAACTGCCAATCTTCAAATGCACCTTGAGGTCGAGGAGTCGGCATACCTCCTTCACTCTCCTGATCAGGGGCTCCCCTCGATTGGGGCTTCCCCTCCTGCTCCTTCATTAGGAGCCATCCTTTTTGAGGACACCATGTCCTCCAGTAGTCCTGTAGAGTCATCTAGTCAGGAAAAGTCTAGGGTAGAAGAGTCGAGTCTTAGTTTAGGTGAGTCTAGGATAGAGAGTCAGGTCAACCCAGCACCTACTAGGTCCAAGCGTCGCCTAGGAAGAAACGGGGCAAGGCTATTCCCCGATATCTTCAAGAGTTAGCTCGGCGATGTCAGGCGTTACTGCTAATAGAGGAATTCACAAAGGAAGCGTTGGTGTTAGAAGAGGAGATTGAGCACGATGGGGTGTTCGTAGACAACTGGTTTGGTATCCATGAGATCATGAATGATGAGGACCCAATTGATGAAGAGGATACCGAAGTAGATGACGCTGCCGAAATGTACGCAAGTGGCGTAAGGAGATTTGATGAACCTACAACGGCAGTGGATGAACCTACTAAGGAAGTCAACCTCGGAACAGAAGAAGATCCTAGGATTGTGATAAATTCAGCGAACCTCCCTTCAGATGAAGAAGAGGAACTGGTGCAAATTCTGAGGGAGTATAAAGACACATTCGCCTGGTCATATGAGGACATGCCTGGTCTAGACCCCTCACTAGTGGAGCGCCGACTTGTATTGAAAGAAGGGGCAAAGGCCATAAAGTAGAAACTCATAAGGTTCCACCCACTCATGGCCCTGAAGATGAAGGATGAAGTAGACAAACTCCATAAGGCCAGATTCATCAGGGTAGTACTTTATCCGAATTGGGTGGCAAACATAGTCCCAGTCATGAAAAAGGATGGAAAAGTAAGAATTTGTATCGACTTCTGGAACCTAAATAAGGCATGTCCAAAGGACGACTTCCCGCTTCCTCACATTGATGTACTAATTGATAACACTGCTGGGTATGAGACCCTCTCATTCATGGATGGATACCCAGGCTACAACCAATCCATCTAGCTCCTGAAGATCAAGAGAAAACATCCTTCACCACACCCTGGGAACATACTTCTATGTAGTCATGCTGTTTAGGCTTAAGAATGCTGGGGCTACCTATCAAAGGGCGATGATGGCCATCTTCCATGATATGATGCATGTTTCTGTAGAAGTATACGTGGATGACATCTTGGTGAAGTCAAGAACCAAGAGAGAACACCCTGAAATCCTCGCCAAGGTGCTGCAAAGGTCGAGGGAGTACAAACTGAGAATGAATCCAAAGAAATGTGTGTTCGGGGTATCAACAGGGAAGTTTCTAGGGTTCATAGTTAGCAAGCGGGGTATTGAGATTGATCCGAATAAGGCCAAGGCTATAGCGGAAATGCCACCTCCAAATAATATCTCACAACTAAGAGGGTTGATTGGGCATTTGCAATTCATTAGAAGATTCATATCTAGCATTCACAGCGATGCCGCCTGTTCTATGATCTTTTGAAAGGAGGGGGAAAGTTTGAATGGAATAACAAATGCCGAGAAGCCTTTGATGATTTGAAGATGTATCTCATGAATCCCCCTGTTTTGCAACCTCCTGTACCCGGGAAACCACTAATCCTATATCTCTCAGTCATTGAGGACTCTCTAGGTACTGTCCTTGCACAACACGATGAATCTGGGAAAGAAAGGGCAGCATACTATCTCTCTAGGCTTTTCAACACCGCAGAATCCAAGTACACCACCGCAGACAAAACTTGTGCCGCGCTCGTATGGGTAGTTCAGAAACTCAAGCATTACTTTCTTGCCCACGAGGTCAAGCTGATCTCGAGGATGGATCCACTCAGGTACCTTCTAGAAAAGCCTGTCCTCTCTGATCGGCTTGCGCGCTGGCAGAGCTTCCTCTCACAGTTCGACATTTCCTTTGTGGTCCAAAAGGCCATCAATGGATATGCCATCGCAGAGCACCTTGCCCATTTGCCACTCCCTCACAGCGATTCCGTCCGAGAAGAATTCCCCGATGAAGATCACTCGGTCATCATCAAAGGCCCCTTCTGGTCCCTCCATTTTGATGGAGCACTCAACTCCCAGGGATGGGGCATTGGAGCCGTGCTGCTCACCCCGGAAGGTGTTACCATCCCCATCGCCTATCAACTCACCTTTTACGCCACTAACAACATGTCTGAGTACGAGGCTCTCCTCGCTGCTCTCAAGCGTGCTTATATCTTGGGTGCATCCCACCTTAGAATCATAGGAGACTCTCAGCTTGTTCTGTGGCAGGTGCTCTCAACTTACCGCACTCGTGATCCAAAGCTTAAACCCTATCATGATTTGGTCATGCTGTTGGCAAGGCAGTTCCAAAGCTTATCTATATCCATACTCCTCGCTCATAAAATATCTTGGCCGACGCTCTGGCATCGCTGGCTTCATCTCTATCCTTCCCACTGAGTCGCCGGACCGAGACAATCGTCGTCCAACGACTCGATGTCCCATCCATCCAGGATCCTTAGTTCGACAACCTTAGGACAACCTTAGAAGAGAGGGCTGAGAAGAGAGGAGCACAGCAAGTCATGCTAACTGAGCTCGAGGAAATCATAGATGAAGAGGAACTGCCGTGGTATTTTGAGATTGAGAATATTGCAAGGATGGACATATCCCGAAGGGGCAAATGCGGAGGATCACAAGGCCATCAGAAGAGCCGCCTTAAGGTACACAGTTGTTGGAGAAGTCCTGTACAGGCGAGCCCTTAATGGAGTTCTTTTGCGATGTCTTACCGATGACGAAGCATGGAAAGTGGTAGAAGGAGCCCATGCTAGTGAGTGTGGAGGGCACGTCAACAGTCAAATGCTTGCAAAGAAGATCATTAGGCAGGGCTACTACTGGACAACCCTAGAAGAAGACTATACCATCTACGTCTGTAGGTGCGTCAAATGCCAACTCCATGCTGATAAAATCCATGCTCCTTCAACCTCACTTCATCCACTCTCCACACCTTGGCCATTCTCTATGTGGGCTTTTGATATTGTTGGCCCCCTTGGTGATCCTAATGCTCAAACCAATCAAAAATCCTTCATCCTAACAACAACTGAGTATTACACCAAGTGGGCAGAAGCAGAAGCATTTGAAGAAATCAAAGCATCCACAGTGTGCCGCTTCATCATAAGAATATCATCTCGCAGTTCGGAGTGCTAAGCAGCATCGTCACGGACAACGGGCCACAATTCATTTCACAAGAACTCCAGGACCTCTGTAAGAAATACAACATCACTCTGCATCATTCATCTCCATATTACCCACAAGGCAATGGCCAAGCTGAGGCAACTAATAAAACCCTTCTTAAAATCTTGAAGAAAACTTGTGAATCGCATAAATTCGCCGATTGGCCAGAAAAGCTAATAGAGGCTCTATGGGCCTATCGTACCTCTGTCCGTACTCCCAGGGGGCAAACCCCGTACGCTCTCACTTACGGGATGGAGGCGGTAGTTCCATACGAGATCCTGATCCCTTCGCTAAGAGTCCAACTTGATAAGGAACTCAATCTTGACGAACGTCGAGAGGCGTTGCTAGTCCAATTGGAACTCTTAGATGAAAGACGACTCATGGCGGCCGATCATGTGCTTTCATATCAAAGACAAATCTCAAGGTCTTTCGAGAAGAAGGTAATTGAATGGAAATTCCCAGAGGGTGATATGGTTTTGAAACGCATTTTTATCAAACCTAGAGGTCTAGGTCTTAGCTGCAACCAAACTGGGAAGGTCCGTATGTCGTGAGAGAAGTGTATCCAGAGAATGCCTACCGCCTAACTAATGCTGAGGGCATAGAGTTGTCACATCCATGGAATGGGTTGTACCTTAAAAGATTCTATCCCTAGGCCTATAGGCGTGAGGCCACAATACTTAGACAAGGGATGACCCCGTGTTAAGAGTCCGAAATCCCCTCCCCGACCGTCAAAGGTTGACCTAAGTCAGGATCAACACACACACATGACAGGCCAGGGCGATCGCGCTTAGGAGATAACATGGCTAGGTGGGCCCTACTTTAGCGATATGATGATCGTTCTCTTCCAAATCAGTCGAGGTGTAGGAGCAAGAGTCGCAAGGGTGAGGTAGTCAACCTTAAGCATACCCTGACGAGAGGAAGCCTCAAACAGGGACGGTCAAATAAAAGGAGAAAAAGAACAAAAGGCAAAGGAAAGAATCAAAGATACATGACGAAACAGGGCATGGCAAAGAGTGGCAAAGTCCCCACGGGATGCTCATAAGCCCGGTCGTACGCATGCCCCAGTCAATGCAAATGCATAGAAAGACCACAAAGTCCCTACGCAATAGGCCTAATCTTTGAAGGGTATGCTGTGGAAGAAGCCGAACCCAACGTTCTTAAACCTACATTAGACTTCCCTCAAATAGTCTTCCAGTTCCCCCTATAAGATCAGACCATCCCTTAGGTATGGTCTAACTAGCCGCACTATCATCTAGGGGTAATCATCCATGCCATGTCACCCCAAGCGCACATCCTATCTTGGTAAGGCCTTTGACGAAAGAGGGAGGTGATCAAGACTTCAAACCAGCGGTTCGGACCAATTTATGTGTTGTGGCCCGAAAGGGCGAGTGCCTTCCGTCTCGCGCGTCTTATTTTTAGGAAGGGCTAACGTCGGTTTTAGGCATCTTTCAAAAGCCCAAAAAAAATCAAATATTTCAAAACTCAAAAAAAAACAAAAAAAAAGAAAAAATCAAGAAAAAATCAAATAAGTTTAAACTCCAAAAAAATTGAATATTTCAAAACTCCAAAAAAATCAAATATTTCAAAACTCCAAAAAAATTAAATATTTCAAAACTCCAAAAAAATCAAACATTTCAAAACTCCAAAATATTTTCAAATCCCAAAACACTCTACTCTTTCATTCATGCATGGTATTTATTTATGTCTTTTTGCCTATTTAATAAGGCTTAGCCCTTGACCATTTATCAAGTTGGTCACTCGTCACGTTTTGAGGCAAGGGGCTAAGTCTAAGAACGGATCTAACTTGTTTTGTGGTTTTCTTGAGTGTGCAGGGGGTAGTAGAAAGAAAAGAAAGTGGCACTCACGTCTCACTCGTCACTCTCACACAACTACAATCCATAAACCAAAAGAAATCCAAATTCCATTTCATGCTATATACACTGTACATCACCATCATCATGATAAAAAAGGGGTGAAGTACGAGCCCTCAACCACTCTCCCCAGTACCCTCAGGTGGGCAGGAAGGTGGAGGGGCCATCTCTCTCGGTCCCGTCATGCTCCCCTCTGCTGCTCCCTCGTGCCGTCGTGCCTCCACCTCGTTCCTCCGTCGTCCGGAGGAACCTGTCAGATAATGTCCGGCGGACCCGCTCAGGATGCCGCTCCTACTGGCCGAGGAATGGCTGCGCCCGACCAACGCCAAGGCCCTCTCGATCCCCTTCATCTCCGACCTCAGTAGCTCGTAGCGATGCCGCTCGCTCCCTAGCTGCGAACAGAGCTCGTCCACCTCCCGACGCAGTCCGGTCGCCTCGTCTGTCTGGGGGCGTAGGCGCATCTCTGCCATCTCCTTCTCTAGCGCAGCTGTCTGCGCTAGAGAAGCCCTCAGATCTGCCTCCTGCAACTCAAGACTTTTGTTAAATAAATGAAATAAGAAACAAGGTGCATGTAATCAATGGCTCACCCACTCCTGCAGCTCTGCCGCGGCATCCTCCGCCCGTCTCACCGCCGCTACTAGCTGGCCCTCTAGCATGGAGCGGCCGGGCTCGTCTCGTGAGGTGGAGGCACCTCCCACCATCTACTGAGCCCGCTCTAGCTCGGCGCGCTGCAAAGGAAAAGTAGAAGTCAGTCAACTGAAGTTAAGCGTAGAAAGGGGAGAGAGAAGAGTACTCACCAGCTGTGTCACGGTCTGCTGAAGGTCGTCCCTCTGCTGGATGGTGGAGTGGAGGACACCCTCGAGGGAGGCGATCCGCCTCTCCGGGTCGAGCTGTAAACACAAGTCAGGTTAGCCAACAATTAATGATTAAAATACTTAGAAAGGCTAAGTTGTAGTACTCACCGGTCGACGGGTCCCCTTGTATACCTGAGCCTCGTACCTCCGTGCGTAGGCACAGAAGTATTCCTCGTCGCTGGTAGCCTTCGAGGTCACCACACGACCTCGCTGCTCCCAGTCCTCCAGCTGCTCCCGGACCCGCACCGTCCAGTCCGTGACCTGCTGGATGCCATGGAAGCTGCGACCCGGCCTCTCCCAAGATCTCTGCCGCGTCGGAAACTCCACTGCTGCCTGGTGAAGCCCCAGCGTCCGCGCGACCAGCCAAAGGTGGAGTGGTACCACCTTGTTGAAAGCATGCAGCCAAATATCCCTACCGAAGTAGGGGCGGCTCTACTCCACCGAAGGCTGGACGGCGTCATCCTCCCCAGCATAGGGAGTCCAGTCAACCTGCACATCACAGAAAGCTTGTTAATCAATTTTTAGTGGCAAAAGAAGGAAAAGGTGCTAGTGTAGAAGTACTCACGTGTCCGAAGGGGACAGTGTCCAGCGCATCGTGAATGAGCGTTACCTGCTAGCGCAGGGATTGGTCGTCGCGACGGAACTGCCAGCGCTACAAGAAAGGCACGGCGCCCGGTCACCTCGGCACTCCTAGGCCTAAGGAGGGGAGGTAGTGGTACGCCCACACCTGCAAAACAACACAGTCAGTATCACAGTCAATAAAAATAAAGAAAAGCAAGAAAAGGGTAAGGGTGAGAAGTGTACCTGAAGTAGTGGGAAGAACCCGGCCACCCCTGTCTCCCTGCTGGAGGTGTCCAAGCTATCGAAGAGGTGGGCCAGAAGGGCCGCACCCCATGCGTAACTGCCTACTCAGGTCAAGTCCTCCAACAGGGGCAGACACCGGCAACTCATCGGGTCTCCTCGGGTCCCCAAGATCAAGTTCCCGATCACAAGGATCAGGAAGTGTCTCAAATCGCGGTCCGCTGCCGCTCCCTCCTCCTCCGCCAGCACTGCTCCGGCGTCCGCTGTCAATCTGGCCATGTACTCCACCTGGCCCTCTCCAGTCTGGTGGCACGCATCCGCCACCCCGAGGCTTTCCTGCAGCCTCGTCCTCTGCACGAGAGAGGACCTCTCCCGCATCACCTCCAACCCCAGAAGGCGCTCTGCCATCTCCTGGTAGCTCGTGTAGGTCACCCCTGTCACCACCTGGCCGTCTACTCTCAGGCCGGTGATCTGTGCCACGTCCTCCAAAGTGGGGATCATGTGACCCCACGGGAAGAGGAAGGCGTGGCACTCGGGGTCCCATCGCTCCTTCAGCGCCTGAATTAACGCCATGTCCGGCGTCAACTCATCCAACCTCAGAAAGGGGCCTAACCCCATCTCCTCTAGGCACGTCCTTTGAAAATCCGGCAACCCGTGGTAGATCGCCCGGACGACGGCCCATCCCAGTTAGGACCGTAGCTTGCTCTTCAAAACAGCCACAGAAAAAACAAAAAACAGTCAAGTTTCTCAAAATAATCAGTCTGATCACATAGCGATAAATCGACTTGTCACTTTTTGAAGGTGACAAAAAAGGACATCGCGTTCTGATTTTGAAGGTGACACTAAGGGCGTCGCGTTCAGCTCATGAAGGCGACAGGCATGGCGTCTTGTTCAGCCCCTTCTGAAGGTGACAAACACGATGTCGCCTTCTCTCTGGTTATGCGACAGCCAAGCTGTCACGTTCACAGGTTGACCGGGAACGGGCAATACCCGTTTCCCGGCCGTTTCACCTTGGGCAAAAGCCCTACATGGGTGCCTACCACCCTCTTCCCTTCCAATTAACACACTCAATCGCACGGGGAGTGGGGTTTTAGCACTTACTTTCTTGGGGCCGACTGGGTCATCCTCGCCCGCGGATTCCACCTCCATCGGGGCCTCCTCCTCCGCCGCCGTGGACGGACCCTCGTCCATCGGCCGCTGGCGGATGGTTCTTTTGGATCCCCGTTTGCGCTGGCCCCTGCCTAGGTCGCCGCCCTCCATTGCCGAGGCCGCCAGAGAAGGGAAAGAGAGAGTGGAGAAGAAGATGAGAAGAGGAGAGAGTGGGGAAGGTGGCGAAGGTGCCGCCGACCGGGGCTCGCTGGAAAAGAGAGAGAGAGAGCGGGGGGAGTTTCTGTCACCAGAGAGGAAGAGTGAAAAGAGTGAGGAGTGAGAGAGAAGAGTGAAAGAGGGAAAGGGGCGTTGGTCCCCAATTTCAAAACCGCCTCGGTCCTGTCGTTGAGACAAGGAGCCTGTCGCCTCCTATTCAGGTAGCGACAGAGTCATTGTCGTGTTCAAGGAAAAGGTCGCAACCTTTGACCTGTCGTGTTCTAGGTCGCGACGCCCATGCCGTCGCCTTCACAGTCTGTGCACAGAATCTTCATAAAATTGAATTTCTTTGCAAATCTCCAATGCTTACATCAAATAAAAGGCTAAAAAATCAAAATCAACATCACTTCCTCACTCTCAACATATCAAATCTCTCAAAAAACCTCAAAAATACAATCATGTCTCTCTCTCTAGCTCACGGTCCCCGCGTGGCCGGATCCCCTCATACTCTTGGAGGTACGCCTGGTACGTCTCGCGCTCCTCATGCAGCGTAGGTGGTAGGGTGTGGGTGGCACAAGCACGCCATATTGCGAAGGTGCTCCGTACGGCCTGCTCGTCCTCCGGATCTCCCAAACGTCTCTTCTTCATAGGAGGCAGGTAAGACGGCTGGAGTAGCTTTGTCCTCGGCTTCCCAATCTGAAGATAACATCTCTGTGGGTTGTAGAGCACCATCGCCATGTTTCCCACAAGCTGTAGGTCCAATCCATGCCCAAGGGGAAGCCGGAGTTCCACTTCACGTAGCGCCGCTATGCCAAGGAAAAGTGCTCTACCGGAAGGGTGTTGAAGTAGTGGCACCATGCACTCTGCATTTTCTTGTCCGTCGTCCTGCAAATCACCCGATCGGGAATTTGGCCGCCCCGCCAATGAAGCACAATGGATGGCACCCAAAGATCCGGCTCTCGGTAGTGGGATTTTCCACGGGTTTGAACTTTATCCTCACTCCCAACCAGCACTCCAGGAGAATCATAGAGCCGTAGAGTGGGCCCCCCGTAGATGCCGAGGTGAGACCGCATAGAGATAGGCTAGCACTGCATGGGGGAGAGAAAGTCCTCACCATACCCCACTAATGGCACTCAAGCTCACGTAATCTATAAGGTGATCTGCAGACGGGAAAAGTACTACCCTACACAAGCATATAGCCATGGCTTTGGCTATCTCCCGGTGATTCCCACACTTATTCTTGTAGTGAGATATTACCCACTTAGACAATGGGACTAGGTGAATGTATTGAGGACTAATCATGGTATAGACATCCCCGGGATCCATCATGAACTCACCTAGGATAAGCTTTGGTTTTATAGGCTCAACGATATAACAAATATTTTGCTCATCCCCCCGTTTGGTCTTGGGTAAAGTCATGAACGCCTCGACCTCCTCAAGAAGGACGGTTTGCCTCAAATTTTGGGAAAAGGAAAGTATGGGTTTGTGGGTGCCAAAGCTCGATTAGGGCAGAGATGCTATGCTAATCAAATTATATTTTGTGGTAGTTGTGGGCCGCTATCAATACACCCCAATCCCCACTCTCTCAAGAAACGGATTACATACATGTGTAGGGCTTTGATCATGGGTGCTATCCACGTGAGCTTAGAATGGCGGCGGGAGCTGGGGAAGTGCTAGAGAAGAGGAAAGGAAGAAAGGGGAAGAGGAGAACGTGCATGAAAGAAGAAATTCGGAGTTAAAATAACCAAAATTTGAAAACACTATTTTACATACCTCTCTCACATCCTCATTGTTGCTCAATGATTGGGGACGTCCGTCACCTCAGGAGATCACCATAGGACGTCCGGGCACGCTTGGGACCTTCATAGCGAACCTCCTCACCCATGGGAGCACTTGGAGCTCTCTTCATGGCCATTGAAGCTTGAAAGCTTGAAGAGAAGAGGAGGAGGGTATGAGCCACGAGTATGGACCTCTCACCCATTATTTATAGAGGCTTAAGACTCCTATTCATGATGGCAGAAGGTTTAGAAGAGCTAATAGGGGTGGAACTTGGATTAGAAAGCTCTAAGAGTCCAAGTAGGAGACAAACATGAGGTTGGCAGGTTGCTGTTTGTGCTCTGGCCGCAACTCCTGTGGTCGCGACGCATCGATACGTCGCCTTAAGGTAGCGACAAATTAGGCGTCGCGTTCTGACTGGGGTAGCGACCAATATTGTGTCGCATTCTATGTGTGCACTTTGCTGCCTATTTCTTTCACATGATTATTGATTGCCATTCCAAGATATGTATGCACTTATGTTAAATTCTTCCATTATTTTGGTGCATTTCGAGTTTGTATCCTGTATTATATGTTTTTATTGCTTTAATTATTGTTGAAAATCCATAAAAATCAGATAATCCAAAAAAATTAGAAAATCAGAAAATCCAAAAGACGGCTCGCCAGGTAAGTATTTCTAACCCTAATCCCTCTGCATTACTATATGGTATCTATGCTATTATATCATCTCAAGGACCGGCTGGTTCTCAGTGTGTTGCAGGATCTGAGTTCCCCTTCACCAAAATAAGGATGATCTAAGTATACACTGTTAATCGCTGGATAGGCCGTTAGATGATATGACTCGGGAACGATGGATTCTATCGCACGCCGGGGATGCGAAGTGTCTTGACCCTTGCTCGTATTGTCTAGCAATATTATCCTTGAGTATTTGTTATTTTCTCCTTTTCTTTTCATTTTATTTTATGATTTATTTTCTTTTAGCCGAGCATGCATCATTTAGGAATTTTTAGCTTCATGCTTCATGATTAGTTAAAGCCATCTTCTCAATGATGTTTCAACCAGATCCTCATTTCTCAGACAAGAATCTCGTTCATTCTGAATTTGAAAGTCTTCTTCGAGCTAGTTGCTCGGCCCAGTTTGCCTGTATGGTTCCTATTCAGGATTCCTCTTATCCCCATTCCTTATGACAGTCAATTCCTTTTCCCTCTGATCCGCTCATTAGTCGCAAATCGCTCGAAGGCCAGAGTCGAATCGACCCGCCAGGCAGTACCTATCCCCTAATGAACGAAACCTGCAAGCTAAAGATAGCAGGGTACCTCTTGAATCAAGAGGTTGATCATTTCTTTTCTTTTGATCTTTATTCGTCCAGATAGGAACCATCCTTGCACTCTGTCTCCAGCCATGTTCGAAGATAGCCGGATAATTTCCGCTGCTTATTCGTCCAGAATGGGTGTCTCTTTACCTTGATGCCTGATTTTTATCTCATTCCACTACATCCTCATTCTTTCCATCTTCGCTCCACTATCGCTCCGCTCCCTTGCAAAGAAGGCATCAAGGAGGGGTAATCTGTAGACACCCATTTCTGACCCATAAGTCGAGCCAAATTCCTTGTCATATCATTGATGCCCCACGTTGGCTCATCATTGTCAAGCTGGCTTTCTCTGATCATAATATCCTTTTCATTAGTTCATCGCCCTGGTGGGTTGTTCCTGGTCAAAAATGCCCAATCATATTCATCATTTCGTAGCTCTCTGGCTTAGGAGTCTGTCACATCAAACCATACGTAAATTTGATGCCCGTGCAAGGAGGTTGGACACTTTGTATGGCCATAAGCTAAAGAGTCCCTGAAGGCGACAGCTTCCCTGTCGTTTTCTCATTCTTAAGGAGACACCCATCCTGTCGCTATCCGGCCTTGTAACGATTCTTCATGTCAAAGTCGATTTCATTTAGAAGGCGACACCTCGATACGTCGCGTTCCTAAATTGGCCTTTTTATTCCTTGAAAAATCGCCAAAAAATACTTTAAAAAACCCTTCCATGAAAGGAAGGCGACGTATCGAGACGTCGCTATCTGGTCGCGACCACGAGGCTGTCGCTTTCTGGACTCCATACAGCTTACCCTTTCCGAAGATGATTTGGACACTTTCTACTCATGGATATTTTGTCTTATGATTGGCCAAGATGCGTCCAAATCCTACCAAAATTGGAGGAGATCTTCTTTAATGCATCTTTTTCGAGATCCAATCGCCCTTGCATGGCCATGCTTGCTTAAACCTGGACCATTGCCTATTATTCCCTTCACAGCCCATCTAGGAATAATCACCTATAAGTCTCTCCATATAGCATCTTTTAGCGGAAGACCGGCATTTGCTTCTTCGTTTCCAAGAGAGCTCCAACTCGTCAGAAGAGTCCCTTGCCTCCAAACGACCAGAAAGTGCCCTCCAGGGCGATTTCTCCCTGCTTATACTTTCTCTCCCCTTTTTCTTTCAATTTTCTCTTCATTCATGCATGCATAGAGTAGTTTTCTTCGTAGATCATCATTAAACACTCCACACACACCGTTTTTAAACACCCAAAGGGGTTAAAAACCCACCCCATGTGAGTTCCCTCCAGGTTGTTTCATGTTTCTTCATATTTTTGTAGTAGATTCATCACAAACGAGTTCTCTAATGGGTTGTTTATCATTTTGATGTTCTTGGCAGGTGTTTGGAGACATTACAAGCACATGGCTCTTGCCACTTGGCCGACTGAGGAGCGGGAAGAGAGAAACCCACAGTCTTCATCCCATGAAGAAGAAGGCGACCATCCTGTTGTCGCAATCCAGAAGACGACAAGAAGCTCGTCGCGTTCCGTTCAACAGAAAGCGTCCCCAACCTTGTCGCGTTCACAGTGATCAGGTAGGTCTCCTTTCTTCTCTTCCTTTTCCGAAGTAGTTAGCCTTATTCATCCATCTATTTCTCTTGGCAACTGCTTTGGTGGTGATCACGGTCAGTTTTCCTATCTTTTCATCATTCTTTTTGGGGAGCAAATCTCATGATTACAGACGCGTTAGTGGCCAGTCATCCCAGACATCGGACAGAAAGTCGGAAAGCCGGGTCTTACATCCTACCCCACTTAAAACAATTTCATCCTCGAAATTTAAGGCACGCCTAAAACATCCCGAGGCACGAAACGAAGCACAGGGGGCAACCGTAAGACCAATGCGAATAAGCCACTAAGTCTCAACACGACTTCCTCGTGGCAACAATCGCATAGCCAAACACGCGCAGAGCACACGAAGTGCGGGTGCGAAGAGCCACTAAATCTACCACGACCACCTCGTGGCAACCACACCGCCAAATGCGTGCGAGCACATGAAGCCGGAAAACCAACAGCTCACACAATGGGCTCCAAACACGGGTGGAGCACCAAGCCGAGAAACTAACAGCTCACTCCAGCCACATGTGGGGCGTCTAAATGAAACGACAACCCCAAGGGTGCAGAGTGACGCCAAATCCAGCCTGAACAGCAGAAAATGCCAGCTGAAAATCGCACGACTGCAGCCACCAACAGACCACGCTGTTGGGGCCACCAACCAGCGACCCACTCTATCGCCAGCAAAACCCGACAGAGGATGCAGTGTCGACAGCAACACGAGAATCGCCGGTCAACAACTCACTCTGTCGCTAGCAAACTCGACAGAGCACACAGTTGCCGACAATAATCTGAAAAAATGCCTGAGAGTCAAGCACACAATCAGGGGAACAGCCTCACGCTACTAGCAGTAGCTAGCATGGTCACCAGCCCAATCGAGAAACCATGCGAGAGACCAGAACTAGAGCAAGAACATGCTCGCGGAGAATTCTCAATGCATTAAACAACATCCACCACCACCGCTAGGTCTCACCCAGACCTTCCTCGCGGTCCAACAGGGACAACAAACGCACGCGGAAAACCTCAACAACGACATCCGCTGTCACCACTAGGTCTTACCCAACCTTCCTCGTGGTCGACAAGGACACTCGTGGTCCGACAAGGACACCAAACGCACGCAGAGCCACAAAAAACTGGGAGTTACATGCTCCACAACGTGGCACACCACGACGGGAACACGGAAGACGTCTATGGTTAAGCCGAAATCGGACACCTCACAACGTCGACAAACTACGTGGTCGAGTACTAGCAAGCCAAAAGCCTCACTGTCACCAGACGAACCGACATGAGACTCTGCCAACGGCTTCCAGACTCACCAACACCATGCAAAGTGGAGAACCAACGAGGAATTTGGCATCACACCCGCCACGTGCACACAGAGCTCAGTGCGGGTACCAACGTGCCAACCACCAGAAAGATGCACAACCATACGGCAACCGAAACGACCACAGAGGTCGAGGACAACACGTCGACCTCAGAGGGACCCAAACCGAAGTAGGGTACCACAACCAAACACACTTGCTCCCATAGCGAGAAGGAAAACCTGGACACAAGCCACCGCCAAAGCCTGGAGTACCACAAGCACCAAACTAAGCAAAGTGCAACACAGGTGCACCAGCGGCCGAAACAACACGGGCTAACGGGAAGGACTCTCCACAAGAGACCTGCCAAAAGCCGCACGCAAACAACCGCAAGCCTGAAAGGGCACAATAGGCCATGCTGGCCCCGGCCTTGAGGCACAAAACATGAAGCATCGGAAAACGCTCAAGGTGCAGCACACACAACAGCACCAATGGCCCAAGACAACACAGAGCCCACCGAAGGGGACTCTCCACCAGAGACCCACCAACAGAAGCACATGGAAAGCCGACAACTCTGAGAGCGCAACAACCACGTCGGCTCCAAAAGGCACATAGAACACGGAGCACCGACTCTACCGCACGGAGAGCGAAAACTGCAGCAACTCCCTGGCGTGCAAGAGCAAGAGCACCACCTCTATCACAACCGATAGAGAGGCCAAACACCAAAATGATGTCACGAAAAGCCTCCAAGGCACACGCCGTGGCACAATCGAGCACACACCGTAACAACGCTTGCACGAGCAAGCCAAGCAAGAAAACCAGCGCACAATGGAGCAACACTCACGCATGCAACCCAACAAGAAAATGTACTACCTCACACTAAACCAACGGGGACCCAATGCCTCAAATTGTTCAGGTAGGCAGTAAGAAACAATCACAATGACAAATGAAACAACAGGTCCACCGACCCACGGTGCCACAAGAAACGACAGCACGAGGGGAGCAACCAACTCAACCCAAAAAACTCAAGGGAAGATGACTACACCAGAAGGTCGCAACAAAGTGCACCCCAGTGACACAACACCACAGTGGAGCATCACGACCCCGAGCAACCAATGAATAGCAGAGGAAGGACACACGCAACGCAATGAGTCTCTTCCACATGCAAGAGGGAAAACCACAACACAAGACTGATGCTTCCACAAGAAACACAACCAGCCAAACACCCACTATACTCACCAGACCACCATCTGGGAGAGCATGTAGGGTGCGAGAAACGAAGCATACCACCCGACCATGGGGACACGTGAAGTCCCACCAATGCAGCCAAGAAAACTCGAAAATGAACAACGAGACAAGCTGGCCACGCAGAAACCAGACGAACGACCAAGCGCACAGCACCTTGACCAAGAATGCCCAAGAAGACTATAACACAGACAGTCAAATCGGCAACAACGTAGCTCATCTCTACACAAGAGAGAGCAGCGACAACCAAAACAACACGAAGTAGCTTTGGGAGAACCTCCACCTAAAAGTGCCAAGAGACATCCTGGGAGAACCTCACCAGAACACAGCCCAACCAAACAACACACTTTGAGCCACAAGGGCAACACAACGGTGGCCCGAAACGAGCATAAAAAACTCCTAGGAAGAACCTCCGCTAGAAACGACAAAAGGTGATTCTGGGAAGACCTTCACCAGCACACACAACCCAATGACCAAACAACACGGACCATCAGAGAGAACACTGCAGCAAGCAGAAGTAACACAAGCCGGTCCTAGGAGAACCTCCACCAGAACCACCAAGGCACAGTTCTTGGAAACCCACCAGAATGCACCTGCCAAATCAACAGCATACCTCAGACCCTGAGCAGCACAACAATAGCAGAAACGAGCATGGAAGAGTCCTAGGAGAAACCCTCACTAAGACAACAACAAACGGTTCTGGGAAACCCTACCAAAACATAGGGCAACCAAGCGATGCACCTCACCCAGAGGGCAATGCAATAGCAACTAGAAATGAGCATAGCACAGTTCTGGGGAAACCTCACTTCTACCAGAACCAACAGAGAAAGACTCTGGGAGCACCTCACCAGAGCTCGCAACCAGCCAGCACAAGGCCAACAAACAACCACAGACAAGTGTCGCAGCGCTCAACCAGCGATGCATCATGACACACAGAACATCTGCTTAGCTCGAGCAACGATGCCGACTGAGCAGAGCACAGCGCACAACAACGCACAAACAGGAGACCACACACAAGACCAACACAACACACACCCCAACAACAGGGGAACATCCAACAAGGCAAAGACACTTCGACCGGTTCCACAGACAACAACTCTGCACCAGTGAAGGCCACACCACACACAGGCTCTCTCAGCCACAGCGAGACACACACCCCAAATACATCGAAGACTACCAAGAGCACCACGCCTGGACTTGCTTGCAAGTGTCCTCCACACGGGGAAGACCATTGCCAGCGAGTCCACCGCCAACCGTGCCACCACAGCACAAACACACCGAGCGACCACACTCGCCACGCTCGCGGAACGACAACAGCTGCTGTAAGGCCCTCGGATTTTGCTCTTTATTTAGACTGTGTCATGTAGTGATAAGTTGCTTTGTGTATATAGTTATGTGCATGTGTATATAGAGGTATATGTATATAGGTGTTTAATTCTGTATAATTTATATTAAATAATGTTGGACATATGTATATGATTGTCAATCATGTATATGTTGCTTTATTTACATTGTATATATGGTGTTTAAGTTATACATTATATAATATATGTTATGTATATAGTGTGTATGTATGATTTAGTCATTTCTGCATTCTGGCTGAAGTGCATGTTTACGTCAACATGCATGGAGGTTAAAGGAGAGTCGACGTCCAGATCGATGGATGCCAACTCCAAGTAGATGGCCAGGAATGTGGACATCTAATTCCCCGGAATTGTGCGGTTTCAGATCCGAAAACGGCCGCGATTCTTTCAGCTCCTGTTTGGAAACAGTCTCCCAATGATATGATACCCTATCCATTGCATACCCCGACCCTTGGGTTCTATAAAAACTCTCTCTTTTGGCCAGATTGGGTTCCTTTGGCTATTTGAGAAACACTAGAAGCTCTTTGCGAAACCTATTCTTTGGAGGCTTGCATCTGGCGATTGTGGGCATCTTCCGGTGATCCTCTTCGACTTGAAGGAGCTCTGAACATAAAGGAAGGCTTCCCCGACCCCGGTGTGCAGTCTACATCAATACAGAACCGGCTCGGGAGAAGACTTAGGCGCCTTCTTGGCTTGGCCGAGGAGGGCATCTTCGATTAATTAAACCATCTGTAGATTTTTGCAAAGGCAAGTAATCTGTGCATATCATCTCTACCCATGTCTAGTAGGTCTTAGGTATCTTTACAAAATTTTCCTCGTGTCCTAGAACCCCCATTCACCAATCTCATGCGTTCAGTCTGCACTTCTGCAGATAGGAACTTAACGACAACATTTGCTACCGTTAAGATCGAGGGTCAGCAGCAACATCTTGTGCCGTTAACCCGGTTGGCGGTAACCCTTGTGCCGCCAAGTTCATCAGGTTTGACTGATTGATGTTTTGATCTTTGTGACACATTTACCGGACTTCTGGATATAATTGCATGCTGTAAACTTTATATGTGGTCAAGGACAGAGAGTAGGTCAAATCATGAAGCTAGGACGAATTTCTATGTACAATTTTATTTATTAGAATTTTCTATAAATAGATTGTGAATATGATTTGATTTTCATATAAATCCTGATTAATTAGATCCATGTTAAATTAGGGTTTCAGAAATTTCCTACGACTATATGATGGCTGTATACAGGTGTTAGCACTACTAGATATAACTGTGTTACTGTGAAGCATGTTTAAAGGAATTTAGTGATAATTATGCCTGAATCATGTTTTAATTGCTAAAATTATTTTACAGATTTGAAAATATGGAAAATTGAGCATGTGATATGTTTATTGTTTGGAACCTGCTATAAAAAAATTCATGTCATTTTATTAATAGTAGGTACTATTATGGATTTAAATGAGAAAATTATCATGTTAAGCATGTCAGTTAAATTGTGTGTTCAGTTATGAATAGTGTGCTTAGGATTGTATTAGGAGTTATTTGCATTGCAAAACAGAAATAGCATGCTTGTAAACTGATCCATGTATTTATATGTATGATGCATATAGCATATAAATTAGTACATGTGTATCATGTAAACGTGTGACAAAATGATAATGTGATAAATGTGCCATTAGTGAAACTGCTACCATAGAGGGCTGTGGAACTATACCGTAGTAAAGTCCCTACAGGAAGGTTCAATGAGTGTGATATCCTATGGCAATTAGGATGAAATTCTAGAGGTGGACAAGTACCATTGGTTAGGGTGGAGAGGGCTTCTCCCGGTTCTGCGCAGTTAACCAAGATCTATCACTGTGTTGCCTAGGTGATAGGTATGTGAATGTGTATATGTGTGTCCTTCTAGTGGTGGTTTGGACTATGTGTCACGGAAACTAAGTGAAAAATGTGAATATGTGTAAGTGACTTATGAAATGTGCAATGTGAAAATGAGCATGTGAATTTGTTAGTCAATGAGTTAGTATGTGAATAATTGTAAATTTATGTGATTATGTTAGTCAAAACAGCAAGTAAAATGTGAGTATAAATGTGATAAATGCATGTGAAAGTGATTAGAATTCATGCTAGGTGTGCTATTTACTTCATACTTAATTCCATGTTCTAAATTGATAGAATTGTTCCATGATAGGGATAATGATTGAATTATAAATCATGTTATAAGATGTGTGTGGAAACCATGTGTAGGATTATTGTGTTATATTGTTTAATGTTATAAGCATGTATCATGTGTTCTAGTGCTATAAGTTTTCCATGCATAATAGTTTAGATTGTATGAAGTATGAAACATGTGTTACTTCTCATCTTTAAAAGTCAGCATGAGCATATGACATGTGTAAGGGTGTTGTAAATAGATTGCTTGATGGGTCTATTTAGGCTCATACTTGCTTCGGCGTACAGGTGTGGTAGGTGTCTCCACTTCTGAGGAGGAGATTGTTAGGAGCGACTCCTAGCGCGAGGAGTAGCTTTTTTACGGACGTGATCCATTGTACTTTTCATTTTATAGTATGTAATCTGGAATTATGAAATTCATTTGGACAATGTAATTTTTTTTTGGAATTGTAAACTGTGGACATATGTATTTCTTTTAAATGCTATATGGACTGTGGATAGAATGTTGATGATGTAATAAGATTAGTATGTTTATTTTCTGCTGTGCTCTTGTTATTCATGTGCATATCAGCCTATTGTTTAGTGTTGGTCAATGTCCCACTGTGACGGTGTTCATTATACCGATGTGGATTAGTATAATCGTACAGGTATAAGGAGGGTCGTTACAGCTACGACCCTCCTGCAGCACGCACACAAATCTTGCAGAGAAGTCGGACACCAGCAAAACAATTGAAAGCACAAGCCTAACACTAGTCGGACGGTGTCAACAACGTACTAGTACCTTTCTTTGGGATAGCTATAGTTATTAACTCATTACCAATCTCAGTAGACCCACGCTCTGATACCAAGTGTAACGACCCGACCTCCCGGACCCCCGCCAGGGACCCCGAAGTTCACGTGTCATGTCCCGAGAATTACGCAGCGGATGCTAGTTCGAAGAATTCGGGTCGATATCACGAGACGTGGACAGTCGGCAAATAAGCCTCTAGCTAGCACGCACTGAATGTGTATCAACACAACATCATAATAGGGCCCAAAGGTTGAACTCATAATAAATTGTTATCTGATCTCAATTTATAAAAATGGAAACTAGTACAAGACTGAGACTCAATGAAAAGGAAAGTACATTCACCCCTCACTTCCTACTACATGTTCTAACTCTCAAAATAAACTACAATAACTAGACTCATAATTAGGACGCTCATCACTCGGATGCATTCCCATCCTCGACTTGCTCTTCCTCTTGAACTTCATAGTCACCTAGATTGGGAAAAAGTAGGGGATGAGCAAACTAGCCCAGTAGGATTTATATCTCAATGTGCGGGCAATGATATAAGTGATTAACATTTTAGAACTAGGTAAGCACGATGAATGATATGCAAGTACGAATAAAACTCATTCACACATGATATATAAAACAAACTGGATAGAGTGAACAAGATAGAATAAGATTTTTGAACAAGATGACAAGAAAGAACTAGCAATAGATCACTTTGTACAAGCACACAAGATTCCACTTGATGTCAATAGTTTTCAAGAAAACAAGATATCACAAGTTGCAATAAATGCAGGATGGCCATATCACGCAAGCAAGCAAGCAAGCAAGATTGCACAAGCACGATCAAGTAACACTAATTAGGCACATAGACACCAATGTACACCAAGAAAAGATCCATCAAGAATGTACACCAGGACACGTGTATGTGGTTATGTATCTAACATTCAACTAGCAAGAAAGTACTCCCAGCGCAGATGCAACGCCAGTAATCATTATACCCATGGTTAACAGTATATTTATGACTCTCCGTCATTGGGGCTAGACTGGAGCCCTTGGACACACTCCGTGCCCTGTCAGCCATCTCATGTAAAATTTTTAAATGTAGATACCCACAGTCATTAATAATGGCCAATGAGAGTTTCAAAATGTAGCATGTGTAATGTCATGTTCATGATGATGATGAGAAAAAGTAATAATTAAATTGAACATGATTCCATGAGAACAATGGTCAAGAGATAAATTTGACAGCTGAACGGTAGGATTTACAATTTAGTTCAATTTTTACATTAATGGGTTTAGTCTAGATTGTAATTCATACTCACGAGAACAAGAAGAGAAAAGAAGTGCACGCCCTTGATGTAAAGTGTGGAGTAATGTACGTGTGTCAATTCACAATCCGTCGGTCTCAAACTCTCGAAAAAAAAAAAAAGACACTTAACATGATGGCATGCAATGAACAATGCATTTAACTACATATGGGTTTACAAGATTTTAAGATAAAATTTATCATTTAAAACAAGCTAGAATGGTAACAAGAGTAAATCACAAGTTTCATGTATGATCATATCATTAAGAAAGCAATTAGAATAATATTCATGTAATTAAGGATTTTCAATGGGTTAGACACCTTTAAGTCATTAAATAGACATTATGTAATGAACAGACCCAAGACATGCAATATTTTGCAAAGGTAGGGTCGACACAACCCATGCTGGTGTCGACACCATGCTTCAAAACACAAAGCAAAACATGAAAAACTGGTCAAGTAGTGTCGACACTAGTTCAAGTAGTGTCGACACAATGCTTCAAAAACAAGGCAAAATGATCAAGTAGTGTCGACACTAGTTCAAGTAGTGTCGACACTAGAGACTGGTTCCAGAAAACCATCTGGAAAACATGGGACAGTGTGTCGACACTAGATGAGGTAGTGTCGACACTAGATCAGCTTCCCAGAACTTTCTGGGTCAAACTGGGACAGTGTGTCGACACTAGATGGGGTGGTGTCGACACTAGAGGGCTTCCCAGAACACTTTTTTGGGCTGTCTTGGGACAGCAGGTCGACACGAGTTCAGGTCGTGTCGACACGAGTTCAGGTCGTGTCGACACGAGTGGCCCTCCCAGACAAAAACACATGACTGCAGTGCAGAGATCCACTTCCACCTCTTATAACTCTCTAACGAGTGACATTTAGACAAAACGTTCAACATAAAAAATGACGAGGACATCTATTAGAAGAACTTTTATGTTGGAGGTTTGATCTAATTAGGTCTCGAATCCCGAAATAACATATGAATAACATAAAGTCAAGAGTAGCCCGAAATCCCAGTTTCATGCAGTGACTCTCTTCCCACGCCTGTAACTCTCTAACCAAGGACTTTTGGACACAATGTCCAACATAAAAGATGATCGTGACTGCAATTAGAAAAACGTTTGTGAAGGACATTTAGTCAAATTCAGTCTCAAATCACGTGAATAATAAGAAGAACGGGAAAAACCCTAACAGTGCGCGACTTTGGAAAACTACGAATAGTTCAAAATCTACTCAATGAAGATGAATGAAACTAGTGAGATATGAACGTTAACTTGATGATCTACACCTTGGTATAGGATATATTAAGGTTTGGCCCAAGAAACCTACCTTATGGGTTGAAGAAGTCTCGTCTGTCCAGAAAACCCGAGTTCAGACCACTCGGAGGAAAACGCTTACTGCTCCACGTATACTGCATGGAATTTGAGAATTCCAATTGGGTTAGAACGTAGACTTGACCCTCTTTCCAGGGGTATAAACCTTGCAAAGTTTGGTTTAGGTTTGACCTACCTTGGGTCGACTTCAAGATGATGGTCTGTGCAGGTCGCAGCAGACGAAAACAGGGGAAGAAGAACGACTTCTTGTGGTCGTTCCACAGCTCCTCAGCCACCAAGAGCTCCTCCACACGACCCTAGCAAGTTCTAAATTCGTTCCTAGGGTTTGGGTGAAGAGTATTTAAGTAACCATGGTGTTTAGGAGTCCTATTATAACTAGGAAAAGAAGATTTCGGGATTGGCATGTTTGGTTTCCTATTTTTGATGATTTCCTCCTCCCTTTGAGTGTGTGAGGCATTAGGAAACCTCCCCTCATAGTTAGGCACGAATTTGGGTTGCCATGAATGCATGATTGCATCCCAATTCAACTCTAATTGCCTCTTTTTAATTTCAGCTTATTTATGGTTACGAATTTCTATGTATTTTCTAGCTTTATTTGATTTTTGGGTCATATGTGGTCCATTGGCCCAATTAAGATATTGGGTCATTAATATATAATGTTGGAAGTCCCTCCAACACTTTTATTTAAATTTTTGATTGTGTCGTATTTCCGTGTTAACGGTTTTTCGACTTGTTTCCTAATTTTGATAATCAGTCACAATAACTCTTGAACCTAGTCCAAATGATTTTTATTGACCCAAATTTCTTGATGGGTCATTAGAGGATATTATTTGAAGTCCATTTATGATTTTTATTTAATTTTCTGACTCATCCACGTACGTGTGATAATGATTTTACGACCTATTCATGAATTACGATAATAAGTCGCGAAACACTTTAAACTTGGATGATCTGATTTTTCTTGTCACAAATTTCTTTGTGAAACATTTAGTAATAATATTTAGGGTTGATTTATAATTATTACGGAATTTTACGATGTGTTTTAGCACATACGATAATGATACGTATGTTTTAAATACTCTGATATTAGGGAAATTATTTATTTCCATTTACTTTGAATTTTATGTAATTAAAATTTCCAGGGTGCTACACCCTCCCCCACTTAAGAGAATTTGGTCCCCAAATTCATAGATCGTTAATTGGCTTTGATAGTTATGACCTTTGAGGTCGTTTCGAATTTAATTCTTCTAACTTGTTTCAACATCGTGGGGGTTAGTCCAACATCTACACCTATGGCCACCCGTACTATTCATTTGGTTTCTTCCACTCCTCTTTTCCTTCCACGGTCATTATAACTCTATCTTACTCCACCAGGTGAACTATGGTGTAATTACTAGATCATTCATTTCTAATTTCTCCTTAATGATCTCTCCCACAAAGAAAACATCATAAGTTCAGTCTAGGGGTTTAACAATTATACCTCCTTCTGGGAGCTCCGCTTGCATTACTGCATTCACACGTCCTTGACGTTTTACCACTCCCTGGTTCCTTCCAGCTTGGTCTTTTAGCATGGGACAGCTGGGAAGGCGGTGGTCGCGACTTCCACATCGCAGGCAAGCTCTTGCCTTCTTCCAGCACTCTTCTGCTCTGTGTCCAGGCTTGTTGCAAAAGTTACAATATTCAATCATCGTTGTTTCTTCTACTTTGATCTTTTTCTCCATGCTATAGTCCTTCCCAGTGGTTGGCCTTTTGTTGTTGTTATTGTTGTTATTGGGGAAAGTTCCAATTGTATCAACTGCTCCCCTTTTTATAAAGGTCGCCCTTGAGATGTCCTTCCCCCTCATGCCTTCCACCTTCGCCATAGTGTCTTCTACCAGCTGAGCTCTTTGGACCATCTCAGTGTAAGTTTGAATATTGTGTGGTCCGAGCCTTTCAATGAACATGGGCCGGAGCCCGTCCATGAAACGGTTAGCCTTTAATCTTTCCGTTCCTACCAAATGTGGGGCATACACAGCAAGTCGTGCGAACTGAGCCTCATACTCAGCCACAGACATCCCTTTCTGTTTTAGTGCGGCAAACTCTGCTGCCTTCTTCTCCTTCACTCTCTCAGAGAAATACTTTCCCCAGAATATCTCCAGGAATCCGGCCCACTCTAGTTCAGCTATATTAGGCAGATGGGCCGAAGTGGCCTTCCACCAAGCTCGGGCATCCTTGGTAAATTGAAAAGTGGCCAGTACCACTTTCTCCCTATTGGTGCATTGCATTACTTGGAAGATCCTTTCTATTTCTTCCTGCCAATTCTCCGCTTCATCCGGATCGGGGGATCCAGAGAAACGAGGAGGGTTTAAACTCCTAAAATTCCGGTGAGATCACCGGCTCCATTCCTTGCAGCTGCAGCCTGATTTCCAGCCTGAACTACATTTTGCAGGGCCTAAGTAAGTCCCGCCACCGTGTCTTGCATAGCTTGCCACTGGTTGCGAGCCATTGTAGTTGAGGGAAAGTGTTATGAGGGTTCCTGAGAAAATGATGGAAACCAATTAATGTCTCTAGATACATTATAAGAGTCAATGGGTAGGAATGTTTAATTCTTGCTAACATATTCCCAGTCTCTACCCATTCTCACAAGGACTGTATTTGATTTTCATGACCTAGGTTCCATAGGTATCTCCTATTCCTGAGACATATCCTATTTGCTATTCCTAGGCTCTGATACCACTAAACTGTCACGTCCCGAGAATTACGCAGCGGATGCTAGTTCGAAGAATTCGGGTCGATATCATGAGACGTGGACAGTCGGCAAATAAGCCTCTAGCTAGCACGCACTGAATGTGTATCAACACAACATCATAATAGGGCCCAAAGGTTGAACTCATAATAAATTGTTATCTGATCTCAATTTATAAAATGGAAACTAGTACAAGACTGAGACTCAATGAAAAGGAAAGTACATTCACCCCTCACTTCCTACTACATGTTCTAACTCTCAAAATAAACTACGATAACTAGACTCGTAATTAGGACGCTCATCACTCGGATGCATTCCCATCCTCGACTTGCTCTTCCTCTTGAACTTCATAGTCACCTAGATTGGGAAAAAGTAGGGGATGAGCAAACTAGCCCAGTAGGATTTATATCTCAATGTGCGGGCAATGATATAAGTGATTAACATTTTAGAACTAGGTAAGCACGATGAATGATATGCAAGTACGAATAAAACTCATTCACACATGATATATAAAACAAACTGGATAGAGTGAACAAGATAGAATAAGATTTTTGAACAAGATGACAAGAAAGAACTAGCAATAGATCACTTTGTACAAGCACACAAGATTCCACTTGATGTCAATAGTTTTCAAGAAAACAAGATATCACAAGTTGCAATAAATGCAGGATGGCCATATCACGCAAGCAAGCAAGCAAGATTGCACAAGCACGATCAAGTAACACTAATCAGGCACGTAGACACCAATGTACACCAACAAAATCCATCAAGAATGTACACCAGGACACGTGTATGTGGTTATGTATCTAACATTCAACAAGCAAGAAAGTACTCCCAGTGCAGATGCAACGCCAGTAATCATTATACCCCATGGTTAACAGTATATTTATGACTCTCCGTCATTGGGGCTAGACTGGAGCCCTTGGACACACTCCGTGCCCTGTCAGCCATCTCATGTAAAATTTTAAATGTAGATACCCACAGTCATTAATAATGGCCAATGAGAGTTTCAAAATGTAGCATGTGTAATGTCATGTTCATGATGATGATGAGAAAAAGTAATAATTAAATTGAACATGATTCCATGAGAACAATGGTCAAGAGATAAATTTGACAGCTGAACGGTAGGATTTACAATTTAGTTCAATCTTTACATTAATGGCTTTAGTCTAGATTGTAATTCATACTCACGAGAACAAGAAGAGAAAAGAAGTGCACGCCCTTGTTGTAAAGTGTGGAGTAATGTACGTGTGTCAATTCACAATCCGTCGGTCTCAAACTCTCGAAAAAAAAAAAAAAGACACTTAACGTGATGGCATGCAATGAACAATGCATTTAACTACATATGGGTTTACAAGATTTTAAGATAAAATTTATCATTTAAAACAAGCTAGAATGGTAACAAGAGTAAATCACAAGTTTCAGGTATGATCATATCATTAAGAAAGCAATTAGAATAATATTCATGTAATTAAGGATTTTTCAATGGGTTAGACACTTTTAAGTCATTAAATAGACATTATGTAATGAACAGACCCAAGACATGCAATATTTTGCAAAGGTAGGGTCGACACAACCCATGCTGGTGTCGACACCATGCTTCAAAACACAAAGCAAAACATGAAAAACTGGTCAAGTAGTGTCGACACTAGTTCAAGTAGTGTCGACACAATGCTTCAAAAACAAGGCAAAATGATCAAGTAGTGTCGACACTAGTTCAAGTAGTGTCGACACTAGAGACTGGTTCCAGAAACCATCTGGAAAACATGGGACAGTGTGTCGACACTAGATGAGGTAGTGTCGACACTAGATCAGCTTCCAAGAACTTTCTGGGTCAAACTGGGACAGTGTGTCGACACTAGATGGGGTGGTGTCGACACTAGAGGGCTTCCCAGAACACTTTCTGGGCTGTTTTGGGACAGCAGGTCGACACGAGTTCAGGTCGTGTCGACACGAGTTTAGGTCGTGTCGACACGAGTGGCCCTCCCAGACAAAAACACATGACTACAGTGCAGCGATCCACTTCCACCTCTTATAACTCTCTAACGAGTGACATTTAGACAAAACGTTCAACATGAAAAATGACGAGGACCGTTATTATAAGAACTTTGATGTTGGAGGTTTGATCTAATTCGGTCTCAAATCCCGAGAAAACATATGAATAACAGAAAGTCAAGAGTAGCCCGAAATCCCAGTTTCATGCAGTGACTCTCTTCCCACGCCTGTAACTCTCTAACCAAGGACTTTTGGACAAAATGTCCAACAAAAAGATGATCGTGACTTCAATTAGAAAAACTTTTGTGAAGGACATTTAGTCAAATTCAGTCTCAAATCGCTTGAATAATAAGAAGAACGGGAAAACTGTAACAGTGCGCGACTTTGGAAAACTACGAATAGTTCAAAATCTACTCAATGAAGTTCAATTAAACCAGTGAGATATGAAAGTTAACTTGATGATCTACACCTTGGTATAGGATATATTAAGGTTTGGCCTGAGAAAACCTACCTTATGGGTTGAAGAAGTCTCGTCTGTCCAGAAAACCTGAGTTCAGACCACTCGGAGGAAAACGCTTACTGCTCCGCGTATACTGCATGGAATTTGAAAATTCCACTTGGGTTAGAACGTAGACTTGACCCTCTTTCCAGGGGTATAAGCCTTGCAAAGTTTGGTTTAGGTTTGACCTACCTTGGGTCGACTTCAAGATGATGGTCTGTGCAGGTCGCAGCAGACGAAAACAGGGGAAGAAGAACGACTTCTTGTGGTCGTTCCACAGCTCCTCAGCCACCAAGAGCTCCTCCACACGACCCTAGCAAGTTCTAAATTCGTTCCTAGGGTTTGGGTGAAGAGTATTTAAGTAACCATGGTGTTTAGGAGTCCTATTATAACTAGGAAAAGAAGATTTCGGGATTGGCATGTTTGGTTTCCTATTTTTGATGATTTCCTCCTCCCTTTGAGTGTGTGAGGCATTAGGAAACCTCCCCTCATAGTTAGGCACGAATTTGGGTTGCCATGAATGCATGATTGCATCCCAATTCAACTCTAATTGCCTCTTTTTAATTTCAGCTTATTTATGGTTACGAATTTCTATGTATTTTCTAGCTTTATTTGATTTTTGGGTCATATGTGGTCCATTGGCCCAATTAAGATATTGGGTCATTAATATATAATGTTGGAAGTCCCTCCAACACTTTTTATTTAAATTTTTTATTGTGTCGTATTTCCGTGTTAACGGTTTTTCGACTTGTTTCCTAATTTGGATAATCAGTCACAATAACTCTTGAACCTAGTCCAAATGATTTTTATTGACCCAAATTTCTTGATGGGTCATTAGAGGATATTATTTGAAGTCCATTTATGATTTTTATTTAATTTTCTGACTCATCCACGTACGTGTGATAATGATTTTACGACCTATTCATGAATTACGATAATAAGTCGCGAAACACTTTAAACTTGGATGATCTGATTTTTCTTGGCACAAATTTCTTTGTGTAACATTTAGTAATAATATTTAGGGTTGATTTATAATTATTACGGAATTTTCCGATGTGTTTTAGCACATACGATAATGATACGTATGTTTTAAATACTCTGATATTAGGGAAATTATTTATTTCCATTTACTTTGAATTTTTATGTAATTAAAATTTCCAGGGTGCTACATCACGTCATCACCCATGAATCCGAAGACCCGGAAGGGTTAGAAGAAATAGTCTAGTGAGATATGTACTGAATTTAAATAACTATAACAACATAACAACTGTATTACGTGTCCCAAGTAAAAGCACAAGTACAAGAAGAAAGGTGCAGTCCTTAAGGGGCATACCCCGAGAACTTGCAAAGCACAACTCTCAACTCACTCAGGTACAAGAGCTCACAACACTCGCTCTCACTACTGCTGACAACACACATCGCCACAGCCGTCTCCGCAACCTGTCCAACACCGAGCTTCCGCGATGACGAGCTCCTAGATGAAGGAAGTAGAGGGGTGAGCCTCGCGAACAAGGCCCAGTAGGGATTACCAATCCCTCACCAGCCATAGCAGCAGGAACTCCGAAAATAGGAAACTACCCTAGAAAGTTGTAAAGAGAGGAACACATACACAAGGGTACTACTAAGTAGCGGAACAGAACAATGCAATGCCATGACCACCAACCAAGGTCGTGACACACACACACGACTCCCGCAGTAACCAACGGAGTCGGGCACAAAGCGGAAGCAACCCTCGGCACACCTGCCGAGACCACGTAACAACCAGGTGAGAATTACGTCTCACCTCAAGCACGGCCACCTCAGACTTCCACATGGTCGAGGGCCCACAAGAAGAACCACCCCGGACTCTGGACACACTGCGAGGTCGGGAAGCCACACACGCTGGTGCCACCATGGACTGGCACCCAAGAATGGGACTACGGAACCGAGCGGACACCAAAGTAGAAACCACCAGAAGCACGGGTCCGCATAAGGCCAGACCAATGACCCCCACGGAAACTAGGCACAGCCAGGCTATAACTGCCGTGCAAGCTCGGGCAACGAGTCATACTTGGAAACGTCGTCACAACAATAGCAACCAAGCCACCGCCGCTAGCAACCAAGAGGGGACACGCCGTCCATGCCCTCCGCTCACCAGCCTAGCTCCTGCCTCCCCTCTGCAGAAGAGCGAGACAGAGCAGCCACAGAAACACACAAACGCATGCAACACTGTAGCCTGACCAAGATGCGTCCCCACGCCTAGCACCACTACGTGGTTCCAGAACCAATGCAGAGAGAGGCAGTGAGACAAAGGACTATCTGGGCCGCGCCGGGAAGAAAACACCTCGACAACCTCGGCGTCCCGCCCCAGACAAGAGAGCTTTACAAACAACTCAGTGTTCCTGTCCAAACCTCGTTTTCCCCTCAGCTCCAGAGTCCGCCAAGTGAGCTGCCAACTCGGGCACGCTCGTAGCCTAGAGCACTCCCTCAACAGGCTCCCGAGGATGGGGGTCCCAAGCAACCGAGACAACCTCTAAACGGGACACGCCCTCAAGTGCCAAGTACCAGGCGAACAGGCGGGGCAAGCACAGCAAGAACCACGCCAAACCGCTGGCTTGTAACCCACAACAAGCCCAGCAAGCAAGAGGCACTCACGGACGAGCCAGAACCTCAGAACACCACCAGTCGGTACGGAAAACCCGTCGCTCTACTAATAATCGATTGACCGTCAATCAATCGATTATGAGAAAGACACGACCCTCCTGGCACCGCTGCCAGGACATGGCCACGAAGGTGTCACGTTCGGTCACTTAACGTAGGGAGGTAACCTACCGCATTCCCCCTACCCTGGGGCACATGCTGACACGCCAACCGGGCCACCGAAACACCCGAGACAACACGGGTACTGTCGTGACCTCCAAGGCCGTCGAGACACCATCGCGACGGGAAAAGGCACCGCAACAGTAACCCTATCGCGACGGGGCGAAGCATCGTGACAGCAAACCCTGTCGCAACAGGAGAACGCGTTGCAACAAACGATCCTTATCACGACCGGCAAACGCGTCGCGATAAGGTCACACCCGACGGGCAGACGCCTCTTCTGGTGTCGTGACACACGCCACAGTCGCGACACCAGCAGAGAGGCAAACCTACGGGATGCTCCATCCCAGGGCCACCCACAAGCTATACACATCACCACACTGGGGGGGGGGGGGGGGGGGGGTGGGGGGGTGGGGGGGAGCATGGAGAAGCAGTAAACACTAACTACAAACCCCGAGGGGCTCCCAATCCACCCGGATCGATAAGAGGTCAAGCAATCCCTACCTTAAACGAAGAACGAACCTGAATAGGGCCCTTCACGTCAGATTGGCCACCTCCTCCTCACTCCACGCAAGCTCCACGACGCCGGGACACCACGCACGGCCCTCCTCCTCGCCTGAAACACACAATGGGGAGAGAGGGAGGCGGAGCACTGCCGGAGGGGAAGGAGAAGAAAGGGAAAAGAGAGAAAGGGGTAAGGTTCACCGGCCAAGGCCTTATGCCTTCGGCACCCAAGACGCGATGGGGCGACGCGTCGCGTTAAAGACCTTAACGCAACGGGTCAATGCACCGCGACAAGAACGCATCCCCCAGGGATGCCACGACAACACGACAGGTCATACTGACACACCTGCCACCCTGACAGGCGTCAGACGATCGAAACGACGGGACACTATCGCGACCCGTTGACCGGTCGCGACAACAAGACGCGATGGGAAAGCCGAGTGTGACAAGTACGTGACGCACACGCTCATCGCGACAAGGATGACTATCGCGTCGGACAACCACGATGCAACACTAATGTGAAACCCAGCCTGGAAGCGTTAGTGGACAGTCATCCCAGACACCGGACATAAAGTTGGGAAGCCGGGTCTTACTGCTGGGTTCATAAGCTCGAACATACCTTCGAGACCATGGACCGTGTAGAGCAGGAACATGTTAGACTGGTAGTTTATCAGCTGAAGGGATCAGCCCACGAGTGGTGGAGGACTTAGAGGCAGACTTGTTTCTAGGGCAGGAGGCTGGACCAGATCACTTTGGAGCAGTTCTTGAGGTTTTTCATGGTGTTGGGTTTTCCATATATCATGTTTTTGATGATCACATTAATATCCTTGAACATTGATTTAATGCAAAATTGATGTGCTAACTAACATGAAAAACACCATGAAAGTGATTGAGTTAAACATTGCTAAATCATACAATGTATATCACTAACAATGTATTTGCATGTAGGTGCACAAGCATGAAAGATGGAGCATTGAAGAGGCATTGAAGAGATGAGCAAATATCACAAAAAACTGTCAAAGAGGTGTATCTGTCGACAGATGCATGTACCTGTCGACAGATTCATACAGTCATTCCAAGACAGAACTCAGGTTTGCATCTCTGAGTGTATCTGTCGACAGATGCAATAAACCTGTCGACAGATTCACACAGTCAACCCAGGACAGAACTCAGTGTTCTATTCCTGAGTGCACCTGTCGACAGATGCAAATTGCCTGTCGACAGATACACTCAGAAATCCAGATGTTCTGAAACCAAGTTCTCAGCCTGAGTCTGCCTGTCGACAGATGCAAGTGCACCTGTCGACAGACGACGGAAACATGAGATTTTGAGTTTCCAAATCCGGCCCCACTTGGGTGTTTCCTTCCTCCACGACCCCCACCTTTACCTAACACTATATAAGCATCCTTTTGGAGCCAAATTCGCAGAGAGCAGCCTCCCATCCAAGAGCCTCCAAGGGACCAAGAGGAAAAGCCCCAAATTGCTGCTCTGCTTCAACTTTCTGCCCAGATCGTCGTGGAATCGCCATCCATGCGAAGTTGAAGCCGGATCGTCGTCAATTCAACCTTCTACATCGATCAATCTACATCCAATCGAAGTTTGAAGAGCGTTTGGACGATCCACGAGAAGAATTCCAACTGGATTTGTTCCCAATTCTAATTCTTCTCCATTTCATAATTTCCATTCCATCGTGTGTGTGTGTGGTTGTGTTTCGAGCATCCCTTGTGCTTGATTCACGAATTTGTGGTTGTTCTGATCGTGTTTCATCAGACAACGTGTGTGTGGTTGAGTTGTTGTGTTGAACTCGCTCATAAGCAGTCGTTTCTGCGTGTGTGTGTGGACGGTGGATGTAGGATACACGAGTTGTGTACTCCGAACCACCTTAAATCATCGTGTTCTGTGGTTTGTTCGCGTTTTGCGATAGATGATTGGTAGGCACGGTGTTCATACGCACGTTTGATACCCTGTTCTCTATATATCAACTCAAGCTTTCTTAATCTTAATCAAATTCTAATCAAGTTTTCATTAAGATTGCTGTAGCACCGAAAAGAATCCATCAGTAGTTAGAATTTTCCGTAATCTATTCAACCCCCCCCCCCTTCTAGATTACCATATCGTGTTATTCCGCGTAACCCTTCAATTGGTATCAGAGCGAGGTTTCTCCGATTTACAGCTTTTCGTAAATTGATCTAGCGATCAGGAGATTTTCGATCTTATGGATTCTAGCAAAGGGTATATGGCCGAGGGACATTCAGTAACCAGGCCACCCTATTTTGATGGCACTGACTACTCTTATTGGAAAAATCGCATGCAGGTATTTTTGAGAGCTCAAAATTACGAGCTGTGGAAGATAGTCAGCAAGGGACCATATGTGTTGCCCGAGGACGAAGACACCTGGACGAAAGACCAAATAGCTAAAGGAACTCTCAACTGGAGCGCACTAAACATGATGCAATGTGCGGTGCATCCAAAGGAATTTTCAAGAGTCTCCACATGCTCAACAGCAAAAGAGATGTGGGACAAACTTGAACTCATTTACGAAGGTACGTCCGAGGTAAGGGAAACTAAAGTTAGCATGTTAGTGTCTGAATATGAAATGTTCAAGATGAAAACTGATGAAACCATATCAGACATGTTTGCAAGATTCATGCTAATAGTTAACGGGCTAAAAGGTCTTAAGAAGGAATACTCTGAAAGTGACTTAGTAAGAAAGATACTTCGATCTCTTACTTCATCTTGGAATACTAAGGCCACTGTCATTGAGGATTCCAAAGACCTTTCTAAAATGAAATTGGATGAACTAATTGGCTCCTTAATGACATATGAAATCAACATCAAAAGAAAAGAATTAGAAGAAAATCCTAGGAAGTCAATTGCTCTAAAAGCATCCAATAAAACATCAACAAGTTCCAAGAAATCCATTCAACAAGATAGTGATGAGCAAGAAACATCTAGTGAGAGTGATGATGGTGAAATGGCAATGCTCACTAGACAATTCAAGAAATTTCTGAAGTTCAAAAGGAGAGACTCAGGTAACTCCAAACCCTTCAAGAAAAATTTTTCACAGAAATATGAGTCCAACAAAAAATCTGATATTGTTTGTTATGAATGCAAGAAACAGGGGCACATGAGAGGAGAATGCCCGGAACTCAAGAAGAAGCTGAAGAAGGAAAAATTCACCTCCAAGAAAGCCAAAGCAATGTTGGCCACCTGGAGTGATGAAGATGAAGATGAAGATGCACAAGAAACATCCGATGATGAAGAAGTGAAATGCTTGATGGCTAGGAGTGATGACTCCACCGAGGTAAATTTCTCATTTGATGATTTCACTACAAGTGAATGGGAGGAAGCATACACTACTTTATTTGAAAATTTTTGTGAATATAAATCTGAAAATAAAGCATTAAAAAAGAAATGCAACTCCCTTGTGCATGATAAGAACAATGATGAACGAATTGCATTCCTGACAAAAGAAATAGAAATGATGAAAGTTGATGAAAAGACTCATAATGAAGAGATGGATTGCTTAAAAATGAGATTGCAAGAAACACAAAAAGAAAAAGACTGTTTAAGCCATTCTCTTGAATTCCTTCAAGAAGAACATCTAGAAACAAAGAAAAAGTTGGAACAAACTGAAAAGGAATTGAAAGAGAAATCTGAGGACTTGATGAAATTTGTAAAAGGGAAGCAAAATCTAGACGCGGTTTTGGGTGCTAAAGTTCATGTAACCAAGCATGGGTTAGGATATCAACCTGTCAAACAAAAGAAAATAGGAGAGTCATTGATTACTTCCTTCGTTGATCCTAGCCCAAGCACAAGCAAGCATGTTCCCACAAAGCATAAAACAAGTCAACCTCAGACCAAAGCAATGCAACCCAAACAAAATGTTCCCATCAAACAAAAGAAAAGGCCACCTGTCGACAGATGGAATGGTGCCTGTCGACAGACAAGAACAATTTCAACCAATAAACAGTCTATCAAGCAACAAAAAATTGAAAAGAAAATTCCTTCATGCAATGTGTGTAAAAAGATTGGTCATGATGAAAAACAATGCTGGAATAATCCAAAGAAACAAAAATTCAAACAGGTTTGGATTCCTAAACATCTACTTTGTTGCATGAATGAAATTTTGGGACCCAAAGTAATTTGGGTACCAAAACCTCTTGTCTGATCCACTTATGCAGGAATGCCTAGCAGCCCAACATCAAAATAAATGGTACTTGGATAGCGGCTGTTCGAGGCATATGACGGGCGACAAAGACAAATTCTGTTTCCTAGTGGAGAAAGATGGAGGACAAGTCATTTTTGGAGGTAACAACAAAGGCCAAATAATTGGCACAGGTAATGTTGGTAAGTGTTCCTCCAATTCAATTGAAAATGTACTGTTGGTTGATGGCCTTAATCACAATTTGCTTAGCATAAGTCAATTATGTGATAGAGGTCACAACGTCATCTTTGAATCAAATTCATGTCAAATTGTTGATAAAGAAACAGGAAGTGTAAAATTTTCTGGAAAAAGAGTGAATAACATTTACTTAGTTGACTTAGATGATCCAGAAAATGATAACTTGTGTCTTGTTGCAAATAGACAGGATGAATTGACCTTGTGGCATCGTAGGCTTGGCCATGCGAGCTACAACGTGTTGCACAAGATCATGAAGCTCAAATTAGTAAGTGGACTTCCTGACATTTCTTTTAATAACAATGAAAGTTTTTGTGATGCATGTGCACAGGGAAAACAAACCCGAAAGTCTTTCAAATCCAAAGCACCGGTAAGCACATCTAAACCATATGAACTGTTGCACATGGACCTTTTTGGACCAACTAGAACTCTAAGTCTCAATGGCAAACGTTTTGGTTTTGTCATTGTAGATGATTTTTCTAGGTTCACATGGGTCAAATTCTTGGCACACAAAAGTGAAACACTTACAATCTTCCAAGAATTCTTTAATAAGATTGAGCATGGCAATGTGAATAAAATATGTTCAATCCGCACCGATCACGGGGGAGAATTTGATAACAATGCTTTTTCTGATTTTTGCAGGCACCAAGGGATTGAACATCTGTTCTCTTCCCCAAGGACTCCAGAACAAAATGGAGTAGTGGAGAGGAAAAACAGAACATTGGTGGAAATGGCTCGCACTCTTCTAGTTGAAGGCCAACTCTCCAAAAGCTTTTGGGCAGAAGCGGTGAACACTTCGTGCTACATTCTAAACAGAGCCATGGTAAGACCTGTGATAAAGAAAACCCCCTACCAGTTGTTGAAAGGTAAGAAACCCAACCTTGGGTACTTCCGAGTTTTTGGCTCAAAGGTATTTATTCATAACAATGATAAATCTGATTTAGATAAATTTGAAGCCAAAAGTGATCAAGGTGTTTTTCTAGGCTACTCAGAACACTCTAGGGCATATAGGGTGTTTAATAATAAAACACGCACTGTGGAAGAAACTCCACATGTCATTTTTGATGAGACTTATGCCAAATCTAACAGCTTGAATGTTAACAGGGCTGAAAAAGAGGATGAAGGAACATCGCTTAAGGACCTACAAGTCAAAGCAAAAGACAAATCTGAAGAAGATTCCAAGACCAAAGGTGGATATCTTCACAGGGACTACGATGAAGATGATGAAATAGCATTCAGAAAACAAGATGAAACAGTTGAAGAGAATCCACCAGAAAGTGAACCTCCTGAAGAGCGACACTCACAAGATCAAATTCCTCAAGGACAAGATACTCCCGGCCCTTCAACAATCACAAATGTGAGGTATTCCAAAGATCACCCACTTGATGATGTGATAGGTAGTTTAAATGATTCTGTTCAAACGAGGTCTCAAGTAAGAAAAATAATTGAACATGATCTTTTTGCTTTTGTTTCTCAAGTGGAACCCAAAAATGTTGAAGAAGCCTTAAAAGATAACTCATGGATTGATGCTATGCATGAGGAACTTGGTCAATTTCAAAGAAATAATGTATGGAGTTTAGTTCCTAGAACCCCTGAAATTTCTATCATAGGAACTAGATGGGTGTTTAGGAATAAACTTAATGAAGAAGGAAAAGTGGTCAGAAATAAAGCAAGACTCGTAGCAAAAGGATATAGTCAAGAATTTGGTGTAGACTTTGAAGAGTCCTTTGCTCCTGTAGCCAGGTTAGAAGCAGTCAGAATTTTATTGGCATATGCATGCTCCCATAAGTTCAAACTCTATCAAATGGATGTTAAAACTGCTTTCTTAAATGGCTATATCAAAGAAGAAGTCTATGTCTCTCAACCACCAGGTTTTGAAAATTCTGAAATGCCTAACCATGTGTATAAATTGCACAAAGCTCTTTATGGTTTGAAACAGGCACCTCGAGCTTGGTATGATAGACTAAGCAATTTTCTGGTAAGCAAAAACTACTCAAGAGGTAAAGTGGACCAAACTCTCTTCACTAAGAAAGTTCGCAATCACATAATTGTTGTACAAGTTTATGTGGACGATATCATATTTGGTTCTACTAACCCTTCACTGTGTGAAGAATTTTCTAAACACATGCACAGTGAATTTGAGATGAGTCTAATGGGGGAGCTTCAATTCTTTCTTGGTTTGCAGGTGAAACAACATGAAGAAGGCTTCTTCATAAATCAAGAAAAATATGTCAAAGAGCTTCTCAAACGATTTCAATTTGAGCAAGCCAAACCAGCCTCCACCCCAATGAGCACAAGCGTCAAATTGGAAAATGATGAGAAAGGTAAACCGGTAGATGCAAAGCACTTCCGAGGTATGATTGGCTCACTCCTTTATCTTACTGCAAGTAGACCGGATATACAATTTAGTGTTTGCCTTTGTGCTAGATATCAATCTAGTCCAAAGGAAAGCCATTTAATTGCAGTCAAGAGAATTTTCCGATATCTCTCAGGCACATACAATTTGGGTTTTTGGTACCCAGCAGGCAGTAGTTTTGATTTGATCTCATATTCTGATGCTGATTATGCTGGATGTAAAATTGACAGAAAAAGCACTAGTGGATATTGCCAATTCCTTGGCGGTTGCATGGTTTCGTGGGCATCCAAGAAGCAACACTCAGTTGCACTCTCCACTGCAGAGGCAGAATATGTCGCTGCAGGAAGTTGTGCAGCTCAAGTGTTGTGGATCAAAAGTCAGTTAGCTGACTATAATGTTGAAATTGGATGCACACCTATCCTATGTGACAACACAAGTGCTATCAACCTTTCAAAAAACCCTGTCCAACACTCAAGGACTAAACACATTGAAATCCGTCATCATTTCTTGAGAGATGAAGTTGCCAATAAAACCTTGGAACTTAATTTCATTCCCACAGAAAAACAATTGGCTGATATTTTCACCAAACCCTTGTCTGAAGATAGATTCACATCCTTAAGAAGAGAATTGGGTTTGTGTAAAATGCAATGAAACTAACTATCCATATTGGAGTACATGCTCTTTATGTGTGAATGACTATGTGGTATATCAAATGGTGAACTGTGGAAGAACAAGTTCGGCTTGTTTGGAAACTATCATCATGCGTGAGAAATATTCTCCGCCAAGTATCAATAGTCCCATTTCATATAAAGGCCCTGTACTTCACATAGGATTTTTAGTTTCCTTACATTTTATCATGTTAACTCCATGAAACAATGCTTTTTCTGTGACCATGTGCTTGTGTATGACTTCTTTCATGAACATGTTTGTCTTGTATCAAATGCTTGTGTAAATCATTGACTTGATGTTGTGTCAACACGTGCACACACTATGGGGGAGTGAGTTAAAGGTAGATGAGTATTTTCATGAGGAAACTCTTCCTTCACTTCATTTTTTAATCCTCACTTCCTTGAACTCAATGTGCACTCAATCTGAAACCAGAAAAATCCACTCTGTTCATATCTGTCGACAGACTCATTCCATCTGTCGACAGGTACACTCAGTTTTGTTCTGACTGAAACTTCAATTCATCAGTCTGTGTGCATCTGTCGACAGACAGATTCCTTCTGTCGACAGATACACACATTCTTCTTTATTGTTCAATTCCTTCTTCATACTTCTCAAGAAAGTGTTCTTTGATTGATTTAAAGGTAAACATTAGTTTGTTTGTGTGCAATATAACCTTTCATATCCACTTCATGTCAAAGTCGTGAACCAAGTCGAAATGATGTTTGATGCAACACTTGATTGAGGTCTTTTTAGATCATTTTGAACACAATGAGCAAACCAAATGATTTTTAAACATCTCCTTTGAATAACTCCCTTGTCGTTAAACATGAATCTAAAATGATTTGAAAAATCAGAAAGCTCTTGAATTTAATGTTCTACATTATAACTTACCTAAAGAAACCTCTTGTACTTGACGAAAAGTAAAAATAAAAAAAAGGGAGAAAAGCTACCTATTTCTTCGGTTCAGTCAAAAATTTATCTCTCGTTATGGGATGGAGGTAGAGCAATGATGAAAATGACTAAGTAACCGGGGACATGGGCATCACCAATGTCGGTCTTCGCGTCAAAAGGTTGTTTCATTATCTCTATACAATGGCTTGATGGACACTCACATTGAGTAACTGGGGGTATTGGCATCACAAGTGTCTACCTTCACATGAAAAAGTGAAAGTGCTCCTCATTGCCACTCTTTTCCATCTTCGTTGTTTAAAGTTTCTAAAATCATACCAGAAATAGAGTGAAGCCTCCGAAAACTTTTTATGTCAAGTCCAATGTGCTTCTTGGGTAAGATATTCTAATGGCCATCTAATTCAAATGTCATCTGACTATCATCTCTATTTAGATGCATGTTTTTCTTCAACGGCCTTAATCAAAAGAGTTATTTAATTTTCACTGGCTATTGTGAAATGTGTTCTTCATGATCTAATTAAAGAACTTCTCGGTCTTAATTCAAACTCATTCTAGAATTGTGTCATGTCTTTATCATAATGGATATGCATTTTTATCTTGCACATACACCTATTTTGCCTTAAAACAACAAATGAACACTTGTCCTTTGAAAAATATTGTCAAAAATCAATTTTTAACCAAAAAGGGGTTATCTGTCGACAGATAGACTGTCATCTGTCGACAGACGACGGCCCAGATCCGTTTTTTGAAGAAAACCCTCGCGCCGGTTCACCTCCTTTTTGTGGGGCCTCTCTTTTAAAACCTTCTAAACCCATTCTAAGGCCACCCACGACCCATTCTCACCCCTCCTCTCTCATTTCCTCCTCCTCCTCTCTAAACCCCCTCTCTTTCCCCCTTCAGGGCTCCAAATCCGCTCCGTCTCCGACGATCCTGCTGCTCCTCGTCTGGGATCCCTCCACTCTCCCTTCACACACCATTCTCACCCTTCTTCCTGAGATGGCACCCAAATCAAAGCTTCTCGCTCGCCGTCGTCGCGCTCCGACGGACGCCGGAGAAAGTTCCAGGGCTCCTTCCGAACGTCGCAGCAAACATCGCGAGGATCGGTTGCCGGAACTCATCGTTCCTCAAGGTCTCCGTCTTATCCGAGCCACCGGCACCTTCAAGAAAATTGTCCAATCCCGGTATGTGGACTTCGAGTCCTTAGCACCGATGTTCCCCTCACTCCTACCCTATTTTGACACTCAAGGGTGGACATCCTTCTTGTACTCTCACTTGCAATACTCTCCAACTTCCGTCACAGAGTTCTTCAATAACCTAGGGCTTTCCGATCAGGGAGATCTCTACTCTTCGGTGAAAGGCACTCGTTTTCGCCTCACCGCCAATCTCATCTCGACAGCCCTTGAAATTCCAAACTCAGGAGTTGAAATCTTCAACTACACTCCCTCTGCTTCTGAGTACTATGAACTTCTCACGTTGCAACCCTATGACTCCACCAAAGAAATTGCTCGTCTCAATGCCAACTCCTTTCCTCCTTTGATCCGGATGATCCATCACATCTTCACTACCTTGATCGTCCCAAAGGATGGCAGCCGAGAGTTAGTCACTGAGGTCCACAAATCCTTGTTCATATTCTTCCTCAAGTGTCAACAAATCAATCTGCCTGAACTCATGATAAGCCTCATCCGTCGGTGTTTCTCAAACACCAAAAGATCAATGCCATATGCTTGCCCGATCACCTCTCTTCTCATTTTCCTTGGCATTCCTATCCCTGCAAGTGAGCTCATCTCATTAAAATCCCGAAGTGCTTTTGATCTCACTGCCGCCAACCGAATGGGCTACAAGATTGTAGACGGTGTAGTCTCAAGGACTCTCAAAGGAAAGGATCACCAAGGAGCTGAAGAGTCATCCAATGAAGAAGACAATGAAGCCGATGACGCTAATGCCGGCAGTGATGAAGACTCTCAGGATGAGCAAATGCCTGATCAAGCTCAAGAGTTTGCTGATGTACCTGTGCCTGAGGAACAATCCATTCGTGACTACTTGGCACAAATCCATCAAGAAATGATCTCAGGATTTGCTCAGATGACTTCAAGATTTGATCAAGTGGATGCTCGCCTCAACACTCTAGATGACCGGCTTGACCACCTCTACTCCGAGAGAGATGGATCCCGTCACCCTCCTCCTGCTGACATGACAATGAATAGAGGGTCTCAGGGTCATTAGAGGTCACTAAGAATCTTAGCTGGGAATTAGTCTCACTTGTCTAGTCATCTTTTGCTTGTTCATGTTATTTCCCTTTCTTTTGATTTTTATTGAGTCATGTAATGATTGTCAAATGTACTGTGAAATTTCAATGATCAATCAATGAAAACTCAGTTCATGTTTATTTGTCTCCAAATGTGCATGACTTGACCTTTTGTATGTTGTCAAAAAGGGGGAGAACATCAATATATGCATCAATTGAATGTTTTTGTCATCATCAAAAAGGGGGAGATTGTTGGGTTTTCCATATATCATGTTTTTGATGATCACATTAATATCCTTGAACATTGATTTAATGCAAAATTGATGTGCTAACTAACATGAAAAACACCATGAAAGTGATTGAGTTAAACATTGCTAAATCATACAATGTATATCACTAACAATGTATTTGCATGTAGGTGCACAAGCATGAAAGATGGAGCATTGAAGAGGCATTGAAGAGATGAGCAAATATCACAAAAAACTGTCAAAGAGGTGTATCTGTCGACAGATGCAATGTACCTGTCGACAGATTCATACAGTCATTCCAAGACAGAACTCAGGTTTGCATCTCTGAGTGTATCTGTCGACAGATGCAATGAACCTGTCGACAGATTCACACAGTCAACCCAGGACAGAACTCTGTGTTCTATTCCTGAGTGCACCTGTCGACAGATGCAAATTGCCTGTCGACAGATACACTCAGAAATCCAGATGTTCTGAAACCAAGTTCTCAGCCTGAGTCTGCCTGTCGACAGATGCAAGTGCACCTGTCGACAGACGACGGAAACATGAGATTTTGAGTTTCCAAATCCGGCCCCACTTGGGTGTTTCCTTCCTCCACGACCCCCACCTTTACCTAACACTATATAAGCATCCTTTTGGAGCCAAATTCGCAGAGAGCAGCCTCCCATCCAAGAGCCTCCAAGGGACCAAGAGGAAAAGCCCCAAATTGCTGCTCTGCTTCAACTTTCTGCCCAGATCGTCGTGGAATCGCCATCCATGCGAAGTTGAAGCCGGATCGTCGTCAATTCAACCTTCTACATCGATCAATCTACATCCAATCGAAGTTTGAAGAGCGTTTGGACGATCCACGAGAAGAATTCCAACTGGATTTGTTCCCAACTCTAATTCTTCTCCATTTCATAATTTCCATTCCATCGTGTGTGTGTGTGGTTGTGTTTCGAGCATCCCTTGTGCTTGATTCACGAATTTGTGGTTGTTCTGATCGTGTTTCATCAGACAACGTGTGTGTGGTTGAGTTGTTGTGTTGAACTCGCTCATAAGCAGTCGTTTCTGCGTGTGTGTGTGGACGGTGGATGTAGGATACACGAGTTGTGTACTCCGAACCACCTTAAATCATCGTGTTCTGTGGTTTGTTCGCGTTTTGCGATAGATGATTGGTAGGCACGGTGTTCATACGCACGTTTGATACCCTGTTCTCTATATATCAACTCAAGCTTTCTTAATCTTAATCAAATTCTAATCAAGTTTTCATTAAGATTGCTGTAGCACCGAAAAGAATCCATCAGTAGTTAGAATTTGCCGTAATCTATTCAACCCCCCCCCCCCCTTCTAGATTACCATATCGTGTTATTCCGCGTAACCCTTCACATGGCAAGTACTTCCCTGACTACGCTCGTCGTGAGAGGAGAGACCAGTTCCACAAGTTGATGTACGGAGACCAGACCATGGCGCAGTACCACCAGAGGTTTGTACAGCTTTTGCGGCATGTCCCTCACGTATCACTTAGTGAGCAGCCTCGCACTGAGTGATTCATTAGTGGGTTACGGTCAAAGTAGAGGTGGGCCACTGTCACGCCCCTCCAATTTAGCAGCGGAATAAATCAGGGGAGACGTGAACGAAGTACATAGTAGAGTAACATGTACAATCAGTTGAATAAATCAGAGTATCTAATTGGAATAAAACTCTTCATTTCATTGAAATTCCACTAAGACTATTACAACCACTAATCCAGAGCCAAAACATATAGCTCATTGACTCCATTACATTAGAAAGAAATCTAAAAAAAACAATATCTACTAGACTCCATTGTACTAGAGTATCTTCATCAACTAATTCCAGGTCACTCAACACTCGGGTCTTGTCCCATGGGTGCATCTAACGTCATTGTCCGACTTACCTGAGACACAATAACCAAAAACGCAGGGTGAGCGAACAACGCCCAGTAGGACTTAAATCTCATGAGTCAAGCATGCTTTAAGTAATTAATGCATTAAAGGCAGAGTAACTAATGATAGAGCGAGAGAGTCAGGTATGGTAAAAGATAGCAGGTACAAGAGAGTCAAAATATAGCAAAAGATAACACAATAGCATAAGAGCGTGTATAGTTTCCAAAATAGTACAAGTAACTAGTTCAAATAGCAGATGAATCAAGTATAGCACGATAATTAAAGTCAAGTCACGATAGAAAATGATATCAACAATAGCAAGTAACGATAGTGTCAAGAATAGCAAGCGACATGTATAGCAAGAAGAGATGATAGTAGATGGTCATGTAAAGAGTAAATTGTACTTTGAATGTGATTAAGTCGCGATAGCACACAGTAAATCAAGATAGCGAGTATTATGTAGAGCAAGTAGAGTGTATGACAAGATAGCGTGTAACGAGATAACGTGTAACGAGTTAGCGTGTAACGAGATAGCGTGTAACAAGATGGCGTGTATGAGATAGCGTGTATGGTTGCACAACGGTGCACTAGTAGAGTACGACAATAGTCACTTTGGGACAGTAGTCGTTTCACGATAGTACATTACGTCTGAACTCCTCAGACTAATGTATAACAGTTTGTGATAGCACAGTAATATCACAGTACGTCTGAACTCCTCAGACTAAAAGGATAGTAGTCAGATGTCTAGCCAAGATAGTATAGTCAGAACCGGTGCAATGCAGAACACCGTCAATAGCCCCTGCAGGTATTTTTGGGTGGCTCTCTGCCCCCAGGACTAGATTAGAGCCCCTCGGACACTCTCCGTGCCCTGCACAGTATGCATTATAGCGCTAGAGAATCATGAAATAGTACAAACGATAGGAGCCATAACAGCTCAACGAGTCTCAAGAGAGTACTAGATGAATAGAGGAGAGAGACGAGATAGTAGAGTGAACGTGAATAGACGAGAGAGACGAGATAGTAGAGTGAACGTGAATAGACGAGCGAGTAGAGTATAGATTAGATCTTATGGTCATTGCACATGCAAAGTCGAGTAACGAGCGATAGTAACAGTTGCACAACACGCGCACGTGGTGTTGGCAGTCAGGTGGAACTCATGATCTTTCCGCTGGCCATGTTATGCACAAGTCCAGAGGTCCGACATGATTCAAGATAAGAGCGAGAGAACAATCTAAGGCCGTTTGGATCTTACTGATCCCTAGAGTGTATCATAGGTGTTAGGGTACAACCGGCTCGTCGACCATGTGGGAATCCATGATCAGAGGAGACTTATGGAGGCCTTGAACAAGGATTCACTAGTCCGGCGGAAGGAGTATCCGATGGAGAGTTCATCCAAGTCAAGAGAGTGTGTAATTATAGAAACAAGTACTCGATGTTCTAAAGGAATTCTAGAACAGTGGAGCGTCGGGATCGGTGTTCCAAAACATCGCACGAATTGTAAACAAGTACTTATTAAAATAAGGTAATTAATTGCATTAATTACCAGATAGGTTATGTATCATATTCATGCCAATTAAGCCATATTTGGATGGTTCAACGTGTGTGCATGTGTCATGAAATCATGGATATGAAAGATCAAGTGATTGACTTTTATTATATTAAAATGCAACCATTACTTACAACTTCATTTTCTGTAATTAAGACCGTTAACATGATATGGAAGTTACAGTGGTATAGCGAGACTTGCACAAGATGGGTTTTCTGGCCCAAAAACTGAGATCGCGACGTGGTCTTGCAAGGATCGCGACGGGGTCGTCAGATCAGGCAGGCAGAACGCGACAGGGGTACTGTCGCGACCAGAACGCGACAGAAGTACTGTCGCGACCCGACCTCAGAATGCGACATATCGGCCGTCGCGTTCACAGGGTCTGCGCCTGAGTCCGACAGGGATCTGACATGCTCTTGGTTCAGACTACCATGATTTGACACAGGGTGATATTGATGAAATGCCTATATCTCTCTATATGCTGACCTTTAGACAAAACTTGCAACATATAAAATGTCGAGGGCATCTATTGGAAGAACTTTTGTGTTGTGGGCTGGGTCTGAATCGGTCTCTAATTGCATGAAATACAGGAAGAACATAAAAAGTCCTAAACATGCATGACTTTGTTGCGACTTACATGTTAGGCTTGTAACATGAGATCTACTGATATTTGGACAAAACGTTTAACATAAAAGATGACCAAGACAACTATTGGAAGAACTTTGATGTTGTGGTTTTAACCTAATTCGGTCTTGAACCTTGTGAAAAACATGAAGAAGTGAAAGTTAAATGCAACCTGAAAACGCAGTATCCTGCATGACTCTATTACGAAGTTTATAACTCTCTAACTAATGATATTTAAACAAAACACTTAACATGAAAGATGACCATGACAACTATTTAAAGAACTTTTATGTTGGAGGCTTGACCTACTTCGGCCCTTAAGCTTGTGCAAAACAGGAAGAACTTAAAGTTAACTGCAAACCCGAAAACACAGTATTATGCATGACTCTCTTACGGGGTTCATAACTCTCTAACTAATGACTTTTAGACAAAACTTTCAACATGAAAGATGATCGTGACTACACGTAGAAGAACTTTTATGTTTATGATTTAGTCTAATTCGGTCTCAAATCATGTTCATAATAAGAAGAACGGGAAAATCCCTAACTGTGCGCGACTTAGGGAGAACGACTAATACACAAAGTATACTACTTGAAAATTAGTAAAATCAGAAGAAAATGAAGCTAGACACGAAGATCTACAAGATGGTATTATTTTTCTTTAATCTTGACCCAAGAATGCCTACCTTTGAACGCAAAGAACTCCCTGTAGGTTCCTGGTTTGCTACAGGGCGAGGTGGAAGAAGACCACGTTTTTCCCCAGCCTTCTCCTCTCCTCCAGCACCCCAAACATGCTGCACACGACCCCAACTTGATGCTAAACCTTCCCCAAACGTTTTGTGAAGAGTTCTTATAGTTTTAGGGTGCTACTTCATGTCCTAATGGGACTAGGAAAGAGGGCTGCGAATTTCTGCATTCTAGTTTCCAAAATCTGAGATTTCTCTCACCCAAAGGAGGTAGCAAAGGTTTAGGAAACCACCTCTTAGAGTTGGGTCCGGTTTTGACTTACCTTGTATGACTAATTACCCTAATTTAAACCCTAATGTGCCCTTCACAATTATTGCATATTTACAGGTACGAATTTCTGAGTATTTTTATGTTCCAATTTTATTATTAGGCTAAAAGTGATCCATTGGCCCATTTTCATTAATGGGTCACTAATACATAATGTTATAAGTCTCTCCAACCTATTTATTTAATTTATGGTTGGGTTATTTTTCCGTGTTAACAATTTTCCGACTTAGTTTCCTAATTCGGTTAACTTGGTCACGTGTAACGTACACTTGGCCAATCGGATTTTTCGTTGCTCGAATCTCTTCATGAAACTCTTAAGAATAATGTTTGAGGTTGATTTATAATTTTTACGGAATTTTCTAATGTGTTTTCTCACGTACGATAGTGGTACGTAAGTTCTATCATTTCGATAATACGTAAGTTATTTATTTACTATTTTCATACTTGAATTTGTTCATAGGTCATAAGTTGTCCATTGATCCAATTCCTTTTATGGACTATCCCCACATATTGTTTGAAGTCTACCAATAATTTTTATTTCAATTGTTAATCCACTTGGCTCAAGTAATAATGGATTCTCTAATTTATTCCTTATTTACAATAATAAGTCACAAAAATTCTAAATCATTGTCCGAATTATTTTTCTACGCCCAAATTTCTTAATGGGTCATTAGATAATAATTTTTAAGGTACAACTATTATTTTTATAGAATTTTTACATGAGTTTCTACTCATGCAATAATGACGTGTATCTTTTAGCTAATTTGGTTTTTTATAAATTGACGAATTTTCTATTTATCTAAAATTTTTAATTAATAAAATTTCTGGGGTATTACATCCTCCCCCACTTAGAAAGAATTTGGTCCGCCAAATTCCATGACTTCTTCAGTTACCTATACATCATCATTTCCATGTTAAAGGTAATAATGACGGTAGGTTTAAAGTTACCTTCCAGAATGAGGTTGACATTAGGGTACAAAGTAGTATTAAACCAATAGGGTAAGTATACACATTTTATATCTTAACCATGGTTCTACCCAATCCTCACATAAGTATGGGGGTTGTCTTAGACACGTGTCATGTCAATTCACCTAGAACATCCTAGGACCTAAAATATCCTAATAAGGACATCCTAGGCTTTGATAACAACTGTCACGCCCCTCCAATTTAGCAGCGGAATAAATCAGGGGAGACGTGAACGAAGTACATAGTAGAGTAACATGTACAATCAGTTGAATAAATCAGAGTATCTAATTGGAATAAAACTCTTCATTTCATTGAAATTCCACTAAGACTATTACAACCACTAATCCAGAGCCAAAACATATAGCTCATTGACTCCATTACATTAGAAAGAAATCTAAAAAAAAATATCTACTAGACTCCATTGTACTAGAGTATTCATCAACTAATTCCAGGTCACTCAACACTCGGGTCTTGTCCCATGGGTGCATCTAACGTCATTGTCCGACTTACCTGAGACACAATAACCAAAAATGCAGGGTGAGCGAACAACGCCCAGTAGGACTTAAATCTCATGAGTCAAGCATGCTTTAAGTAATTTATGCATTAAAGGCAGAGTAACTAATGATAGAGCGAGAGAGTCAGGTATGGTAAAAGATAGCAGGTACAAGAGAGTCAAAATATAGCAAAAGATAACACAATAGCATAAGAGCGTGTATAGTTTCCAAAAATAGTACAAGTAACTGGTTCAAATAGCAGATGAATCAAGTATAGCACGATAATTAAAGTCAAGTCACGATAGAAAATGATATCAACAATAGCAAGTAACGATAGTGTCAAGAATAGCAAGCGACATGTATAGCAAGAAGAGATGATAGTAGATGGTCATGTAAAGAGTAAATTGTACTTTGAATGTGATTAAGTCGCGATAGCACACAGTAAATCAAGATAGCGAGTATCATGTCGAGCAAGTAGAGTGTATGACAAGATAGCGTGTAACGAGATAACGTGTAACGAGTTAGCGTGTAACGAGATAGTGTGTAACAAGATGGCGTGTATGAGATAGCGTGTATGGTTGCACAATGGTGCACTAGTAGAGTACGACAATAGTCACTTTGGGACAGTAGTCGTTTCACGATACTACATTACGTCTGAACTCCTCAGACTAATGTATAACAGTTTGTGATAGCATAGTAATATCACAGTACGTCTGAACTCCTCAGACTAAAAGGATAGTAGTCAGATGTCTAGCCAAGATAGTATAGTCAGAACCGGTGCAATGCAGAACACCGTCAATAGCCCCTGCAGGTATTTTCAGGTGGCTCTCTGCCCCCAGGACTAGATTAGAGCCCCTCGGACACTCTCCGTGCCCTGCACAGTATGCATTATAGCGCTAGACAATCATGAAATAGTACAAACGATAGGAGCCATAACAGCTCAACGAGTCTCAAGAGAGTACTAGATGAATAGAGGAGAGAGACGAGATAGTAGAGTGAACGTGAATAGACGAGAGAGACGAGATAGTAGAGTGAACGTGAATAGACGAGAGAGACGAGATAGTAGAGTGAACGTGAATAGACGAGCGAGTAGAGTATAGATTAGATCTTATGGTCATTGCACATGAAAAGTCGAGTAACGAGCGATAGTAACAGTTGCACAACACGCGCACGTGGTGTTGGCAGTCAGGTGGAACTCACGATCTTTCCGCTGGCCATGTTATGCACAAGTGCAGAGGTCCGACGTGATTCAAGATAAGAGCGAGAGAACAATCTAAGGCCGTTTGGATCTTACTGATCCCTAGAGTGTATCATAGGTGTTAGGGTACAACCGGCTCGTCGACCATGTGGGAATCCATGATCAGAGGAGACTTATGGAGGCCTTGAACAAGGATTCACTCGTCCGGCGGAAGGAGTATCCGATGGAGAGTTCGTCCAAGTCAAGAGAGTGTGTAATTATAGAAACAAGTACTCGACGTTCTAAAGGAATTCTAGAACAGTGGAGCGTCGGGATCGGTGTTCCAAAACATCGCACGAATTGTAAACAAGTACTTCTTAAAATAAGGTAATTAATTGCATTAATTACCAGATAGGTTATGTATCATATTCATGCCAATTAAGCCATATTTGGATGGTTCAACGTGTGTGCATGTGTCATGAAATCATGGATATGAAAGATCAAGTGATTGACTTTTATTATATTAAAATGCAACCAATACTTACAACTTCATTTTTCTGTAATTAAGACCGTTAACATGATATGGAAGTTACAGTGGTATAGCGAGACTTGCACAAGATGGGTTTTCTGGCCCAAAAACTGAGATCGCGACGTGGTCTTGCAAGGATCGCGACGGGGTCGTCAGATCAGGCAGGCAGAACGCGACAGGGGTACTGTCGCGACCAGAACGTGACAGAAGTACTGTCGCGACCCGACCTCAGAATGCGACATATCGGGCCGTCGCGTTCACAGGGTCTGCGCCTGAGTCCGACAGGGATCTGACATGCTCTTGGTTCAGACTACCATGATTTGACACAGGGCGATATTCATGAAACGCCTATATCTCTCTATATGCTGACCTTTAGACAAAACTTGCAACATATAAAATGTCGAGGACATCTATTGGAAGAACGTTTGTGTTGTGGGCTGGGTCTGAATCGGTGTCTAATTGCATGAAATACAGGAAGAACATAAAAAAGTCCTAAACATGCATGACTTTGTTGCGACTTACATGTTAGGCTTGTAACATGAGATCTACTGATATTTGGACAAAACGTTTAACATAAAAGATGACCAAGACAACTATTGGAAGAACTTTGATGTTCTGGTTTTAACCTAATTCGGTCTTGAACCTTGTGAAAAACATGAAGAAGTGAAAGATAAATGCAACCTGAAAACGCAGTATCCTGCATGACTCTATTATGAAGTTTATAACTCTCTAACTAATGATATTTAAACAAAATACTTAACATGAAAGATGACCATGACAACTATTTAAAGAACTTTTATGTTGGAGGCTTGACCTACTTCGGCCCTTAAGCTTGTGCAAAGCAGGAAGAACATAAAGTTAACTGCAAACCCGAAAACACAGTATTATGCATGACTCTCTTACGGGGTTCATCACTCTCTAACTGATGACTTTTAGACAAAACTTTCAACATGAAAAATGATCGTGACTACAAGTAGAAGAACTTTTATGTTTATGATTTAGTCTAATTCGGTCTCAAATCATGTGCATAATAAGAATAACGGGAAAATCCCTAACTGTGCGCGACTTAGGGAGAACGACTAATACACAAAGTATACTACATGAAAATTAGTAAAATCAGAAGCAAATGAAGCTAGACACGAAGCTCTAGAAGATGGTATTATTTTTCTTTAATCTTGACCCAAGAATGCCTACCTTTGAACGCAAAGAACTCCCTGTAGGTTCCTGGTTTGCTACAGGGCGAGGTGGAAGAAGACCACGTTTTTCCCCAGCCTTCTCCTCTCCTCCAGCACCCCAAACATGCTGCACACGACCCCAACTTGATGCTAAACCTTCCCCAAACGTTTTGTGAAGAGTTCTTATAGTTTTAGGGTGCTACTTCATGTCCTAATGGGACTAGGAAAGAGGGCTGCGAATTTCTGCATTCTAGTTTCCAAAATCTGAGATTTCTCTCACCCAAAGGAGGTAGCAAAGGTTTAGGAAACCACCTCTTAGAGTTGGGTCCGGTTTTAACTTACCTTGTATGACTAATTACCCTAATTTAAACCCTAATGTGCCCTTCACAATTATTGCATATTTACAGGTACGAATTTCTGAGTATTTTTATGTTCCAATTTTATTATTAGGCTAAAAGTGATCCATTGGCCCATTTTCATTAATGGGTCACTAATACATAATGTTATAAGTCTCTCCAACCTATTTATTTAATTTATGGTTGGGTTATTTTTCCGTGTTAACAATTTTCCGACTTAGTTCCCTAATTCGGTTAACTTGGTCACGTGTAACGTACACTTGGCCAATCGGATTTTAGTTGCTCGAATCTCTTCATGAAACTCTTAAGAATAATGTTTGAGGTTGATTTATAATTTTTACGGAATTTTCTAATGTGTTTTCTCACGTACGATAGTGGTACGTATGTTCTATCATTTCGATAATACGTAAGTTATTTATTTACTATTTTCATACTTGAATTTGTTCATAGGTCATAAGTTGTCCATTGATCCAATTCCTTTTATGGACTATCCCCACATATTGTTTGAAGTCTACCAATAATTTTTATTTCAATTGTTAATCCACTTGGCTCATGTAATAATGGATTCTCTAATTTATTCCTTATTTACAATAATAAGTCACAAAAATTCTAAATCATGGTCCGAATTATTTTTCTATGCCCAAATTTCTTAATGGGTCATTAGATAATAATTTTTAAGGTACAACTATTATTTTTATAGAATTTTTACATGAGTTTCTACTCATGCAATAATGACGTGTATCTTTTAGCTAGTTTGGTTTTTTATAAATTGACGAATTTTCTATTTATCTAAAATTTTTAATTAATAAAATTTCTGGGGTATTACAGCCACGACTGGCCACCTGTGTGACACCTTGGCGTTAGCAGTATCCAGAGCTACCGCCTTGGAGAGGGAGTCCCATTTTCAGCCACATTAGGGAGGAGGTTCAACAAGGTCTACCCCATACCAATGTCCTTTAGGCAGTTGAGGGAGTGTATCATTTTCTTCTTCTTCGGGCACAAGCGACACTGGCCTGCGATCAAAGTTTAAGAAGATGTTCACTCGTGGGGGTAGATGGCGTCCCCAGTAGCCACAACACAGACGTCAGCCAGAGCTTGTGGAGCAGTCAGTGCAGCAGGGGGTAGAGTATGGTCAACAGGATGTAGTTTGTTTCCACTTTGGGCAGCCAGGTCACTTCTGGCGAGACTGTCCAATGAGGCAGGGTTAGTAGCAGTTAGCACCTCCCCAGTACTCGCAGCAGGCACTGCAGACACAGTACCCTCCACCCCAGTAGGCACACTGTCAGTAGCCGCACCAGGGATAGTTCCAGCCACCTCAGAAGTGCCAACAGTACAAGTAGTAGCAGTAGCCATAGTGAGGACGTGGTCGTGGTCGTGTGATGAACATCACCAGAGAAGAGGCGGAGGCCTTGAATCTGGTTGTCGGTACGATTCCTATACTTGGTAGAGCTGCCCGTGTTGTGATTGATCCCAATGCTACACATTGCTTTGTTTCAGAGGAGTTCTTTGGTTGTCTTACCGAGTTAGCTCCAAAGCGGACCTGTGACCTAGCAGTTGAGCTTCGACGGGTGACTACGTGCTTACTCTGGGTTACCTAGAGGGTGTCACTGTCGAGGTACAGGGCCATCTTCTTCCATCCAGACTGTTTGCCTTACAAATCCATGACTTTGATGTCATTCTTGGCATGGATTGGTTGGAGGCACACTCTGCGTTGGTAGACTGTCAGTGGAAGATCGTGCGGTTCGAGATACCTAGAGCACCTATGCTTTGCTTTCGAAGTACACGGTCTGCCCGCTAACCCATTGTTTCCTTCTGTAGAGCTTGGCACCTGATCTGAGACGGTTGTATGGCATGTCTTGCTTCTTTAAGTTTCTCGAATTTAGGCAAGTTGTCGGTTTCTGATGTACCTGTTGTTTGTGATTATGCTAATATGTTTTCAGATGATCTACCTGGTTTATCGCCGGAGTGGGAGGTAGATTTCTCCATTGAGTTGTTTCCGGGGACGATGCCTATGTTCGAGGCACTATACCAGATGGCACCGACAGAGCTGTGGGAGTTGAAGTGCCAACTCGATAAGCTACTCGAGAAGGGCTTCATTCGTCCGAGCCATTCTCCTTGGGGTGCTCCAGTCTTGTTTGTGAGGAAGAAGGATGGTAGTCTCAGGTTGTGCATCGATTATCGACAGTTGAATTAGGTTATAGTGAAGAATAAGTATCCATTGCCCAGGATCGATGATTTGTTTGACCACTTGCAGTCTGCTTCAGTTTTCTCGAAGATCGACTTGAGGTCAGTCGGACATCACCAGATCAGCCTTCTGTACCCACCACAGCCACTTCTAATTTGTCGTGATGCCTTTTGGGCTCACGAATGCACCAGTAGCCTTCATGGATATGATGCACAGTGTGTTCCGAGAGTACCTGTACAGGTTTGTTGTAGTGTTCATGGACGACATCTTTGTGTACTCAGCGATAGTGGAGGAGCACGAGGCGCACTTGAGATTGGTATTGGAGGCCTTGAGGAGTCACCGCCTTTATGCCAAATTCAGCAAATGTGAATTTTGGCTAAAGAAGGTGCACTTTCTTGGACACATAGTCTCAAGTGCAGGAGTGGTAGTGGATATTGCCAATGTCGAGGCCATGGTTTCTTAGGGCCAGCCCACTACAGTTGAAGAGGTGCGTAGTTTTCTAGGGTTGGCGGGTTACTACAGGAGGTTTATTAAGGACTTCACCAAAGTGGCAGAGCCGCTGATGAGGTTGACCAGGCGAGAGACCAGGTTTGTGTGGACTACAGAGTATGAGCAGAGTTTCCAAGAGATGAAGAGCAGGTTGACTTCAGCCGTGATCCTTGTTTTGCCATCTAGTAGTGGTGGTTTTATTGTCTACACTGACACTTTGGGGACTGGTCTTGGTGTTGAATTGATGCAGCACGGGAGGGTAGTCGCTTATGCTTCTAGACAGTTAAAGAAGCATGAGCAGAACTATCCGACTCACTATTTAGAGCTTACAGCAGTCATGTTTGCCTTAAGGTTGTGGAGACATTACTTGTACAGAGAGGTGTTCGAGGTGTTCACGGACTACATGAGCTTACATTATGTCTTCACTCAAAGGGATCTAAATCGGAGGCAACATAGGTGGGTAGAGTACCTGAAGGACTATGACTTTACTCTTTCCTATCACCCAGGAAAGGCTAATGTCGTAGCTAATGCTATGAGCAAGAGAGCCCACCTGAGTTCTTTGTTGGTTAGACACTGGAGGTTGTTGGAGAAGGTCGTTCAGGGAGTGTTCCTTCCGTCCAGACTCAGAGATAGAGCAGTGTTGACCAGTTTGACAGTTCGTCCAGCAATGTACCAGTAGGTGTTAGAGGCTCAGAGTGCATATTCAGACTTAGCAGAGATCTTGAAGATGCTAGAGGTGGGGACAGCGAGGTCAAGTTCAGAGGCAGACTGTACGTTCCAGCAGACGTCAGGTAGGAGCTATTAGATGAGGCTTACCGGTCGAGGTACTCTGTTCATCCTGACTCCACCAAGATGCACCACGACTTGAGAACACTCTTTTAGTGGCCTGATATGATGAGAGATTTAGCTGAGGTTGTCGCTCGTTGCCTTACCTGTCAGTAGGTGAAGGCGAAGCACCAGCATCCTGGTGGTGAGCTTCAGTCGTTGCCCATTCTTATTTGGAAGTGGGAACACATCACCATGGATTTTGTTGCTAGTTTACCTCGTATCTCGCAGGGACACGGCAGTGTGTGGGTGATCGTTGACCGACTGATGATGACAACACGTTTCCTACTAGTCAAATCAGCTTGGTCAATGGACAGACTTGCCAGATTGTTCATGGATAGAGTAGTTCCGTTGCACGGGACCTCGGTCTCTATTGTCTCAGATAGAGATCCGCAGTTTACTTTGCACTTTTGGCGCAGCTTTCAGAGAGCACTGGGTATAGAGTTGAGGTTGAGTTCAGTTTACCACTTGCAAATAGATGGTCAATCAGAGAGGACCATACAGACCCTCGAGGACATGCTGAGCGCTTGCTACTTGGACTAGGGTAGTACGTGGAAGTCGCACCTCCCCATGGTGCAGTTCGCTTATAATAATAGCTTTCACTCGAGCATCGGGATGGCGCCCTACGAGGCTTTGTATGGCAGACTGTGCCGGACACCTATGCACTGGCACGAGGTTGGTGAGAGGTAGTTGCTGGGACCAGAGCTTGTACAACAGTGTGCAGATACAGTGAGACTGATCAGACAGAGACTGTAGACAGCGCCGAGCAGGCAGAAGAGTTACACAGATGTTCACCAGAGGCCACTACAATTTGAGGCAGGTGACAGTGTGTTTCTACTGATCTCGCCAACCAAGGGCATTCTCATGTTCAGGAAGATGGGCAAGCTTAGTCCAGAGTACCCGGTCAGTGTGGTGGACCGCAGAGTGTAGCAGTTGCATAGGAGGTAGATCTCGCTCGTCAAGGTTGCTTTGGAGAATCACGTCGGTGGCGTGGCCAGGTGTGAGCGTGTAGACGAGATGCGTGAGCATTTTCCTTACTTGTTTGAGTGACTAGTATTTTTGCTTTCCTTCGTCCCTGAGTTTTCCCCCTTAATTTCGAGGATGAATTTTTTTTATTATTATTGGTTAGATTTGTAACATCCTATTTTTTTGGCCAGCCAACCTCTGTGAAGGTCCCGACGTATCGGGCCGTCGCCTTCTGAAGGCAACAGTGTGGCTGTCGCATTCTTGTTGAGAACGTGATGGGCACCTCATCGTGTTCACCTTCTGACAGATTCTAGCCATTGACTGTCTTTTTGTTGTCTTGTTTTCGGGATAGTCGGGACACGTGTCTTGTCGCATGCAACCTGAAGGCGACATGCCAGTCGTCCCATTCAGGTGTCATACATGCAAGGGTGACACGTGGTGGGTCCGATTAATAGGTCTGATTAGGATTTTGGGATCGTGACAAGATGTGTGCTGGGTTCATTAGTGAACGCGATGAGTTGGCTATCGCGGTCTCAAATCCGTGGCCTATATAGGCAAGGCCATCAGATCTCCCTCCCTCTTTCCCTTTTCTTATTCCTCTCCTCTTCCCATTCCCCTTTCTGTCTAAGGCTCGACTGTGGTAGAGTTTTGGTGGTGTGGAGTCTTCGATCTCTCCTTCCTTCTCCGGCGTGAGCATGGTGGTTTCCTCTTCATGGTGGTGACCTCTTCTCTAACGTATAGAAGGCCGGACCTGTACTAGATGTCTACTTTGTGGTGGACGTTTTTACTTCACTTGTTAGTACATTTTAGTATTTGTTGTCGTCATTTACTTTCTTTACATATCTTGTTAAACTGATCCGTTAGCTCTTTCGGGTCTTCGGGACCGTGGGCAGCAGTACCGACGATCGAGTTCTCGATGGAAGCCGAAATTTCATCCTAAAATCCGATCGTTAGATTCACTATCGATCTATATATATCTAATCAGTTGGGTTTGTTCCCAATTTATTACAATCTGATCAATATTCACACATTGGATTTACTACAGATCTAAATTATAACTGTTCGATTTAAGTTTGATCATGATCTAATAGTTGGATTCACTCTCAATCTAAGTTTGATTATGATCTGATCATTGAACTGACTATCAATAGAAGTCAACGTGTTGGATTTCATCCCGATCTAAAATCTGACCGTTAGATTCGCTCTCGATCTAAAATTCAATAATCCACTTCATAACATTAAATAATTATAATATCAAATATCAAAACAGAATATTAATAATTATAAATATTTAATAACTTAATAAATAAATAAATAAAATAAAATATTTAAAATATACACAAGTATAATGTGTATATATAACAAATATAATATATATATTCACTAAACGTAAAAGATAACTTATAAATTTATATTTTCTTTATATTTGTTTATTTTATTTTACTTTTATAATAATTATGTAAACTATATAGTATATTTTTAAATAAATATATTTAAAATATAACTAAATTACTACAATATAAGTAATATAAGTAATAGTTCCCAACAATTGTTAATTAATAATAGTTAAGTGAAGATAAAATAAAATATACTATATATATTTGCTAAACTAAAAATGTAACTTATAAATTTATATTTTTTATGTATTTCTATTTGTTTTATTTCATTTTATTTGTAAAATAATTATATATCCCACATATAATGAATATATAACTATATTAAACTATTTAAAAACAAAGTAACCATGGTTCGCAACATTGTAGTCGTAAAATAAAATTTTTAAGAAATAACAGCAAAGATAAATTAGTTACAAATTAGCGACGGAAAATATCCATCTCTATTTAGCGGCAGATGAGCGACAAAAAATTGCATCGCAGATTAGCGACATTTTTTTTTTTCACTGATATGTCGTTGATTAGTGAAAAAAAATTCCATCATTGATCAGTCGTTAATCAGAGATGAATTAGTGACGAATAATTTTCGTTGCAAGTTTCTATAGCTAATCAGCAACAAATCAGTGATGAAAATTTTCCATCACTAATCCGTCACTGAATAGCTACAAAAATTTACGCCAAAAATTATTCATCACTAATCAATCTCTAATCAGTGATGGATCGACGACGAGTTCTTTTCCATCTTTTGTAACATCCCTTCCTTCTTTGGTCAGCCATCTTCTGCTGAAGGTGGCGATGTATCGGGCCGTCGCCTTCTGAAGGCGACGGGATGTCTGTCGTGTTCTGGTTTGTGAACGCGACGGGCATGTCGCCCTGGTGTACTCAGTGATAGCGGAGGAGGACGAGGTACACTTGATGTTGAGTAACTATCCATAAAAATATTGCTAATCATTAATCATAATATTTTTTCTATGACAAAACCTTTTAATATAATATTAATATCTTTTTACTACAATTTATGAAAATTAATATGACAATACAAAGGCTTTCATATATAACACTATACTATATCTTAGCCAAACTTATGTGAACACAAAATCTAAGTATCAACACTAAAACAAAATTTCTATAAGTCCACAGCATATACTGTATATCATACTGACTCTGACTCCTGACTCTACTCTAGAAAAGTCGAAGTATTGTTTCAATTGATGAACAAACAGGTAGTACTCCGACTCCTTGAAAGTTGAAGTCGGACCTTACTCTGAGATAAGTCGAAGTGTTGTTGTTTGTATCTTAATCCGACTCCTTGAAAGTTGAAGTCGGACCTTACTCTGACTTTAGATAAGTCGAAGTCTTGTTGTTTGTATCTTACTCCCACTCTCCATAAATCGAAGATTATTATCTATTGCTTGCACTCCGACTTCTTGAAAGTCGAAGTATCCTATAACAACTGTTGTGTACTTGTACTTAAATAATCGTTATGTTTCTATCATTTACCACAGAACTTAATAATTCATTATCTTGACTTTTTCATGAGTTTTTCATTATTCATATTGGAATCCCTTTTACATAAGAATTTTTTCTATGAGACTTATAATAATTTATATGCTATTTCAACTATCTTTTTGGCGGGAAAAATATTATATATCACTCTCATTTGAAATGTCTTTTTGAGATCTACAATGTCTGTATGCTTATTGTCTCTCTCACTGTCAGCAATTTAAGAACTATTCCTGTTTGACAAATGGACTAAAGTTTTAATGCGATGGTAGGTATAAGCAGCATGGTCTATCTGTCAGAGCTCACCTGCCACTGTCAGAACTCCATGAGTTTTAGGAAGAGACTTTGTATTCCCCATACAACTATCTGTCTATCCTTAAATGCTTTGAACATTTCTGTCTGAACTGATTTGTACTTTATATATTTCTATCTCACCTACCTCCAAGGTATGGAGGTTTCTATGTTCTTTTTATAATGTTTCAGATGCGCAGCCACCCATTGAAGCTTGCTTAGCTTTCAGTCTTGGGTATGAAATTTGCAGAACATTAATGAAGCTACCTATCTAGCATGAAGACATTGGGACTCTTAGAGCTGAATGACAGATGGTCATCACAGAAGTCTCAAGATGTCAATGGCTATCCTTCAAACGGCTAGTTTCCAACGGTCAGTTTCAAACGTGAAGATCAAGCCTTTGAAGCCCATATATAGAAGTCGAAGCTTGAACCAGAAAAATAACAAGATAGAGAACAAGAAGAAGAAGATAGAATACATAGAGATAGACACATAAACTCCACTCCTATCAGAAATCGAAAGCAAGAAGAGCCACTGAAAAGAGAAAGAGAGCTACTCCTCAATCCTCGACTCCCATGCTCTCCATTGGTTTCTAGAAGTCTTGTCTTCTTGGGTGGCATTCTGTATTGTAGATCTTCTCAGTCCACCTTCTTAGTTTCAGAAAGAGTTAAAGATCCAATTCTTATTTGTTTCTCTTTTTTATTTTCTGTGTTTGCTCGTTCTGTTGACCAGACACATAAGTGTTTTTCACTTCTGTGTAAGATAACCCGCAGGGGGCTTATTCCCTGCAGTGCCCCTCTTATGAAGGGAAGACCTACTGGTGTAGGTGGTCCTTGTACCCGTTGGTGAAGGGAAGACTTGCTTGGTTGCAAGTGGATTTGTAATACCTCTCAGGTTGAGAGAAGGCCAAGTGTTCTTGGCAGTTAGCGAAATCCCAAGAACTTGCTTGGGGACTGGATGTAGGACTTTCATGTGGGAACAGCCGAACCAAGATAAATTTTCTTGTGCATTTGTGTGATTGTTTCTGCCAAGTTTTCACTTGTTTCACACACCACACTATGTACTAACATCTCTATTTAGTGTTATCTATTTTCAGATAAATTTTCAAAAAGGCAAGAAGTCCTCTTCACCCCTCTCTAGGACATCTATAGTGCCATCTCGATCCAACACTTGAGACTAGTGTTGGAGGCACTGTGGAGTCACCAACTTTATGCCAAATTCAGCAAATGTGAATTTTGGCTAAAGGAGGTGAGCTTTCTGGGACGTGTAGTCTCTAGTGCAGGAGTGGCAGTGGATCCTGCCAAGGTCGAGGCAGTGGTTACTTGGGGCCAGCCCACTATAGTTGAAAAGGTGTGTAGTTTTCTAGGGTTGGTAGGATACTATAGGAGGTTTGTACAGGACTTCGCTAGAGTTGTAGAGCCACTGACTAGGTTGACCAAGCGAGAGACCAGGTTTGTGTGGATAGCAGAGTGTGATCAAAGCTTTCAGGAGCTGAAGAGCAGGTTGACTTTAGCTCTGATCCTTGTTGTGGCATCTAGTAGCGGTGGTTTTGTTGTCCACACCGATGCTTTCGTGTAGCACCCTGGAAAATTCAATGATTTAAAATTTTTAAATAAATGAAAATAAATAATTTCCGTAATTATCGGAATGGGAGAACTTACGCACCACCATCGTACGTGAGAGAACATATCGGAAAATTCTGTAAAATTATAAATCAACCCCAAACATTATTCCTAAGTGTTCCATGAAGAAATTCGTGCAACAAAAAATCTGATTGGCCAAGTGTACGTCACAATGTGACTGTTTATCCAAATTAGGAAACTAAGTCGGAAAACCGTGAACACGGAAAAATAACATGATCATAAATTAAATAATCATGTTGGAAAGACTTCCAACAACATATATTGATGACCCATTATCGGAATTGGGCCAGTGGATCACTTTTGACCCAAGAACAAAATGGAGCAACAAAAAATACCAGAAATTCGCAACCCTCATTGAGCTGAAAATAAAAGGAGGTAATAAGGGAAAATCCCAAGGCAATTAGGCTTTCTTGGCAACTGAATTTCGTGGCTAACCATGGTGGGAGGTTTCCTAAAGCCTCACACACTCTATTGGGGTGGGAAATCATCAAATTAAGGAAGGTGGTAGGCCAAAACCGCACCTTGCCTTTCCTTCACCCAATGGGACTTCCAAAACACACTAGATGCATATATACATGCCATGAAACCCTAGGGGACGAAAATACACATTGTTGGGGTCGTGGGAGGCTGTTCTTGAGCACCGAAAGGAGGAGGAAACAGACCCAACTCAGAGCTTCTTCTCTGGTGCGTTCCGCATCAACTTATGCAGATAGCCCTTCTTGGAGTCGACCTAAGGTGAGTCAAATCACAACCAAACCGTGCAAGGCTTATACCCCTGGAAAGAGGGTCGAGTCTAGTTCCTAATCCCATTGGTGTGCCTATTTTTCATCCAGTAGATCGAGAGTTTTAAGCGTTCTCCAACAAGTGGTCTAAACGAGGACTATCTAGAGAATGTGACTTTTTCAACCCAAACGGCAAATCTAAATAAATCCTATACCAATGTGTAGAGCATTGAGTCTACTTTCGTGTGCAAGTGATTTCATCGATTTTCATTGAGTATATCTTGAGTACTAAGCATTTTACCAAAGTCGCGCATGTCTAAGACTTCTTATGTTCATGTTCATTTCTCACGCATCTCGAGGCCAATTTTAATAATTCCAAAACCATAGTTATCTTCTATTCCATGTTCCCAACAAGTTTCATGTTGACACTTTTGTCCCAAGATCCCTAGATTAGAAGTTATAAGTGTTTCATGAATCGCGTGCCTATTTTCTGCATTTTCGGGTAAGAATCCAAAAGGCGACGGGACCAGGCGTCGCGTTTTGGCTTGCATGAACGCGACGCATGAGTCCGACACGATCATGTGAATCGCGACCGTGCACTACGTAATGATTTTGAGTGCACCTGTATGGCTCTGGTGCCTCAAACTATGTGTTCCATGGTTTTCAGCTCCTGTATGAAACGCGACAGAGACCCCCGTCGCGATTCATCCGGTTTTCCCCCCCAAGTTTTTCAGGCTATTTTTATATTAGTATTTTTAATGGATTTCATGAACGTGACGGGGTAACCTATCGCGATTCAATGATAAAGGCGACGGTAGAGGCCGTCGCAATTTGAATTCTTCACAGTTAGTCTTGTTCAAACTGTACAAAGCGTTATTAAATGCGTCGACTATGTCTGACGCGGATTTCAAGACCTACCCGAGGCCTGTTTTACATAGTATTGAGTTCATGATTTACATGTCTTGGTTCAGGTCATTTCATGAGGTCTTTTTAATGGCTTAAAAGCAGTCAATCCATTAAAAGCTATAACTACATGAATGTTATTCTAATTGCTCTTTATTGATGTGACCATTCATGCAACTAGTGATTTGCTTACCTTACTGTTCTATCTTGCTTAAATGATAATTGTCATCTTAAAATATTGCAAAACCATGTATAGTTAAATGCATAGTTCATCTCATGCTATCATGTTAATTATTTTCCGCAAGTTTGAAAACAATGGATTGTGGATCGAGACACGTGTTCTCTACACACTTCCACATCTAGGCAGCCATTTCATGGGGGATTGGAAGCTCTCTATGGTCATTCCGTACTGGCAGACTAGTGACCTTTCCGCTAAGACCTCTGTAATTCTCCGTACTCCATGGATTCCCTCATGGAGACTGAGTTGGTTGTACCATTGAAGTTCCCTGGAGATAGTGTGCACTTCCTTTCTTCTCTTGTTCTCGTGAGTGCGATTTGTAATCTAGACTTAAGCCATTAATGTAAAGAGTGAACTAAAGTATAAATTGCGCCATTATGCTACCGAAATTCTCTCTTGACTATTGTATCATGAAATCATGTTCACATTACTTACTACTTGTTCTCATCATCATCATGAACATGACATTACCATTGCTTACATATTGAAACTCTTGTTATTGGCCATTAATGACTGTGGGTATCTACATTTGAAAATTAAGTGAGATGTTGACCGGGCACGGAGAGTGTCCAAGGGCTCCAGTCTAGCCCCAATGACGGAGAGTCATAAATATACTGTTAACCATGGGGTATAATGATTATTGGCATTGCATCTGTTCTGGGAAATAGTGTCGTGTTGAATGCTAGATACAATTACCACATACACGTGTCCTAGTGTGCATTTCAAGGTGGATCTTTCCTTGGTGTACATTAGTGTCTTCGTGCCTGATTATGTGAATCGTGTTAAAAGTTCTTGCTTTCTTGTTTGCGTGATATGGCCATCCTGCAATTATTGCAATTTAAAGTGATATCTTGCGTGCTTGTTACATGCCCCTATTGATAATATCTTGCTTGTTATATCGTTATAGATCTTGCTCTATCATGATCACTCTATCTAGCTTGTTCATGTATCATGTTTTAGTGAGTTTTATTCGTACATGCATATCATGACAATCGTGCTTACCTAGTTCTAAATTGCTAATCACTTATATCATTGCCCGCACATTGAGATATAAATCCTACTGGGCTAGTTTGCTCATTCCCTACTTTTAACCATTCTAGGTGACTATGAAATTCAAGAAGAGGAGCAAGTCGAGGATGGGAATGCGTCCGAGTGATGAGCGTCCCAACACTTGAGTCTATCTATAGTTAGTTTGCTTTGAGTGTTAGAATAATATAGTAGGTAGTGAGGAATCAATGTACTTTTTCTTTTATTGAGTCTTAGTCCTATATTAGTTCCTTTGAAAACAAATGAGATGAGTTTGAATACAATTTCAATTGAATTCATTATTTGGGCCCTATTATGATGTTGTGTTGATATACATTTAGTGCGTGCTAGCTAGAGGCTTATTTGCCGACTGTTCACGTCTCGAAATATCGACTCGATTTATTCCAAATATTATCCATTGTGTAATTCTCGGGATGTGACATTTAGGGACTGGTCTTGGTGCCGTGTTGATGCAGCATGGGAGGGTTGTCGCTTATGCTTCTAGATAGCTGAAGAAGCATGAGCAGAACTATCTGACTCAGGACTTGGAGCTTGCAGCAGTCGTGTTTGCCTTGAGGTTGTGGAGACATTACTTGTATGGAGAGGTGTTCAAGGTGTTCACGGACCACAATAGCTTAGAGTATGTCTTCACTAAGAGAGATTTGAACCTGAGGCAGCGCAGGTGGGTCGAGTACTTGAAGGACTACAACTTTACTCTTTCCTATCACCCAAGAAAAGGCTAATGTCGTAGCTGACGCTTTGAGCAGGAGAGCCCACTTGAGTTCTTTGTTGGTTAGACACTGGAGGTTGTTGGAGGATGCAGTTCAGGGAGTGTTCACTACGTCGAGACTCAGAGTTAGAGCAGTGTTCACCAGTCTGACAGTTCGTCCAGTCATATACCAACAGGTGATGGAGGCTTAGAGTGCAGATTCAAACATGGCAGAGATCTTGTAGATGCCAAAGGTAGAGTAGGATGAGGACAGTGAGGTCAGATTCAGAGGCAGACTGTATGTTTCAGCAGACGTCAGGCAAGAGCTGTTAGCAGAGGTGCAAAGATCGAGGTACTTTGTTCATCCTGGTCCCACCAAGATGTACCACAACTTGAGGGGACTCTTTTGGTGCCCCGAGATGAAGAGAGATGTTGCTAAGTTTATCGCTCGTTGCCTTACCTATCAGAAGGTGAAGGTGGAGCACCAGGGTCCAGGTTGTGAGCTTCAGTCATTACCCATTCCTATGCGGAAGTGGGAACACATCGCCATGGACTTCGTTGTTAGTTTACCTCGTACTTCACAGGGGCACGACACTGTGTGGTTGATCGTTGACCGTCTGACGAAGACAACTTGTTCCCCACCAGCCAAATCAGCTTGGTCAGTGGACAGGCTTGCCAGATTGTTCGTAGACAAAGTAGTACTATTGCATGGGACCCCAGTCTCTATTGTCTCAAATAGAGATCCACAGTTTACTTCTCTCTTTTGACGCAGTTTTCAGAGGTCACTGGGCACCGAGTTGAGACAGAGTTTAGCCTACCACCCGTAGACAGATGACCTATCAGAGAGGACCAATAGACCCTCCAGGACATGTTGAGAGCATGCTGCCTCGACTGGGGCGGCACGTGGGAGTCGCACCTTCCCATGGTGGAGTTTACTTATAATCATAGCTTTCACTCCAGCATTGGGATGGCACCCTACGAGGCTCTATATGGCAGATCGTGCCAAGCACATTTGCACTGGCACGAGGTTGGCGAGTGGCAGTTGCTGGGGCTAGAGCTTGTACAGCAGTGTGCAGACACAGTGAGACTGATCAGGCAGAGACTACAGACAGCATAGAGCAGGCAGAAGAGGTATGCAGACATTTGTCGGAGGCCACTATAGTTTGAGGCAGGTGAAAGTGTGTTTCTACGGATCTCGCCAACCAAGGGTCTTCACAGGTTCGAGAAGAGGGGCAAGCTTAGCCTGAGGTTTGTTGGTCCCCTTCCCATCCGGGAGCGGGTTGGCGAGGTCGCGTACAGGTTAGCTCTTTTGCCAGAGTTAGTAGGAGTTTACGACGTTTTCCACGTCTCGTAGCTGAGGAGGTACATGCCAGATCCATCACACGTGCTTGACTATTCACAGTTAGAGGTTGCTCTTGATCTGTCAATGCTAGAGTACTCGGTCAGTGTGGTGGACTGCAGAGTGCAGCAGTTGCGCAGGAGGCAGATCCCGCTCGTCAAGGTTGTTTAGGAGAATCGCGTCAGGGCGAGGCTACGTTGGAGTCTGAGGATGAGATGCCAGAGCATTTTCCATACATGTTTGAGTGACTGGTATGTTTTCTTGCCTTCGTCCCATGGGTTTTCCCCTTAATTTTGATGATGAAATTATTTTTTTGTTGGTTTGATTGTAACATCCCTTCCTTTTTTAGTCAGCCACCTTTTGTTGAAGGTGGAGACGTATCACGCCATCACCTTCTGAAGGCGACGGGATGTCTGTCGCGTACTGGTTTGTGAACGCAATGGGTGTGTCGTCGCGTTCCTCTTCTGACCACAACATGCATTTTTGTTGTCTTGCTGTCAGGATAGTTGGGACACATATCGAGGCGTCTTCAGATGATGGAGACATGTCAGGTGTCGCGTTCATGGTGTCAGGCCTGCGAGGGTGACACGTGGCAGGTCCGTTCAGTAGTGAACGCGACCACCAAGCTGTCACGTTTGTAGACACGCGAATGTGGCTCCACCGTGGGCAAATTTCACGTTGCGCCATAACACCACAAATGGCCCTCATTTTTGCCTTGCAAGAGTGTTTTCCCGATATTTCTTGACTTCACCCCCTTCTTCCCCGGTGCTTCCCCTCCATTTTTAGGGCCCCTCGGGAATTATAGGCATCATTTCAAGACGCGACGGGTATAGCAGCCGCCTCTCTAAACGTGTCCAGTACCCTGGACGTGATTCATGATACCTTGGCCTAATGCGACGGCCTTCATGGTGCGACCTTAACGCGATAGGAAAGTCGGCCGCGACTATACGCTTAACGCGTCGGCCCTGCACGACGCGACAATGAATTCTTATTTTATTTATGGAAACAGCCCTTTTCATGAATGCGTCCGCCATGGGCGACGTGATCTCAATTCCACTTTTGGCAGCATTTTCATAAATAAAATTCGAAAACCTTATCGCGTCGTGTGATGTCGACGTGATTCAGTTTATAGTCGCGTCCTGCCGACCAGACGTGATTCAGAGCTGGATATTGGCCCAGAAAGTCGTCGCGCCTAGGCCCGCAATCATGAGAAAATCCTGTAATCGCGTCCTTGTCAATAGACACGATTTAGAAGGTCAAATCTGAAATCCCACCTTAGCAAACAGCGCATTTATGAGTCGATTGCCTCGAAATCATGCAAGTTGTAATCGCGTTGGGCCAAGCCACCGCGTTTCAAGTTGAGGCCGCCTGACCCGACGTGATTCCAAAGCGTAGCTGGGGCTACGGTCATCATGCGCCTATCACATCAATTCGACCTAATGAATCGCGGCCTGCCACTCGGACGCGTTTCACTCTGAACGTCGTGTCCGCTGTGTCGGACGCGATTTATACCTGTGTTGCCTATAAATAGACCCCCGAGGGTAGCCATTTGAACCAATCCACCTCTACCCCGGTGGAGCCTTGCCGGATTCTTCCAACGACTTCCCTACGGCGGAGCCCTGCTGTACCGGCGACCCAACTCCGAACAAAGGCGTCTGGAGCCGTCGTCTTCCTCTCACCAATTGGGGCAGAATGCGGAAGATTCATCCTCTTCCTCCTCCGTATCAGTCAGCCGCGCCACCGCGCCATCAACTTTTGGGGAAGCACCCCCCTCTACTCTTTCCTATCTCGTCCGGGCCCCACATGGCCCTTCTTTATTCCTTTTTATACGCACACACATGCATGCATACACACAACCCCTACATTTTAGGGGTTTAATAGCCACCACACGGTGAGTTCTCCCATTCTTTATTTATGTTATTCCATTTTTTTTAAGATTGTATACTACACGCCCGTGGCTAATCCCCATTTCATTTTTGCCTTTTTTCTTTGTCAGGGTAATCAACATGGAAAACGCTCTCTACCACGGCCGGCCGTGCTCATAGAGGAAGAAAGGACCCACATCCCCCGCGCAATCTCCCCACTCCAAAAGGTACGCTCCTGATCACATTCTTCCATCCGCACCCCTCGCCGTGCATCTCCATTCGGCACCCTCGTGTGCCTGGCGATCACAATCTTTTTATTTTCTGTCATTTCACGATCATCTCACCCCAATATCCCTCTTTATGGACCACATGTCGTCTATCGGCGGTGTCTACAAATTGGCGATCACGGTGGGACCTCTTTTGCATTTTCCCTTTTGATTACCCCCTCCTTCGTGCCCCACGTGGCACTCTTTTTTTATTTGCTTTATACCCTGCAAGCATGATGTGTATTTAATTTTATTTTCTCTATTTTTTTCCTTCTTTCTATACATACCTTGTTGTCCTGCATCTTTTTTGTTTCTCGGGTTGCCTGTGGAATCGCATCCAACACAACGGATGCGATTCAGTGTGAGAACGCGGTCTAACAACCGGATGCATCTCGATTTTGTGTCACGGCGGCAGAAGCCGACGCGTCACTATTTTATTGTCGCACTGGCCAAAGCCGACGCATCAAGCTTTCTTGTCTCGGCGGCCTTAGCCGACGCATTTATGTTGTCGTTGTGGCCAAGGCTGACGCATTTATTTCCTTTTCCTTGTGCATATATCCTGCATTTACTGCATTCCTTCCTACTTTCTTTTCTGCTCTCAGGTGCCTGTTGGGAATCACGTCCCACACAGAGGATGCGATTCAGTGCTTGATAACGCGGCCGGCAAACCGGACGCATTTCATTTCTTGTCGCGACGGCTAAAGTCGACACATTTTGGTCTGATAGTCCGTCCACAGGGACCGACTGCGTCTCTGTCAGCCTTCAGTGGCTTCCAGATCCACGGCCTAGTGACTAGACGCGATCAAATTGCGGTCGCTGTACCAGACGCGATTTGACTGACTGACAGAAACACACCCACTTTGCTGCCATTTTTGCTATAAACTATCGCATGCAGGGCATTTCTGCATTGGTCGAGGGACCTCCTTCCCTCATATCCTAGGCTCTACACGCCCTTTCGGTGAAGGCAAGCTCTCCATTGGGCATTCCGTCCCTTTGGACTAGCGAACCTTCTCCCGGAACCCCATAAGACTCCGTACCCCGTGGATTCCCTTACGGCGGACCGAGCTGGGAATACCATTTCGTTGACCCGGGTTTAGCTATCCCATTGCATGGTGAGAGGTGATTCTAATTGCACCCTGAAGTACTCATCTTTTACCCAACTAGGAACTCACCTGGAGTGACACAATATCTTCAATGCATTAAAATAATTGTGAAACTCCTAAAAACAAGCGCTAAGCATTATAAATTGTTTGAACTTATTTGTTTGATAATCTTTGTTCAACCTATTTATTTGCTTACTTGTTAAAAAAAAAATGGACCATACCATCATGCAATTTTAATAACAGGCTATGAGGATAATGTCAAATCCCCATCATTTCAATCCCATGTCCGTCCATCTCACCACTGTGAGAGACAACCTTCCACTTCCTATGGTTACGTGTGCACACCGCGCAATAACCAATATGATGTCCCCTCACATATACCCCCGATCAGAACCTGGCGAGAGCCTTCCCCCACCAAGATCCAACAGTCCAAACTGTCTTGCATGCCATCGATCAACTCACCCTCAACAACTCGAGTTAATCCAATCTTTGGTTGAGGGTGGGACTCCTCCCCCTCCTCCTTCTCCTAGGCACCCACCTTTGTATATACGGTGACTTCGCCGCACACCCTGTACATTCTTCATCACCTCGGCCCCCTGGCCATTGCACTCCCGTGCTCCAGTCCGTACAGACCACCCTTGGGAAGGCCCATTAATTTCAAAGCCACCCCCATGTACTCCCTCACAAGCCCAGCAGCCACCCACTCCACTCCAAAATGCTCTTCTTCCACATTGAACAATCTGGAGAGTCAAATAAATAGCTTTCAAATCCCATGGGTGACCCCGTTGCCGCCATGCTGGCTCTCCCACAAATTTACATACATCCTTCGGAGATGCCATCGTACCGATTGTACAATGGCAACGGGTAATCCCTACCTTCATGTCAAGGAATTCCTCTATGAGTCCTCGCATTGGCAACGAGATCCCATCGCCTGGGATATTTATTTAGAAAATCCCTTGACGACCCTGCACTCGAATGGTTCTACTCTCTAGAACCAAGTGAGGTAGGAGACTTCCGCCCTCTACATAAAAAACTCCTTCAAAGGTACAAAGACCGCGTCAGCCCTTATCTCTCTGTCACAGATCTAGCATCCGAGAAGATGGGGGCCGACGAGGCCTTTGTACAATTTGCTGACCGTTGGAGGTCAATGGCCACTCGCTTACAGCATGAGCTCGCTCGGAGTCAGAGCAAGTTAAAATAATCATTCCAACTCTACTCCGAGGTTCAGGCACATCTGCCATGAACCAGATCACCTCCATGGAGGAGCTCTATGAGCGGGATGTTACATTCAAGCCCATTTAATGGACCCCCCGATCGTAGAGTTATTTGATCAAATTAAACTGAGAAAGAACGGATCAGTGGACGCCATCCACCATCCACCCTCACCACCATACCCTCCCACATCATATACACCTCCATAAACCCCCATTTACCACACATGCCGCCCCTAGGCGTCCACTGATTCATCTTTTCGGACCAACAACCTCCAACTGGGCCCTACGATGGCCCATTTTTTATGAAGAAGCTCCCGTGCCTACGTTGCACCTGCTCTGGCTCCCACGCCAATTCCCGTACCTCCACCACAACAACCTCCACCTCCACCGCAGCCAGTTGCTCAGGCTGAAGTTGCAAACCCCCACCCATCTGCGAAACCGCCTGGTTACGACGATGAACCTTCCGAGGTCATGTTCGTGCGCCATTACCTACACCTCCCACACTGCCATCCATTACCATTAAACCCTACATTATTAAGCCTCCACCCACCATTACACCAATCATTACACCTCCCATTTCGCCAGCACCATTGGAACCGAACCCGAGCAAATCTTCCCCTTCATACCTACTACACCTCCACCGGCCATACAGCCCCCCATTATACCCCACATCTACCCCCATCCAACAGAGCAGGCGCAAATTTTTAAGGAGCAACAGGCGTCAACAAAAGAAGGAAGACCCGGGACCGGGCATGCTTTTCAAAATCCAAGAATATATTCCTCGCATGTCGGTCATTGTCAAAATACCGGGTGCATTCACCGAGCGGGAGTCCTCCCCTCCAACCACGGCCGTCAAGAGGCCTTCTAATCATATGCCACTCATACCCATTGCCAACCGAGTTCATTTTAAAATACTTATAGGGAATCTTCCTCTCCAAACTCTCATGACCCCTCACATCGTGTTGTGAACCTTCCCACTCTAGTGAAGGGGTCAACTATTCAGATTGTGCTTATGCATTCCAAGGCCAAATCCTTGGCACAATAAATTACCCAAGGGGTCGTGCCTCTTCCCACATCAAACATTATACAATATTTGGGCACGGTCCCCTTATTGTCACTTCCAACTGTACCGGTGGAACTCCGCACCCTTTCATTCAACTATATTCCAAGGGGGGTACTACTGTTCATTGAAACTCCGATGGAAGTCAACAGCCCTCCAATCATCGAGAGCTCAATCCCCGGAGAAGAGCAAGACCATCTGCCGCTGGGCAAAATTTATGAGGAACTACTGGGGGTCAGAATGCCGGCCCCCAAGCAAAAGCCAAAATGCCGGAAAGGCAAAAGGCCAGGGGACCTTCATCTCCCTCTTCTTTTGAATCATCCTTTTTTACTGCTTAGCACCTCCCCTTGGGTTCTCCACATTCCCTCTTCACAGGAGGCATTTTATTTTCATCTTATGTATAATCCTTTTCCTTGTACGAGGCATCGCGCCCCCTTTTGTTCCCTATTATCCTCTCTGTGCCCACGTGGCACACCTCCATCCCGTGCCCCACGCGGCACATCTCCATCCCGTGCCCCACGTGGCACAACTCCCTCTTGTGCCCCACGTGGCACCTCTCCATCTCCTGCCCCACACGTGCGCACCCTCCTTTCTGGCCCCTCGCGGTCCGCTTTTTCCTTTCTCGTCTCCAGCCCTGCCAGATTCTTTTCTTCTCTTAGGGCACCACGCCTTGCTTCTCTCCAAACCCCTCCGGCCCCGCCAGAGTCTCCAAAATCCTTCCTCTACTCTCTCTCCTCGCCGCCTTAATTGGTCCTTCGACCCTTCTCGCACTATTTTCGGGGTTTAGTCCCATGTGTTTTCTAATTTCCCAAAAATAAAAATTAAATTCTTGTAGTCTCGGAGTCTCACCACCCGACGCAGGGCATTCGTCCCTTTTACCTTCTAAAAACTCTTATTATATTTTATTAGTATCAAACCCATAAAAGATGGATATTTCAGCATTGCCATGCTGTCACAACATTTCTGTTATAAGATCCCGAGCCAAGAGTCCAAAATTCTCTCCCGGTCATTAAGGCTTGCCCTTAGCATGGGCACCTACACACATTTCACGGCGCCCTAAGCCGATTGCTCCTGGTAGACACTGTCACTGTCACAGCCACGCCTGAAGGGCGCAAAATGTTTATTCCTCCTCGATTCAGCCAAAGTATGGGTAGAAGAGGTAGTCTGGGCAAGGCAACCAACCCAAAGCACTCCGTCATGAGAGAACGTCTCAAAAATGAGCAAATCAAATGACCAATAAAAAAAAATCAAAGTCAAATGCATGTGAAGAGCGACAAAAGTCCCCGCGGAGATCCAAATGGACCCGGTCGTATGCATGCAAAAGTCAAAATCAAATCAATGATAATAGGTCATGGCAAAGAGCGCAACGTCCCCCCCGCAAGATCCAAATGGACCCGGGCGTATGCATGTCCCTGCAATCAAATGGTCATCACTCAAGATTCCAAAAATTCAAAGCCCCAGTGCTTAATGAGACTGAACCTTCTGACGGTCATGCCAGGGAAGGCAATCAAACCAACTCCTCAATAGCCCATATCAAGCTTATCCCCAAGTTTTCTTCCCTTCTCCCTGCCAGACTTAGTCGCCTTTTAAGCATGGCTTTGATAGTAGCACTGTCGACCTAGTGCAATCAGCCCGAGGGCACCACGTTAAAACGCACGCCCGACTCTGGGCATTCTTTAATGAAACGGGAGGTAACAAAGACCCTTCGCCAGTCAATTTTCATACCTTAATGCCGCCATGGCATGATAATGTCCTAAAATTTCACAAAAAAAATCAAATAGTTCCAAAAATCACAAAAATTAGATATTTCCAAAAATTCTAAAAATTCAGATATTTCCAAAAAGAATCACAAAAATCAAATACTTTCAAAATCCAAAAAATTCAAATATTTCCAAATCACAAAAAAAATCAAACACTTTTAAAACCAACAAAAAAATACAAATATTTCAGAAAAAATCTCAACAAAAATTTAAATATTGCAAAATTCATAAAAAATCAAATATCTCCAAAATCCACAAAAATTCAAATACTCTAAAACTCCCAAAAATTCACGATAGTATTGCACATGGCAAGCGCATGCTCTTGTCTCTGCGTCAGATCAATGCAATTCTTCCCCTTCATGGGCTCCTCCCATCTTGAACTCCAAACTCTCAGCCAAAAGATCACTTATCCTCATGGTTAAAACAAACAAATTGAGTGTGCCACATGTGTCATTGACTACTTTAGTCATGCTCCATGCTATAAATGTTGTTTTTCCATGATGTTTGTTGTTTTCTTAGCTAATGAGTTTTGAACACAGGATTTGAGTTACCTCATCTCTGTTCTACATCAAGCTACACTGCTGCCCCTACCATCACTTATCTGCACCTACTTTATAGTATACTCTTAGAACACACCAAGGACCATGTGGCTCTGAGGAATCTAGGGTTTGAGTTTCTCCTTTAACAAAAACAATGATTATCCCAGAGGATCCTTAGCCGCACGGATAGGCCGTTACGCTTGGCATGTAAGGATGATGGACCCATGCATAAAACCCTGGTCTTGACTCACCGACGTAACAATTTATCCTTTGTTATTTTCTACTCTCTCTTTTATCTTATTTTTCTTTTAGCCCAGCATACATACATATTGAAATCACAGTGGAAATCCACTCTTCCAATGCATTTGAGAGCCATCCGTGCCCCAAATTCAAAAGCAACTTGAAATATTCCACTCCGGGTCAAGTACCCAACTCCCTTTGTTGCTGCCTCTAGGCTGATTTCCTCCAGAACGTTTGTTTGGACTTATCCCTTTTATTTTTTTTCATATTACTCCCAGAGATCCACCTGAGATTGTGACAGACGCCCCCGATGGTACAACCTAATGGATTGTGTCCTTAGGTACTTCCCGTCGCTAGAAGTTGATCTCTCCTTCTCTCCCCAAGATCCACCTGCAGCAGTGGCAGATGCCCCCAATGGTGAAACCTAATGGATTGTGTCCTTAGGTACTTCCCCGACGTTGGAAGTTGATCTTTTCTTTCCTTTTGTGCCCCGCGTGGCACCTTTCCTTTCTTATCCCTTTCCTTTGTCCAAGCATTTGTTTCTTTAGGTCTTCTTCTCCGGTGTTGACTTCCTTGGGTGTTGGGAAAGACTCTCATCAGGTGGCAGTCACACAATTTCTACGCGTGTCTATTTTTCACCTTGGCGTCTACTTTTTAGTCTACTCCCGCTACACTCCACTTCGCTAAACTTCATTTCATTTCATTTCACTTCATTCTGTTTCACTCCATTTCTCTCCACTTCGTGTCCCTTCGCTTCGCTCCCCTGCAAAGTAGATGCCAAGGCGCGGCAGCTGTAAACACACGAATTTGGCTCCACCGCGGGCAAATTTCACGTTGCGCCATAACACCACAAATGGCCCTCATTTTTTCCTTGCAAGAGTGTTTTCTCGATATTTCTGGACTCACCCCCTTCTTCCCCGGTGCTTCCCCTCCATTTTTAGGGCCCCTCGGGAATTATAGGCATCATTTTGAAGACGCGATGGGTATGGCAGCCGCCTCTCTAAACGTGTCCAGCACCCCGGACGCGATTCAGGATACCTTGGCTTAACGTGACGGCCTTCATGGGCGCGACCTTAACGCGACAGGAAAGTCGGCCGTGACTATAACTTAAATTAACGCATCGGCCCTGCACGATGCGACAATGAATTCTATTTTATTTGTGGAAACTACCCCTTTCATGAATGCGTCTGCCATGGGTGATGCGATCCCAATTCCACTTTTGGCAGCATTTTCATAAATAAATTCAAAAACCTATCGCGTCGTGTGGTGCCGACGCGATTCAGTTTATAGTCGCGTCCTGCCGATCAGATGTGATTCAGAGCCGGCTATTGGCCCAGAAAGTCGTCGCGCCCAGGCCCGCAATCATGAGAAAATCCTGTAATCGTGTCCTTTTCAGCAGACGCGATTTAGAAGGTCAAATCCGAAATCCCACCTTAGCAGACAGTGCATTTATGAGCCGATTGCCTCGGAATCACGCAAGTTGTAATCACGTCGGGCCAAGCCGCCGCGTTTCAAATCGTGGCTGCCTGACCCGACGTGATTCCAAAGCGTAGCTGGAGCTACGGTCATCATGCCCTATCACATCAATTCGACATAATGAATCGCGGCCTGCCACCCAGACGCAATTCAATTCAAGTCCGGTGCACTTGCCCGACGCGATTCTAATCGCGGCCTGCCTCCACTCGGACGTGTTTCACTCTGAAGGTTGCATCTGCTATGTCGGACGAGATTTAAACTTTGTTTCCTATAAATAGACCCCTGAGGGTGGCCATTTGAACCAATCCACCTCTACCACCGGCGGAGCCCCTGCCGGATTCCTCCCACGACTTCCCTACGGCGAAGCCCTGCCAGATCGGCAACCCAACTCCGAACCAAGGCGTCTGGAGCCGTCGTCTTCCTCTCGCCAATTAGGGCAGAACTCGGAAGTTCTTCTCTCCTCTTCCTCCTCTGTATCAGTCAACCGCGCCGCCGCGCCATCAACTTTTGGGGAAGCACCCCCCCTCTACTCTTTCCTATGTCGTCTAGGCCCCACGTGGCCTTCTTTATTCCTTTTTATACGCACACACATGCATGCATACACACACACCCCTACATTTTAGGGGTTTAAAGCCACCACGCAGTGAGTTCTCCCATTCTTTATTATGTTATTCCATTTTTTTAGGATTGTATATTGCACGCCCGGGCTAATCCCCTTTTCATTTTTGTCTTTTTATCTTTATCAGGGTAATCAACACGGAAAACGCCCTCTACCACGGCCGGCCGTGCTCGTAGAGGAAGAAATGACCCACATCCCCCACACAATCTCCCCGCTCCAAAGGTACGCTCGTGATCACATTCTTCCATCCGCACCCCTCGCTGTGCGTCTCCATTCGGCACCCTCGCGTGCCTATCGTTCACGATATTTTATTTTCCGTCATTTCACGATCATCTCACCCTAATATCCCTCTTTGTGGACCACACGTCGTCCATTGGCGGTGTCTACAACGTTCTCATAACCGAGGCCTATATAGGCAAGGCCATCAAACTTGTCTTCTTCATCCCCTTTTCTTCTTCTTCTTTTCCTCCCCCGACGCTCCCTCTGTGTGAGCAATCCATGGGAGAGCTTTTGGTGTGAGCTTGGGGAGAGGTGTGCTTCTTCGGCGTGGTGTTCCTCTCTAGCATGGCATTCTCCTCATTGTGGTGGTGATCCTCTCTCCGACGTGTAGAGGCCGGTCATCGCTCGTGGACAACGTGAGTGTGGAGCTTGGATGAGGAGGAGGTGGCCATGCACACGAGAGAAGACCCAATGGGTTGGGTCTTCAATTTGAGGTTGGGGACCCGTTGTCTTCCCCCTAGTTCTATCATGCTAGGTCCTCCATTCCTTCCTCTCAGACTATAGAATCAATGCTAGGTTGTGTATGCTGTTTGAGCTTCTTCTTGTGCTTGAATTGGGGTTGGTTTTGAGGGTTATCATGTGTGCATATGAGGTTTCATGAGTGTAGATCCTTCACATTGACATGAATGGGTGTGGATTAGGGTGGTTTGTGCCTCTAGAAAGTGTTTAAATCGTTCTCCATGCTCCCCTCCCTCTGTGCACCCGGACTTGTGTTTTGGGGCATGTTTTGGGGGTCTCGGGTGCCTCTATCTATGGTCACGACAAGGTTCTTCTCGCAACCCCAGAATGCGATGTTGTGCCTCGTCGCCTTCTAGGTAGGTCGCGACTTTCATCCTATCACATTATGGTTGTGATAGGATGGTCGTCGCCTTCTGACCAGGTTCTCTATGGGGGTCGTGGGAGGCCTCAGGTTGGCACCCGGGTCTCTGTCTATGGTCCGTGACAAGGCCCTTGTCACGACCCATAATGTGACGCTTTCCCCATTGCCTTCTGACCCATGTAGCGATAGGCTGGGTGTAGCCTTTTGGTTGCGACAACCTCGTGTCGCCTCCTTGAGAAAGTGACAAGAACTCTATCACCTTCTCAGACAGAGACTGACTAGTGACCTGTTCTGAATTTTCTTCTGCTACTGCTCTATTTCTTGGCACCTGTGTTGTTCCTAACACGGTCCTACACTAGTCGTTTGCCTAGTGCTAGGCACTTGTGGGCTTGTCCGTGGAGAGGTTGTTACCATTACCCTGGACCCCCCGTCCCCACGCGCCGATTAAGGGAGTTCTCGAAGCGGTGGGCGTGCTGGAGTTTACGGACTCTAGTAGCTGAGGGGAAATGGGGGGGACAGTGGCGTAGAGTCATTTGTAGAGCTCTCCTAACTAGTATGGGATGCTGAGGTGGTTTAGGTGTTCTTCCGGCCAGATTAGCTATTCCTTCTCACTGCCTCACTTATGTGGTTCCGGTTACCATCTAGAGGGGCTAGGCATGGACTGTAGTCCGGCCAGACTACGACAGTTTTGTGATTACTTGTAGTTCTGCGTCTTACTCCGACGGGAGGTGTTAGACATGGACTGGTGGTCAAGGGTAAGGTGCGTGATGCACCTGACCAGTGAAGTAGTGGTAGTTGCTCTCTGTGGCTAGTGTCTTTATTCAGGCAGTTTGTCACTATCTGTGTTTGCAGTCTTGGGGTTCATCCTAGTGCCGTGGTTTATAGGGGTTTTCGGTCCAGACGTGTTTTAGATCGATGGTCGTGTAGTTGAATTCCGCTTTTGCACTTACTATGTCTAGTAGAATATATTAGCTTACTTAATTTCAGTTATGCATATTTATCAATTCTGCTTTTTAAAACCAGTGGGAGATTGATAGTCCCTACTGGGCTTCTTTGTGAAGCCATTCCCTTCTTTCAAGTGAGGCTTCACAGTAGCACTTTCCGCGGAGGGCTGAGGAGGCTGGGCTGTAGTAGACGGCGTCTTCCGTGAGCAGTTTCCTTTACACTTATTTCATCACCCTCGGGTATGCCCCTAAGGGACCTATTATCCCTTTCTTTCTGCACTTGTACTTGTTACTTGGACTGTACTAGACCTGTACTTTATGGTGGACGTTCTTGCTTCACTTGTTGGTACATTTTAGTGCTTGTTGTCATCATTTATTTCTACAACTATCTTATTGACTGGTCCGTTAGCCCTTTCAGGTCTCTGAACCTGTGGGCGACAGTGCCGACGGTCGAATTCTCGGTGGGAGCCGGGGGTTCGGGCACCGGGGCCGTTATAGTGGTATCAGAGCAAGGGGTGTATCAAGACTTGTAATGGAACTAAGTGGCAATGCAAAGTTTCATAAGAAGTACAAGTAACATTGCTAATTGCTTAGTTAATCGGTTAACTTGATTAATAGTTTGTGTGATAGGACATGGCTCTACGTAGACACAGATAGGTCAGACAGTTGATGGAGCATCAGGACAATGCGTCGAACAGGTCGGTCGCAGGAGAGCATACATCGACGGATGCTCATCCTCAGCACGATGACCAGTGTGGTGTTCAGTTGCAGTAAGGAGCACAGCAGCAGCAATGGTACCCACCCTGCCCCCGCCAGAGGTTATGGAGAAGTGGCGGAGAGCTATGTTCTAGACTCCTTAACAGTACCAGCAGATGTCAGCAACTGGTCAGCAATTTACAGAGATGGCAGGAGAGGAGCAGCCACCAACGACTCGCGGGGCAGCACCAGTACAGCTAGAGGTACCACTAGTGTACGACAACAGACTCCAACAGTAGCAGCAGCACCCGAGGACTGCAAAACACTTCTAGAGAGGTTCCTTCATATCGGCCTCTGACCTTCTATGGTGACTATGATCTAGATCGAGCAGAGAGCTGGGTCCATGAGCTCGAGCATACCTTCAAGACCATGGATTGTGCAGAGCAGGATCAGGTCAGACTGGAAGTTTATCAGCTGAAGGGGTCATCCCTCGAGTGGTGGAGGACTGTGAAAGAGACTTGTTTCAGGGTAGGAGGCTAGACCAGATAGTTTGGGAGCAGTTCTTGGAGGTCTTTCACGGTAAGTACTTCCCCAACTACACTTGCCATGAGAGGAGAGATCAGTTTCATGAGATGACTCAAGGAGAGTAGAACGTGGCGCAGTACCACCAGAGGTTTGTACAGATTTTGCGGTACATTCCTAACATAGACACTAGTGAGTAGGCTCACACTGAGTGGTTCATTAGTGGGTTACGATCGAAGTGAGGTGGGCCATGGCTGGCCACTTGTATGACACCTTAGCATTAGCAGTGGCTAGAGCTACCACCTTGGAGAGGGAGTCTCGGTTCCAGCCACAGTAGGAAGGAGGTTCGGCGAGGCCTACCCCATACTTGCATCCTTCGGCAACTGAGGGAGTGTGTCATCATCTTCTTCTTTGGGAACAAGCGCCACTAGCCTGAGCCGAAGTTGAAGAAGTTGTTCACTCGAAGGGGTAGGCGACGTTACCACCCGCAGCACCGACGTCAACCAGAGCCTGTGGTGCAGTCAGTGCAGTAAGGGGCAAAGCAGGGTCAGTAAAGCACAACTTATTTTCACTGCGGGCATCTAGGTCACTTTAGGCGGGAGTGTTCGTTGAGGCCGGGGTAGCAGCAGTTAGCACCTCCACACTAGTCGCAGTAGGCACCGTAGAAACAGTACCCTCCACCTCAGTAGGCACAGCATCAGCAACAGCACCAGGGGCAGTTTCAGTCACCTCAGCAGCGCCAGCAATACCAGCATTCACCACAGCATCAGCAGTAGCCATAGCGAGGACGTGGTCGTGGTCGTGTGATGATCATCACTAGAGAAGAGGTAGAGGCCTCTAATATGGTTGTCGGTATGGTTCCTATTCTAGTAGAGTTGCGCGTTTTTGAATGATCTCAGTGCTACACATTGTTTTGCTTCAGAGGAGTTCTTTGGTTCCCTTACTGAGTTTTCTCTAGAGCGGACCTGTGACCTAGTAGTTGAGCTGCCGACGGGTGACTACGTGCGTACTCTGGGTTACCTAGAGGGTGTCAACATCGAGGTACAGGGCCACCTTCTGCCAGCCAGGTTGTTTGCCTTACAGATCCATGACTTTGATGCCATCCTGGGCATGGATTGGTTGGAGGCACACTCTGCGTTGGAGGACTGTCAGCGAATGACCGTGTAGTTAGAGATACCTGGAGCACCTGTGCTTTGCTTCCGAGGTACACGGCCTACCCACCAACCTTTGTTTCCTTCTGTAGATCTCGGCGTCTGATCCGAGACGGTTGTGTAGCATACCTTACTTCTGTAAGTTTCTCAGATTCTGGTGAGTTGTTTGTTTCAGATGTGCCTGTTGTTTGTCATTATGCTGATGTGTTTTCAGAGGATCTACCTGATTTACCACGGAGCGAGAGGTAGACTTCTCCATTGAGTTGGTTCTGGGGATGATGCCTATGTCCAAGGCATCGTACCGGATGGCACCGACGGAGCTGTGGGAGCTGAAATGCCAACTCGATGAGTTACTCGAGAAGGGCTTCATTCCTCTGAGTCGTTATCCTTGGAGTGCAATAGTCTTGTTTGTGAGGAAGAAGGATGATAGTCTCAGGTGTGCATCGATTATCGACAGCTGAACTAGGTTACAGTGAAGAATAAGTATTTGTTGCCAAGGATTGATGATTTGTTTGATCAGTTATAGTCAATTTCTGTGTTCTCAAAGATTGACTTGAGATCAGGTTACACCACACTACAAGAAATCTTAGCTCTGCCTACGAAAGTTTCTTACGGTTTAATATATTCATAAGCTATTCGTATGGATAGACATATCTATACTTACGAATTGTACATGTCGTAAGGATATCAGATAAGTTTGTCTTGAACTTTCAAGATATACCTATCCCTATGGCGTGATACTGTAAGTATATAACAAAATTATATGCTTACGGTGTGTATTACAATAAATTAATAGTAGGTATAAACATCATCCAAATTTTTTTCTTATAAAAAAAAAAATCAAAAGACCCTCCAAACCTTTTCAGATCGCGGCAAACTTTCTTATTGAAACATCCGCCAAACCTTCCCCCATTCCAGGACACCCCCGAGACCACACCACCCCCCGCGCCTAGCCGCCCACGCTGCCCGTGATTCCCCCTCCCTTCCCCTCACCTACGCCGCCGGCGATCTCCCCCCCATCGTTGGGCAACCGCACCATGAATTCCGTCCCCTCTTCGTTCAACGATGCGATGTGCTTGGAGCCCAACTGTCCACCAGGTCATACGTCTTCGTTAGGAACGGCGCCAGGCACTTCCCCGGCGTCGCGGTGTCCCGCCTTGCTCCCCCTGCGCCGGCAGTGTCCCGCCTTGCTCCCCCTGCACTTGTTATTCCTGCTGTAGCCTCTGGACGAGATCCTGCTCCCCCTCCCAGGGCCCACTCTCTTGTGTTGCTGCCTGGTGGACAGTGTGTAGAAGCATCCACGCCATATCCAGCTGCTGCAGTGCCAGCTCCTCCAGCTCTAGAAAGTCCCCTTGCCGTGGCTCCACCTAGGGCCCCAGCAGATGCCCTGGGTCTTCAAGTCGATCTGATCTAGCCCTAGGGCGAGACCCCACCTCACGATGGCAAGCAGCTCCAAAATCTGCAACTACTGTCCATCCTCCTCCACCTGCCCCCCAGGTGGGGCTGGATGCTCCAACCACATCAGCAGCTGCTGGCGTCCCAGATCTCCCTCCTATTTCCATGCAGATAACCCAGTCAACGTGGTCTCTATTGCTGCTCCCACTGTTGCAGGCCAACGGAGGACTGGGGGAGAACCATCGAACTCATGTGCTCCAGTCCCTGTTCAGGGGTGCGACTTCTTTGCTTTGCCCCCAGTTGTTCCACTGGTTCCAGGTATCTCTTCGGTGACTGCTCCCCCTACCTTTGCTCAAGTGGTGTCCAGATGCTCCAAGCAGTCAGCACTTCCATTCAGATTCATCCGCCAGCCAGCACAGATCTGGGGGAGCCAGCAGTGTTTTCTCCATAGATGAAGTTAACATCTCCTGCTCACCTCTGGAAACGGCAGTCATAGCCCGCACACCATTGCCCCCCCCCCCCCTTCCAGGAGATCAGAACTCACCTGATGCAGCGCTTCCACTTCTCTCAAGATTTCATCATGAGTGCTCTTGACAGCAAGCACCTCCTTATCAGATTCCAGAACAAGAGTGATTACCTGCAAGTCCTGCTCAGGAGACACTGCAAGTTCAGGGGCGCCCCTTCAGATTTTTTAGATGGTCATCGACTTTTCCCCCCATGAAGATTCCCCATTGTCCTGGTTTGGTTGGAAGTCCCAGGGCTCCTAGTCAACTTCTTTCATGAGTGTATGATCCGCTCCATTGCGGGAAGCATCGGACCTGTACTCCAGGTGGACAAGAATACCAGTTCTCTCACCCGCTCACAAGCTGCTCGAGTGAATGTGCAGCTGGACATCTCCAAGCAACTCCCTGCCAGAGTGTGGGTCAGAATTGGAGCTAATGGCTTCTGGCAGCCTGTGGGCTACCCGATCCCCGTGTTCTGCCTTTCGTGCAAAAGATTTGGTCACCAGCAGTCCAAATGTAGACGGTACCCACCAGCAGACCAGCAGCCACGGGTCGGCACCGTGTCAAAGTGAAGCTACAACCCACATCTCTGAGGTACTTAAGGGAAGCCCCAACAACTAGCATCTAATGCCCCTGCTATCAGCAAAACTAAGGATGCTCAGCCAGCCCCTCAGCTTGGAAGCTAACCAGAAAAGACACTGGTTTCTTAGTCTATGTATGTTTAACTGAATGGGTGATTTTTTATTTTTTCAGATTTTGTGAATGTTCTTGCTAAGTGATTTTTTATATTTTTCAGATTTTTATATGTTTAACTAGATTTTGTGATGATCTTACTAGTTGCTATAACCCAAATAGATTTGGGTGATTTTATTTTTTCTAGAATTTTTAGATTTTTATGTATGTTTAATCAGTTTTATGTAGTTGTTTCCTTCGTTCAGGGACATTAGTCCTTCAAATCATTTTGCTTGCTTGTAAAGTGCCATCTTTTCTTAGCATCTGTTTTATCAAGTTCTTTTGCGTATGAATGGCCAGGAGATGAAAGCCTGAGAAGGTGGAAGGAGCAGCTCCTAGGGAGCGGGATTTGGAGTCTGTTGGAGGTACCTCATCCCTATTCACTATTTGCTTTTGTATGTTGCTAATTTGTTGATTGGTCAATTTAATTATACTTAGGTGCCCTCATGTATGCCTTCAAAGTTGGCATTCAAATAATGATCCTCTCGTTGGCTGCTTTTGTTGGGCAGTTTGCCCATTCAGTTGGCTTACATTAATATAAAGTAGTCTTCTCCCGACATGAGTAGAAACTATAGGAGGGAGTTAAAATTTGATTGAAATCTTACTCTAGCTAACATGTTTTTATGAGGCTAGGATGGATGGTCCCAGTTGCTGTGTCAATGGAAAATTTTCCCCTCATTGTTTGTGGTTGGTGTAGTCCCGATGCCAGCTGAAGGTCTGTTTTTTGAATGTTTTCAGAGCATTTGGAGGCAGATGTTAAGATCTTGAGCTTTTCAATCCTTTCCCTTGGTAGGCCTGATGTTGTACTCCCACTCCTATGCCCCCTAATTTCAAAGGCCAGGTTTATTATAGTTAGATCTTACTGTTATAGTTCATTTTGTCTGCCTATATAGTTCATTTCTTCATCTACTATTAGAAACATATTAGTTGATAATGTAGAATACCCTAATCTTTATAGGCAAGGGCCATGTTGCCAATCTATACCTCGATATCCATAAGTAGAACCACCAGATTTTCCTAAGAAAGGCATCCCATTCTGGAATTTATGTTGTGCAAGCAATGCCTAATTATATGCTTTCTGGTAGGCAGACAGTCCACTTGTGAAGAGTCAATGAGATGATTTCTCAAAAAGGATCACACAAGTTTGCAGCAGAATCATTTAGTTGCTGATAATGTGCAAATAAGGGATCATTAGAGGGACTATTTTGTTGTGAAGATTCACCATTATGATAAAGATCTTGCAACACTATGCATTTGCCATGCTGTAATAATAAAAAGCAACACAACATAATATGTGGGCTGCTATTTTGCTTGTCTAATTTTGTCCTTTGAAGTTTTTATATTTTTATTGTAAGGAGTTCTTTATTCAACTTAAATTCTTTCCCTATTGCTTCTTAAGTGATTGGATACTTTTCTAATGTCATAAAATCTTTGGTCTTTCTAGGTGGATCCTCAAGATATTGTCATGGTATGTACATCATGAATTCTGAGGCCTTTTATTTGTCTTGTCTAATGGGAAAGCATATTGTAAAGCTTGTGCAAGCCCTGAACATCTCATTTTAATTATTACTTGATATCATAAGTCATAAGCATGTCTTCTGATCTGAGTATATTTTTTAAGTTATTAAACAATGTGATGGTCCAATTGAGCAAGAATGCGGTGGGCTTTTCTTGAAGATTGTTATAGCGTTAAAACATATACGTCTTGTATGCATCTGGACACCCTGGCTTTGTTGCCTCTCACCTAAATCTCCCATAAGAGATTCTTTTCCCACTTCGTTTTGTTCTGAAATGTGTGTCATAATAAAGTTGGTTATATTTTGCATGTTTCAATTTTCCTTTTTTTCCCCTTCCACAATTGCTACTGATAGGTATTCAGTAAAACGCAGCTAGAACATTAGCACTGCCCATGCACATTATAGCATGCATGGACTGGCTGAATTTTAAGTCCCTTTATCTTTGGGGATTCATTTGTTTCTCTAGCTCATTTTTTGTAGCCCAGAATATGACAACTGTAGGAATTGTATTAGACTGAGCTAACATACTTACTGGTTTGGCTTCACTCATTACAACAGCTAGTTGTGTCCTGGCATACGAAAGCTGCTACTATGTGTGAATTTTCTGGTCTGGGTTGATTCACTTGAAAATTTTCGCGACAAAATACCATCAATGCGAGTTGAGCTGAAAGATGAACGTATGTGTACATTTTTAAGAATGCATAGTTCTGTGCTACAAAATAACTTGAATGCTTATGCTGATAAGTAGACTGTTCCAAAATACATGCCTGATACTTCAGTGGATCTTTGATGTTAAATTGTCCTTTTTCTGTGTCTTTCTCATTACTCAGAAAAGTTTCGCGAGATATACAACTTTGCTTTCGGGTGGGCAAAGGAGAAGGTATGAGGTCTCTTCTTTGTCCTTTTTTGGTGAAAAACGGAGCCTTTCCCTTCCCGTTTGGGCTTTGCTTCTCCTTCTCGGAGGATCGTTGTTCTGAAACTACTGCTTGTTTGGGTGCTTTTTATTCTTCACTCCTCCTTCCCTCAGAAGGAGAAAATCCTTTAATTGAAGCCTTGTGGAAAAAGCTTACTGTTACATGTGTGAAGTTGCCATACTGCGGAAACATTTTCCAGAAAGTGAAGCGAAAGTTGGTGTTATGTCACTATTCCTTTCAAACTTTCATCATCCTTGTGGAATCCAAGTTATATCTCATTGGATCTTTTATTATGGAATTCCACATGAAATGAATTCTTTTATACTGTGGAACCTGAGTTTACAAGGCCTCGAAAAGAAGATGAGATTTCCTCAGCTTTAATTCCCCCCCCCCCCCAAAAAAAAGATAAATTGTACTACTCATTTTATTCAAAAGAAATAAAGGTAGTACAATTGATGAGGGATGGGAAATTCTTCTTCGCATCAATGTTATTTGTTTTTTACTATTTCCACCACTTATAGATTTTAATGCAAGTTGTTGCTCTACTTGACATTAATTTCTTCTCGATTTTACCTTCCTGCATCTAATCAAATTGAATAATTTTTTTTCTAGTATATTTGATTAAGGCAAAATTCCATTGTTAATGTTGAAAACATGCATGATTGACCGAATTTTCTTTCAAAATTTCACCATGTAAACTTATTTACTGCTTTATATGAACCTGGGGTCAAAAATCCTTGGCATTGGACACAGCTATTGGCATGTGGCAGTTACTCTTTGCCGAAAAGCATTGGCCTCTAGTCGACCATTGGTGCTAGTTCTTACAGGTAAAGAAATGCTACCTCAGAAAATTTTAATGCACACTTCTCTATGCAAAACATATATTTTATGCTTCAAGCACGGCCACAAGGTGTCACCTTTAGTCACTGAACGCAGCTAGGTAACCTGCCGCGTTCCCCACCTAAAGGTCCAGAGGGCAAGCTAGCCCTGGGGCACACGCCGACACCCCAATGTGTGTTAGTGATGGGTAAGAGTTGAGTTGATTATTTCATTCCGCTGTACTCTATTGCTATCCAGGTACATATCAACCTATTGACTAGTGTTGGGTACATGTCCCACTGTGACGACGCCCTTTATACCGATGGGATTGGTATAATCGTACCGGTATGAAGAGGGTCGTTACAGTAGTTGCACAACACATGGTCGTGTGTCGGTAGTCTGGTAGAAGTCACAACTGCCCAATAGCCGTGCTACAAACATAGGCCAGAGGTCCGGCATGATCTTATGATAAGAGAGAACACACTAAGGCCGTTGGATCATGTTGATCCCTAAGGTGTAATAGGTTTTGATGGTACAACCTGCTCGTCGGCAATGGACGTCCGCCAAAGCCAAGGAGACTTACGGAGGCCTTGACAAGGAGTCCCTTGTCCTGTCAGGAGTATTCCCATGGAGAGGTGGTCCAACCAAGATAGAAGTGTGTAAGGAACCAAGTTGTCCGTCATGCCTTGAGTGCTCGAAGGCAGAGGGACACGATAACGGTCTACAAAACATGCAAATAAAATGAAAATAGTTCATTAAAATATTAGGGAATTTATATGAATACTTCCACTTAATTTACCAGATATATTATTGAGTAAATTGATGAGGTTTCATGGCAAACGTTAATGTTGAGTGTGTGCATGTGTAAGGAAATCATGAGAGCAAGAATCATTGTGTACATAGCTTTTATTTAATAGAAATCATGATATCATTACCCATTTTATTAAACAGATCATTACTATTCATAGAAGCACAAATTAAGGGATTAACAGTGACTAAATGGCATGATTAACAAGAGTTTACATGGAAATTAGGGTTCTGGTCGCAACAGTGAAATCACGACGAGGGTACCTATTGCGTTTCAAATCATGACGATTGTGTCTGTTGCATTCTCATGAACTGGGTCAGGTAATTGATTACGGCTATAATCGCGACAGGGTGTCGGTTAAGATTCAAGCAGCAGGTTCAGAAGGCGACATGTCAGTCTGTCGCGTTAAGGCCAATCGGGAATAGGGTATGAAGAACGCGACGGGTCGGGCCGCCACGTTCATGACACGGTGCTCCGTCCTGTCGCGACCATCTGAGATCGCGACGGGTCGGGCCGTCGCGTTCTTAGAAGGTCGGCCGAACCCAAAAGGGGGAAACAGCCCATATTGGGCTTTCGGTCCATCCTTCCATAGCTTTATACAGGGCCATTCAAAAATACATATAAAATCGCATGGATGTCCAAAAATCATGAACTAGTTTTAAACAAAAATAGACAAGCATAGGTATCAACAATAACGAGTAATTAGAAAATAGACAAGATATGAACATGCTTTGATTAGGCTACATTTTGGTGACCTAAAAACATGCACAGTGATAGAATCTGATTTAATTCACATAGGATATATCATGGAAATTGGGAAAATAGGATCATTCGAATCCTAACATCATGGAGTATTTATGATAATTTTGCAAGGCATGAGATCAAGTGTACACATGGATTGAAGGCAATAAGTGGGTTCGGGTACATGTTCATGATAGGGATTGGAGCATGCAATACTCCTACATGGCACAATGATAATTGGGGAAAATATGGGGTTTTGATAGAGGGGATCATGGTCTACCTAGGGACGAATTTAATTTGATTTTGCTTGAGAGATTGCCTATATTTCACGCTTTAAAATCCTAGGGTTTAGAGATGTGAAGATGATGAATCCTCCTTTGATTCTAGCCACCTTCTTCTTGCTCTCCACATCCAAGCCTTCTCTTCTCGTTCTCCAATGCTCCAAAATGATCTAGGGTTGGGTAGATACGAATGGAGGTGTATTTGTTGGTTTAAAGAGTCCTACACTTTAGAACTCTTCCTTCTCCTCAGCTACGAAATTCCCATATCTATCTCTATTTTCCTAGTATTTATCCACCTAAATAGCTTGGGGGGAAGTCTAATTCGTGGCCAAGGGGTTTAGGTGGGACTAGGACTCCATTTTAGGGTAATTACAAGTTAAATAATGATTATCCTACCCTTTTCTATTTATTTATATTTTAGGTATGAACTCAGCTTTAAATACCTCTTATCCAATTTGGGCTCTTCACAATTAGGCCATTCATTCATGTTTGTACCACTAGTATAACCCATTTTCTAATTTAGCTTAATGAGTTTTATTTAATCACATTTATTTAATTAGATTCTCGTTTTATTTCAATTTAATATCATTTATCAAAATTAAAATTTCAGAGTTGCTACACGCACAGATCGAGGTACTCTATTCATCCTGGTTCCACCAAGATGTACCACAAGTTGAGGGAACTCTTTTGGTGGCCCGAGATGAAGAGAGATGTTGCTGAGTTTGTCGCTCATTGCCTTACATGTCAGCAGGTGAAGGCAAAGCACTAGCATCCTGGGGTGAGCTTCAGTCGTTACCCATTCCTATGTGGAAGTGGGAACACATCACCATAGACTTCATTGTTAGTTTACCTCGTACTTCGCAGGGGCATGACAATGTGTGGGTGATCGTTGACCATCTGATGAAGACAGCTCATTTCTTACCAGTCAGATCAGCTTGGTCGGTGGACAGGCTTGCCAGATTGTTCGTGGATTGAGTAGTACCGTTCTACGGGACCCCAGTCCCTATTGTCACAGATAGATATCTGCGGTTTACTTCTCACTTTGGTGCAATTTTCAGAGGGCACTGGGCACCGAGTTGAGACTACGTTCAGCCTACCACCCGTAGATAGATGGCCTATCAAAGAGGACCATACAGACCCTCGAGGACATGTTGAGAGCGTGCTGCTTAGACTGGCGCGGCACGTGGGAGTCGCACCTTCCCATGGTGGAGTTTGCTTATAATAATAGCTTTCACTCCAGCATTAGGATGGCGCCCTACGAGGCTCTGTATGGCAGACCGAGCTGGACACCTTTGCGCTGGCACGAGGTTGGCGAGTGGCCGTTGCTGGGGCTAGAGCTTGTACAACAGTGTCCAGGCACAGTAAGACTGATCAGGTAGAAACTGCAGACAACACAGAGTAGGCAAAGAGTTACACAGACGTTCGTCAGAGGCCACTACAGTTTGAGGTAAGTGACAGTGTGTTTCTACGGATCTCGCCAACCAGGGTGTTCTCAGGTTCGAGAAGAGGGGCAAGCTAAGCCCGAGGTTTGTTGGTCCTTTTCCCATCTGGGAGTGGGTTGGCGAGGTCGCTTATAGGTTAGATCTTCTGCTAGCGTTAGTCGGAGTTCACAATGTTTTCCACGTCTCACAGGTTAGGAGGTACATGCCAGATCCTTCACACATGATTGACTATTCTTAGTTAGAGGTTGCTTGAGATCTGTCAGTGCCGGAGTACCCAGTCAGTGTGGTAGACTACAGAGTGCAGCAGTTGCGTAGGAGGCAGATCACGCTTGTCAAGGTTGTTTGGGAGATTCGCGTCAGCGGCGAGGCCACATGGGAGCGCGAGGACGAGATACAGGAGCATTTTTCATACTTTTTTGAATGACTAGTATGCTTTCTTGCCTTCATCCCCCAGGTTTCCCCCTTAATTTTGAGGACAAAATTGTTTTTTTGTTGGTTAGATTGTAACATCCTTTCCTTCTTTGGTCATCCATCTTCTGCCGACGGGCATGTCGTCGTATTCCTCTTCTGACCATAGCATGCATTTTGTCGTCTTGCTGTCGAGATAGTTGGGACACATGTCGAGGTGCTGTTAGATGACAGTGACATGTCAGGTGTCGCGATCATGGTGTCAGGCCTGCGAGGGTGACAAGTGGCAGGTCTGTTAGTCAGGTTTGACCTAGACTTTGGGATCACGACAGGATGGCTATCGCGTTCAGTAGTGAACGCGATCACCAAGCTGTCGCATTCTCAAAATCGAGGCCTATATAGGCAAGGACATCAGACTTGTCTTCTCTTCTTTTCCTCTCTCTGACCCTCCTCTGTGTGAGCAATCCATGAGAGAGCTTTTGGTGTGAGCTTGAAGAGAGGTGTGGCTTCTTTGGCGTGGTGTTCCTCTTCGACGTGGCATTCTCCTCTTCATGGTAGTGATCCTCTTCTCTGATGTGTAGGTGGTCAGTCGTTGCTCGTGGACAGCGTGAGTATGGAGCTTGGAGTGAGGAGGAGGTGGCCATGCACACGAGAAGACCCCAACGGGTTGGCTCTTCTATTTGAGTTAGGGATCCCTTGTCTTTCCCCTAGTTCTATCATGCTAGGGCCTCCATTCCCCTCCTCCAAGCCTATAAAATCCATGCTAGGTTGTGTATGCATGTTTGAGGTTCTTCTTGTGCTTGAATTGGGGTTTGGGTTTTGAGGGTTATCATGTGTGCATGTGAGGTTTCATGAGTGTAGATCCTTCACATTGACATGCATGGGTGTCGATGAGGGTGGTTTGTGCCTCTAGCATGTGTTTAGATCGTTCTTCATGCTCCCCTCCCTCTGTGCACACCAGACTTGTGTTTTGGGGCACGTTTTGGAGGTCTCGGGTGCCTCTGTCTGTGGTCGTGATAAGGTTCTTGTTGCAACCCAGAACGCGACGTTGTGCCCCATCGCCTTTTGGTCAAGTCACGATGTTCACCCTATCGCGTTATGGTTGCAAAAAGATGGCTGTTGCCTTTTAACCAGGGTTCTTTGTAGGGGTGGTGTGAGGCCTCAGGTTGGCACCCGGTCTCTGTCTTTGGTCGTAACAAGGCCTGTCGGGACCCAGAACGTGACGCTTCCCTCATCGCCTTCTGACCCAGGTAGCGATGGGCTGGGTGTCGCCTTCTAGTTGCGACGGCCCCTGTGTCACCTCCTCTGAGAAAGCAATAGTAACCCTGTCACCTTCTCAGGCAGAGAGTGACTGGCGACCTGTTCGGAGTTTCCTTCCGCTGCTACTCTATTTTCTTTGCACATGTGTTGTTCCTAGCACGGTCCTACACTAGTCATTCGCTCGGTGCTAGGCACTTGTGGGCTTGTCTGTGGAGAGGTTGTTACCATTACTTGGACCCCCCGTCCCCACGCGCCGGTTGAGGAGTTCTCCAGGCAGTGGGTGTGCTCAAGTTACAAACTTTGGCAGCTGAGGGGAAAACAGTGGGGACAGCGGCGTAGAGTCGTTTGTAGAGCTCTTTTAGCTGAGTCTGTGACGCCGAGGTGGTTTAGGTGTTCTTTTGGCGCACATCAACTAGTGCTTCTCACTGCCTCACTCTACGTGGTTCCTGTACCATCTAGAGGGGCCAGGCGTGGGACCATAGTCCGATCAAACTACGAGAGTTGTGTGGTTACTTGTAGTTCTGTGTCTCACTCTGACCGGAGGTGTTAGACATGGACTGGTGGTCGAGGGTAAGGCGCGTAGAGCACCTAACCGGTGGACTAGTGGTAGTTGCTCTCCATGGCTAGTGTCTTTGTCCAGGATGTTTGTTCACTGTCTATGTTTGCAGCCTTGAGGTTTGAACCAGTGTCGTGGTTTACACGGGTTTTTGGTCCAGACGTGTTTAGACCGATGGCTGTATAGTTTACTTCCGCTTCCGCACTTACTCTGTCCAGTAGAATAGATTAGCTTGCTTAATTTTAGTTATGCACATATATCTATTCTGCTTGTTAGAACCAGTGGGAGATTGGTAGTCCCTACTGGGCTTCTTTGTGAAGCTCATTCCCTTCTTTCTAGGTGAGACTTCACAATAGCACTTTCCGCGGCGGGCTGAGGAGACTGGGTCGTAGTAGATGGCGTCTTCCGTGAGCAGTGTTCCCTTTACACTTGTTTCGTCACCCTTGGTGTATGCCCCTATGGGACATGTTATCCCCTTTCTTTCTACACATGTACTTGTTACATGGGACTGTACTAGACCTGTACTTTGTGGTGGATCTTCTTGCTTCACTTGTTGGTACATTTTAGTGCTTGTTGTCGTCATTTATTTCTGTTACATATCTTGTTAGACTGGTCCATTGGCCCTTCTGTGTAGCAACCTTGATTTTTAAAATCCTAAATAAATAAAATTTTATTAATAAATATGCAATTGAAGTTAATTAGAATAAAGGAAGAATAAAAGGAAATTAATTAATACACATTAAGCTAAATTAGTATTGGGTTTTACTAATGGTCCTAACATGGATTGTTGGGCCAAATGTGAAGAGCCCATCATGCGATGGGAGCTAATTAAGTGAAATTCGTATTAAAAATAGTAATAATTATTAAAGGGTTAAGATAAATATTAAACAACCATATATATCCTAAAAAGGAGTCCTAGACTTACCCTAACCCTCTACCAACGAAATTAGATCTCTTCCCAATCCTATTAGGTAGATAAATGAGGGAAATTGGGAGATAATAAGGAAATTCGGAGTTTAAGGGAAGGAAGAGTTTTAGAAGGAGAGGACTCTCTTAACCCATCAATACACCCCCCAAATCGTACCAACCCAACCCTAGTTCGGTGCTGAAGCCTGGAGGACGAGGAGGAGGAGTTCTGGATGAAGGAGCAAGGAGAAGAAGGCTTGGAGCAAGGAGGGGTTTCTTCTCTTCTTCATCATTCAACGCTAGGGTTTCTTACAGCAACAAAAGGTGGGCAATCTCTCAAGCACAAATCATGAAATTTTAACCTTAGGTAGCCCACGCATCCCTCTTTGAAATCCCCATGTTTCACAATTTTTTGTTTTTCCAAGAGGGAGAATTAAATGTTTCAATCCTAGTCAATATTATGCACCTAAACCCTCTTGTTTACCTTAAATCTATGCATGTACTCGATCCCATGCCATGAAATTATTCTCATAAATACTATATGATGTTAGCTTTCAAACGCCCCTATTTTCCCTAATTTCCATTTTGTAATCGTTGCTAATTAAATCATTTTCCATGACTGCGCATGTTTAGGTCATTGAAATGTAACCTTATTAAAGCATGCATAAACCTTGTCCGTTCCTAATTACTCATGCCTATTGATATATCTATGAGCCTACTTTCATTTAAATTAGTTTTTTTAATTTTTGGATCATCATGTGATTTTATATCGATTTTAGAAGAGCTCGGTATCATGCATGGGAGGGAAGGACCAAACCCAAAGGGCAGATCCCTTTTCCTGGGTCGGGCCGCCTCTCTGAAATCACGACGGCCTGACCCGTCGCGATATTAAGAGGACGTTGTTGCCCAGCTGCAAGCCCATGGGGGGGGGGGGTGAATGGGATTCTTAAAATCTTGAATAACCTAACCTGTTCACAAAACATTCACACAAGACACCCTTCGATGGCTATTAGAGTTAGTGAAAGTAAATCACAACACAAAGTAATCAATCACACTAAACAAAGATTTTCCTGGTTCGGATCTCCTCTCCACAGAGTCCTACGTCCAGTCCTTAGCAACAACTCAGATTTTCACTAATAAGGGTACAGTCCCCCTTAAGACGCTACAACACCCAGCACCCCCCTGGTCTTCCTTCACACGAAGGGAACAACACCCTGGAACCCCCAGGTCTTCCTTCCCATGAAGGGAACAACACCAATTGTTTCCAACAGTCTTCTCTTCAGCCCAAAGAGGAATACACAAAGTTTGTGTAAAAGGGTGAAAAGCCCTAGACCAAGCTTATAGAACAGTGCTTGATCTGAAGCCAAGACTAAGAGACAGAGATCTACAAAGAAAGGATCTCTCAGTATACAAAAGCTCTCTCAAGGGTTTTTACAACAAGGACACTGAGAGCTTAGGCTACAACAACAATGGAGTGAAAACTACAGCTCTTTCTCACGCTTGCAAATTTTCTAGAGGAAGCTCTTGAGCGTAGATAGGTTGTTCTCTTGTTAAAAAATTATCTTCTAAAACCTGAAGACTTGAATTTGTATCTTCTTTTGAAAGTATACGTTGGAGTATCCGTTGTCTCTAAGGTGCTGGTGTACGTTAGACTGTATGTCTTCAACAGATCTTTACGTACCATACAAGAGAAGATCTTCCTCGATGTCCTTTTCTCTTCCTTTGTCCAATGTTGTATTGAGATGTGCTTGTCAGATTTGCACACATTAAATGCTAAAACATGGACAGCTATGTGGCCTCTTGTTGCAGTCACGTTAGACGAAATATACATCAAAATAGAAATGTCATTTTGCTCTTCTAAAAGATGTTTTCCAGTATAAGCATGAGTAAGAGATATCTAGGCATGCATTGCAGTGATACGTTCAGTCATAATAAATGCATGGATGTCATAGAATATGTGCGAAGACTTTGACTTTCAAAATATCAAGTCGATATGACCCTAAAATCGTTCTGAGCATGGCTTATAAATCGTGTGCAAATGAGTCGTTATCTATGCGAATCGTTGCAAACAAATCGATGCATATACAAATCGTTATACAATCATAACCACGTTATGATAGTATAACCATCGTTATTTCACTTATCGAGTCCTGTAGTGAGCAGTCGTTGTTTGCTGTATCGAATCGTTACGGCGACCAAGTCTTTGTTGTAACTTATCGAATCGTTACAGTGACCAAGTCGTTGTGTAACTTATCGAATCATTATAAAAGATCAAATCGATATGAGACTTAACTAATCGTTATAAAGACCAAATCGATATGAGAGCAATCGTTGTTCACAGTTATCAAATCCATGTGACGACCAAATCGTTATGAACTAAGTCGTCGTGAGAGCAAATCGTTGTTCTCATTTATCAATCGATGCGAAGACCAAATCGTTATGACCAAGTTGTGTGAGAGCAAATCGATGTTCTCACTTATCAAATTGATGCGACGACCAAATCGTTATGAACCAAGTCGTTGTGAGAGCAAATCGTTGTTCTCACTTATCAAATCGATGCGACGACCAAATCATTATGAACCAAGTCATTGTGAGAGAAAATCGGTTGTTCTCACTTATCAAATCGTTGTGACATGGAAATCGAAGCGATCACTTAGTGAATCGTTACGAGATCGAAATCGATGCAATCACTTAGTGAATTGTTCTGAGATTAAAATTGATGCGATCACTTAGTGAATCGTTCTGAGATCGAAATTGATGCGATCACTTAGCAAATCGTTCTGAGATCGAAATCGATGCGATCACTTAGCGAATCGTTTTGAGAATGAAATCGATGCGATCACTTAGTGAATCGTTCTACTCACTTAACAAAATCGTTGGGAGATAGACTAACGATAGAATAGTGATGACTTGTGAAATCGTTATGGAACTAAAAATCGATGTGAATGAGGAAATCGTTATGATTCTAAGGAAATCATTATAACACTAGAAGTCGATGTGTACTTAGAAAATTTATGCTTTGAACTGTAAATTCTACAGGGTGATAAATACTCACTGATTTTGCTTGTATTTCCTTGATTTGCTTCCTTTGCTTAAATCTCATAGAAATATTGTTAGATAAAACTATATCGAGTTTTGTTAATCACCAAAATAGATATGTAATTCATTAAATTACATGGGGATAAACGATCATCAATCTCCCCCTTTTTGGTGATGACAAAACATAACAACAAGCATAGATGTTCTGAAATAAATCTAAGCAAAAGTGAGGAAATAAAACGAGAAATGTATTTCAGAATGTTTAAATTTCTCCCCCTTTTTGTCATTAAGCAAAAAGATCAAATGTTGAGACAAAGACAGAGAGAAAAGATAAAAGATAGCAAGAGGAATTCTATTGAGCATTGGGGTTTTCAGTAAGATAGAAGCAAGAGACAAGAGGGATGCAAAGCGACGAATGGAGGGTATCGCTTGGCGTTCCTGCTCTTCAAAATAAGCTTGAAAGGCACCAACCCAATGTGATAGGAAGGTCCCATAGTAGGAGCCATCCTTTTTAGGTGAAGTTGGCGCTGAGCTTCTATGAAGTTCCCATACTCATCACTGCCAAGGAATTTTATAAGAAGTGAAGGTCCCAAAACTAGCAAAGCAAAGGAACTGATCTATCTTGTAAGGATAGTGAATCTGATGCTGCAGAAGTTCCTTCTTCAACACAATAAATATCTTGTACCGTTCTTCCCATTTAAGAAAGGAATCCTGGACAAGATGCAGAGAGTTGGAATCCAAAAAATCACCAACAGACAGCAACAGTTGATTGGATTGGACCTGAGAAGTATTAAGATCTCGAAGCTGTTGAGCTGACAAAGGATATAGCTTCTCCCAATCAGAAGGTGAAAGCCTCTCACATTCGGATAAAATATGGGCGAGAATATCAGCTTTGATGTAGCCTTGATGATATTGCTTGAAAACGAATCTGTGAAAGGAAAGAGAATGGCCTTCTACCACTGAAATTCTGGCCATACTCTTGCAGCGCGCTCAACATGAGTGTCCCAACTGAGGAGTCCTGATCAAAGAGTTAAGAGGGGGTAGGAACACTTCATCAGGGATCTCCAAAGTAGCAAAATCAACTTGAATGGGGTGGTATGAGCATCTCCGGAGCTGAGAGCACGGATTGCTTGTCGGAATTGGCCCAGCTAGCTTCTAGAATATGGTTGATATACTAGAAGTCGTTGTACATCTGGTATTGCCGGATAAACTTGATCTCTTTCTGAACGAACGGCCCCCAGGTGTTCTTATGATGAATCTGGAACCACTCAGAGAGAGTGAGGGGAGAATCTCTGGGTGGATACCTGGCTGCACGAGCTCGAAGAAACTGATTGTAGAGAACTGTGTGGCCACGAGCCCACTGATCTTCTGTTTTGGCTTCAGTCATAGAGAAGATTTTTGACTGTTGAGCCTTGGAGAGAAAGGTATAAGGAAGGATGGTGTTGAGATGGTCTGTAAGAATTTGGAATGGAAGACCAAAAATGGTGGCAAAAGCAACTTTATGAAGAAATTCTTCATAAAGGGGTTTGTGTTTATTATTTACAGAAAGTGAAAAGCAAAGAGGTGGATAGCAAGGTTCAGAGGAGACAGGATGAGTAGAAGTGAGTCTCCTTTTCTTAGGAATAGGGTTAGAAGAGCCTATCCTGTGAATGTGAGTCCCAACTGACAGGACTGAACGAAGTATTGCTACTTCAAATTCACCCTTGATGTCTTGGATTTCAGTAAGAACAATTTGGGCACCCTCAGGAATAATGGAAATAAATGAGGCAGGACTTGGTGGATGAAAGAATGTTTGTGGTGAAATAGAAGGGAGATCAGATGGTCCTGAAGAGGAAGGACCAAAAGATGAGGCTCCAGCGGATGAAGATGCTGGAGGATCCTCAACTGAAGATGAAGGTGGAAGAATGACAGTGGAGGGTAGGAGATGAAGTAGAGTGGGAAGGAAAAGGTGTAGGAGAGGATATGGGTCTAGAACGGGGTCGTTTGAAGTAGTAGGTGCTGGAGGTGGAGTGGATGATGTGGGTGGAGAAGGAGGGGCTGGAGTTGGAAGAGTAGAAGAAATAGGGGGCTCTGGGTCTACAGCCGGTTCTTCTGCTCTTGCAGCCACTGAATCCACTTGCCCTGATGGCCATGATGCATCCTCAGATACTGGCCCTGAGGGCCGCTCTTCTACATTGTTCTGCTCAACATTCCCAGGCCATGATGGCCTAACTTCATCATCACCAAATGGCCCTGAAGGCCCTGAGCTGCTTGGAGGGGCATGAGATAGTAAATGCTCCCTCACAGAGACTGACAAATCAAGAAATGTTTGTTTTAACCCTTCCATTTCCCTCTTCAGATTCTGGAGCTCAGAGGTTAGTGCGCTAACAGAATTGGCTGACTAGCTCTGGCTGATGAAAATGGAGGCTATATCTGAACGAACAGAGCACAGTATGGTTCCTTATTCATCCAACCTATCAGTAATGGGCTTCAAGTTGATCTTCAGTGCTTCTTCTTCAATCTCCTGTGAGGCTTCCTGGTGAGGAGGGGAATCTCAGGAGCTACTTCCTTCCCTTTCTTGTTTGCCCTTTCAACGGGCTCCACATCATCATCATTTGCATCCTCCGAGGCGCTCTCCACAATGCCTTCCCTAAATTGATCAACAACGGGGACACTAGCCGAGTGCTCCCTCTGAGCTGCTGCATTCTTCTCAATTGACTGCTCCCCCTCAATAGAAGCATCTTCCATCACTGTATCCTCATGGTGACTGGCTGTTGCATCTTCATGAACAATCTCTTGCTCCCCCTAACTAGGAGCTTCTTCCAAGATAACATCTGCAATGTGGCCTGATGCCACCACCTCTGGAACAATTTCACCACAGTTTATTGACTCCCCCTGAGTGCTGGGGATGGAGTCCAGTACATTCCGAAGTAGTGAGGCTACTGTGGAGGAGGGAGAGACAACCTCTGAAATTTGCCCAACTGGCTCAATGTGCTCTGAAGGAATGTCTTCGATCCTGCTGCTGCTGACCACTGATTCTTCAATTCTGATTTCAGCTGCAATTTCTTGTACATCTGCTGCTGCTGCTGCTGATTCCTCTTGAACCACTGGTACTGCTGCTGCTGCTGCTTCTCCAACCTCTTCTTGGACTTCTTGGGCTTTGCCAATAATGGCCTCACCCTCAGCCACTGAGGTCTTGGTCCATACACCAGCTACTAAAGAGAATCCACTCTTTTTCAAGTTCCTGGACCGAATAGCTTGCCCCATTTTTTCCGATACATCACCAACCACACTGATGTGATAGTGCTGAAATACCTTGTTTAGCAGATGGGCATAGGTTAGAGACACATTCAACTTACTCTTCTTGTCCCCATATCTGCATACTTGCAAACTTCATCCTCTCCATAATGATTTCTGTCGTGTTGATACTCTGGTTCTAGATGACCTAGAACATCAAGTCGGAGTCCGCCTTGGTGCATGTAGAGAGGTGGCACTCCTAGGAACCACAATCTGACAAACTATAAAGTGCAAAATATGATTGAATGTATTTAACTGGTTGATGTCAATTTTCCCATCCTTCAGTTTGAATTCAGGACCAACAATCCCTAATCCCTTCGCCTGGATTTGCACAGTGTGAACTCCACTGTGATCAGAGGTAGTCACACCAAAAGTGATTCCAATAAATCATATGTGACCCTAATCTGGGTTCCCTTGACCATGGAAGTCAAGGTCCCATCTTCCTCAGTCTTCAAACACACGTAAAAAGCCTTTACCAGGTCTGGATAACTCACCTCTGACAGGGTTGCCAACTTTGTCCATTTCAATCTTTCCATAGCTGCGACGACACTGCCCATTCCATTCATCTGCAAGTCTGCCACATCCACTGCTTTGTGTCCTCACAACTTGGTCTTCACAGATGCAAATCTTTCCTGCTGCTCGGCGGTAAGAAACGCAGCTCCATAGCCCCCGACGGTGCCGGAAACTCCAGAAACGGCCATGGTTTTAAGTGGAAAAAGGTTCTGGATGATTGGAAGGAAGATTGGAGCAGAAGCCCTCAAGAAATTTCTCGCAGGAAAGAGTGAGAGCTTTGAAATCGCACGAAGTCGATGCAGGAGTCGATAGGGTTATCGTCTCAGGCAAGTCGAAAGAGATGAAGGCGGGAGGTGAATTGTTGCAACACAGATTTCGGGATATATATAGGATAAAAATAAAACGACTTTTGAAATGCTAACGCCATAAAAGCAGAAAACGACAAACAGACATGATTTCGAGATGAATAAACAGCTTTAAAAATATGTGAACCGTCTTAAAGGAGTAAGAGACAAGAAATTTTGCTTAACTACAGAGGGAAAAATAAATGATATTCTGAAATGCGTTGTTATTTCAGTTATTTACAAATAAGTCTTTCACAAATTTTACATGCCTAATTCCCTTCTAAGAGAAGTAAATTTCTCTTCAGGTAAAGCCTTTGTGAAGATATCTGTTAACTGATTATCTGTATCAATAAGGAAATGTCTATATTACCATTAGCTACATGATCATGAATGAAATGATATCTAACCTCAATGTGTTTAGTCCTTGAATGCTGAACTGGATTCCTGGTTAGATTTATCGCAGTGGTGTTGTCGCACAGCTGGGGAATTGTCTTGATATGAAGTCCATAATCCTCAAGTTGTTGCTTAATCCACAATAGTTGTGTACAACAGCTTCCAGCAGCCACGTACTCAGCTTCAGCTGTGGATAGTGCTACTAAATTTTGCTTCTTTGAGGACCATGATATCAGACATCCTGCAAGAAATTGACAACAACCACTGGTGCTTTTTCTATCTATTTTGCATCCAGCGTAGTCAGCATCAAAGTATCCTACTAAATTAATTTCACATGATTTTGGATACCACAGACCTAAGTCATGAGTTCTAGTTAAATATCTAAAAATTCTTTTGATGGAATTAAATGAGACTCTCTAGGGTCTGCCTGATACCTTGCATACATGCATGCACTAAACAATATATCAGGTCTACTTGTCATCAAATAAAGCAAAGAGCCTATCATACCTCTATAAAGTTTCTGATCTACCTTCTTACCATCTTTATCACTGTCTAACCTTGTTGATGTGCTCATAGGTGTTGACAGTGGCTTGGCGATTTCAAATTCAAATTTCTTTAGCAGCTCTTTGGTGTATTGGATTGACAGATATGTGATCCTTCTTTTCCTTGTTTGATTTGCAATCCGAGGAAGTAGTTGAGCTCCCCCATCATGCTCATTTAATATTCTCCCTGCATTAACTTCTCAAAATACTTGCAAAGAGATTCATCAGTAGACCCAAATATTATATCATCTACATAAATTTGTATAAGCAATATATGTTTGACTTTAGACTTAACAAATTTGTACTATCTACTTGACCTCTAATAAAACCATGGTTCAATAGAAATGCATTTAAACGTTCGTACCATGCTCTCGGTGCTTGTTTCAAACCATATAAAGCTTTATGCAATTTAAATACATGATCAGGAAATCGATATCATTAAAACCTAGGGGTGTAAACGATCCGAGTCAAGTCGAATAATGTTTCGCTCGAACTCGGCTCGGTCACTAAAAACTAAGCTCGAACTCGGCTCGTTACTCGTCGAGCTTTCATATCTTCATTCGAACTCGGCTCGTTTCATTTTTTTCGTATTCGAACTCGACTCGAAGAGCAGCTCGTTTAAGTAAACGAGCTCGAGCCTTAATCGAATTTGATTCAAAGATTTAAACGAGCTTTAAACTCGTACTCGCTTCCACACTCGTTTACAATTCGAACTCGACTCGTTCAACTTGTTACTCGCACTCGCACTCGATTGCACACTCGTTTAGAGCTCGACTCATTTAGAACTCGAATACAGACTTGAATAGAACTCGAATACAAACTCGTTTACACAGAATTGGAGCCTGAGGACTCGTATAGAGGACAAATCCATCCACATTTGCTAACACTTTAAGGATTTTTTTTCATTCCATGCACAGCATCTCTACACCAACGTTTTTTTTTTTTTTTTGAGGGGTTAAACCGTGTTCAAAATAAAATGTTTACATAACAAAAAAAAAAAAAGAGTACAACTGTCCAAGGGAAGCAAAAATAAATAAAAAGACAACCAATACTCGGTGAGTGGGGTGGGACTGCATTCTCAAGCTTTTAGAAACACTCTTGCCTTGTCCTCATTTGCAAAACAAAGATCAACAAGGCCAATTTCCAGTACATAGAGGAGGGGTTTCCTGAAGTCTTGAACCATCTGCACACCATTAGAGTTAATGGCTATGTTCAGACTAAAAAATACAATTAGTTAAACAATTTATCTCAAAAAGAATATCAAAACCTTACCTTAAAATTGGCCAAGTCCATGGAGAACAATTTCCACATTTCTGTCCTCAACATGTTCCAGTACAATATAAGAGTTTCCTATTGAAATGGTTCCATATATGATATATGCACACAATGAAAACAATTTCAATAAACTGAACCACAAAGAATTTCAATGGTTCCATATATGATATATGCACACAATGAGAACAATTTCAATAAACTGAACCACAAAGAATTTTCACTAACAGTACACTTAATCTAAGTAGATGTATACATGGACAGCTTCTCCAACTTTGACGTAAAGAATGCATCTACATGCTTTAATCCATCCGGAATTAGAGATGGAGAAATGCTATAAAGTTTCATATTTTTCTTCCCTTTCCTTGTAAGTCTTTGGGTGGAGCAGCAACCCTGCATCAACCACTTTATTGAAGAGTGCAATGGGCCAATAACCGTGAGCAGATATCAAGAACATAAAAAATGCATTAGAACCAAATACTTAGAAGTATGTCTAGGTGAACAGATCCCTGAGACCTCACCTTGTACTTGTCCCCATGGAAACAAAAATCAATTTTATGATGTTTGCATGGATTGGCAGCATTGGTTAGCAAGTTGTCTACAAGTTGGTTCCCCTCATGGTACTTTAAGGAGGATGAGCATTATTTCATAGACATGACCGGCTATCCTCTAAGGACAAGCATAAGATCCATACCTCACCTAGACTATCACCAGAAATCTGATTTAACTTTAACATTGTCAACAGCAAGTGCTTGAAAACACCAATGGCCACATATTAAATCTCTAACCTTTCCCTTGAGACTGCCTTGGAGGTCACAGTCAGGAGAAAATACAAGCACCACAGCCTTGCAATTCACTGCCAGCCTCATAGCGATGGGCAAGCTAGAAAATGAGATGGGCACATGCACAACAAGCCTGGCTTAAAGAAACTAGAATTCATAAGAATGATATACTTACGATGGAAACAATAAAAGTATAGAACTGAAGCAATAAAGATCACCAAGAGTGTGAGACCTCAAAAACAAGAAGTTAGACAGAGTTTTGTGATTAGATCAAGGGATAGAAGACCTAATTGGATTCTTCTTGTCAAAGACTGCATCTGGCCGAACAAAAAGGAGGAGGTCCTTCCCATTAGGAACTGTCCAAGAAGTAATGCATCCCCCAACTCCGAAGATCGGCACAACAAGCCTGGCCAAAACATTAATAGAATGAATTAATGGAATATTTTTCTTCAATACAGAAACAACAATAGACTAGTCTTGTTCAAACTTCAAAAAAATGTTTGGACTATTTAATGATAGGCTAATTCATATACTAAGAAAGAATCTTAGAACATAAAGTTTATCTCTTAAGCACAAGTATGGTGCCTGAGTTTGGAGAAGACGATAGCTTGTGGCACTGCCTTCAGAAGTTTGGGGAGACAACGACGTAAGGAGACAGAGATGAATACTTGCAAAAACTAAAAAAGACAACCATGAGAGAGTGAGACAGAGAAAATATAATAGATGCTGGAAGTATAATAACTACTTTTCTACAATGAGTATACCAATGTCCAAACAAAGAATGGCACAGGCAAACCTTGCACAGAGGGAGATGGGAATGAGAGGCCATCGGCCTATGACTCTATGAGGTTGTGACTGTCTGAATGTATGTGAGAGAGGGAGTAAGAGACGGATGTACGACTGTGTGTGTCTGATTGTGTGAGAGAGGGAGTAAGAGAGGGATGTGCCAGCGGCGATGCTGGTCCAGCGCTGAGGTGGGTGCGGTGGAGCCCTGGTGCGTACGGCGTGGGGTCGCAGGCGCGACAGTGAGGGTGCGGGGTGGTGCACAACGCGGGGACTCCGGGATGGGGGGAGGAAGGGCGTACAGCGAAAGCGGGGGGGGGGGGGGTTCACGTAGGGTTGTGTCGCGGGATGGGGGAAGAGAGAGCGGGGACCGGGATCATGCAGAGGGCTGGGAAGGGGAGGGAGAGAACAGGGAGGGGAGGAGTTCACGCTGGGGTGCTGGGAAGGGGAGACGTAGAACAAGGAGGGGGAAAGGAGTTTGCGCAGGGGGTGTGGGAAGGGGAGAGGGAGAACAGGGATGGGAGAGACCGAGAGAGGGAGAAGAGGAGACTTCGGTGTGACTGTGTGTGTGGGAGAGATAGAGAGAGGGAGTAAGAAAGGGATGGAGAGGAAGAGGGAGAGGGAGAGGCCATCGATCGGCCTGTGAAAGAGAGAGAGAGAGAGAGAGATGGAGCCAGAGGCCTTCCATCGGCCTGTGTATGTGTGTGTGAGAGAGTATTTAAGAGATTTCTTGTACATATTACCTATGGAAGAGTAGTGTCCGGGGAGATGGCGGCGACGGCCGGCGACAGAGGAGACGAAGCTTGCAAGCCCTAACAGTGGAGGGCTTTGCTGCGTTGGCCGGCGATGGAGCCGCGCAGATGCCGGATGCGGAGAGACCGGACAGGGGCTCCGCCTCCGCCTAGCGCCGCAGTCCCGACTACCGGAAGGAAGAAGGAGACGCCGACGCCGATGAGGACCCGCTGCCACGTTGGAAGCGGAGGCCGGAGAGGGGCGAGAGATGGCGGCAGTCACGGTCGTGAGGCTGTCTCTGCCTCTCTGGGTCAGATCAGATGGGTATAGGGGCGACGCATCGGGTTACACACTAACACAGGGTAGACTGCATGGGAGTGGAATCCATGGATTGGGGGGGGAGGAATTACAACCATTGGATGTGGTCTAATGGATGGCTAAGATCCATTTTATCATTTTTTTTTAATTATGTTTTTTATGTTTTACTTTTTTACATATAAATCCGTAAGGACCTTAACTTTTATTTTTATTTATTATATGTTATTACGATTAATGTCAAAGTAAATAAATATTTATATTTTCTATAAAAAAATTAATAATTTAATTTATTTAATAATAAAAATTTAAACGAGTTTTTAACGAGTATTTAGACGAGTTCTTAACGAATATTTAATCGAGCTCTTAACGAGTATTTAAACGAGTTGTTCACGAGTATAATCGAGCCGAGTTTACCTGTGTTCAGACTCGGCTCGTTTATGAATCGAGCTTTTTTTTTTGTTCAAACTCGACTCGTTTATCTAATAAACGAGTTGAGTCAAATTTTTATCGAGCCGAGTATCGAGCTACTCGTCGAACGTATCGGCTCGTTTACACCCCTATTAAAACCTGGAGGTTGTTCTACATAGACTTCCTCCTTTATGTAACCGTTTAGAAAAGCTGATTCAACATCCATTTGAAACAGTTTTAAACCTAATGCAGATGCATATGCAAGTAAGATTCTAATAGCCTCAAGTCTAGCTACTGGTGTATAGGTTTCATCGAAATCTATGCCTTCCTCTTGGGAATAGCCTTGAGCTACCAATCTGGCCTTGTTTCTTGTGATCACACCAACTTCATCCAATTTGTTTCTGAACACCCATTTGGTGCAAATCACTGGATGATCTGATGGTCTAGGAACAAGTGACCACACATGTTTTCTCTTGAACTGATTCAGTTCATCTTGCATGGCTAAAATCTAAGATTCATTCATCATTGAGAGATTCATTGACTGTCTTAGGCTCTATTTGTGAAACAAAAGCTAGATAGTCACAAGAATTACATTACCTCTGGTTCTTACCCCAATGACGGATCACCAATGATGTTGTCTAGAGGGTGATCTTTCTTATACCTCCATTCTTTTGGAAGATTATCATGAGATTTCCTCTTTTTTGTAGGTCTTCCAAGGTGGATCTTCCTTGTCCTCAATGGATGTATCCTTTAATTTCTTGGACAATTTTTCTGCATCATGAATATCACTATCTTCTTCCTCTTTCAAGGAAGGGTTAGTTTCATAAAAAATAATATACACTGATTGTTCAATGAACAAGGTACACTTATTAAATACTCTATATCCTTTAGGTTTAGAGGCATACCCCATGAAGATACCTTCATCTGATTTAGCATTTAACTTATTGAGGTCTCTTTTGCCGTTGTTCTGGATGAAACATGGACATCCAAATGTCCTAAAATGACTGATCTTCGGCTTCTTCTCTTTGTATAGCTCATATGAAGTCTTCTTCAGGATGGGCCTGATCATAACTCGGTCGATGATATAACATGCTGTGTTGACTGCTTCGGCCCAAAAATATCTTGGCAAATCATATTCTGATAGCATTGTCCTTGCCATGTCCAATAGAGTTCTATTCTTCCTCTCAGCAACTCCATTTTGCTGTGGTGTCCTTGGTGCTGAGAAGTTATGTTCTATTCCTTGATCATCACAAAACTTAGCAAATTTTCATTTTGAAATTCTCCTCCATGATCTGAACGAATACTTATGATACTGTACTTCTTGTCTTTTTGTACCTTCTTATTGAAACTTACAAAACTGTCGAATGTATCAACCTTATGCTCCAAGAAGGATACCCATGTAAATCTGGAATAGTCATCTACAATAACATATCCAAAATTCTTTCCTCCAAGGCTTGTGGTTCTCATTGGCGCAAATAAATCCATATGTAGAAGTTCTAAGGGTTTAGAGGTAGTTACCATAGTCTTTGACTTGAAGGATGACGTGGTTGTGAGATCACTTAGCGAATCGTTGTGAGATCACTTATGAACCAAGTCGTTGTGAGAGCAAATCATTGTTCTTACTTATCAAATCGTTGTGAGATGAAAATCGATGTTATCACTTAGTGAATCGTTACGAGATCGAAATCGATGTGATCACTTAGTGAATCGTTCTGAGATCGAAATCGATGCAATCACTTAGTGAATCATTCTGAGATCGAAATCGATGCGATCACTTAGCGAATCATTCTGAGATCGAAATCGATGCGATCACTTAGCGAAGTGTTTTGAGATCGAAATCGATGCGATCACTTAGTGAATCGTTCTACTAACTTAACAAAATCGTTGTGAGATAGACTAACGATAGAATAGTGATGACTTATGAAATCGTTATGGAACTAATAATCGATGTGAATGAGGAAATCGTTATGATTCTAAGGAAATCGTTATAACACTAGAAAATCGATGTGTACTTAGAAAATTTTATGCTTTGAACTGTAAATACTATAGGGTGATAAATACTCACTGATTTTGCTTGTATTTCCTTGATTTGCTTCCTGTGCTTAAATCTCATAGAAATCTTGTTAGATTAAACTATATCTGAGTTTTGTTAATCACCAAAATAGATATGTAATTCATTTAAATTACATGGGGATAAACGGATCATCAGACGCGACCGGCCGATCCGTCACGTTCTAAACGCGACGGCCTGTGCCGTCGTGATTTCCTCCCGAACCGTGCCACGCCGTCCGGTTCGACAATCGCGCCTGGGCCCCTGTCGCGACTTGAATCGCGACTGGTACCCCCGGTCGCGTTTTCTAGATTTGCGCCAGAACTGGAAAATGTACTTATGCCCTCCTATTTATGCCATTTAACCCTGTTTAAGCTAAAAACATGCACTGTTGTGATTAGTATTAACTTGAATAGTATTATTTGTCAATATTTAAATAATCTCATTAATTAAAAGTCATGTGCACGATTTATCATACTCTCATGATTTCTTACACTTGCACCCACTAAACATTATTATTGAAATGAGACCCTATTAAAATACTCAATAATCTATCGGGTAATTAAGTGTAATTAATTATTAAATCTCCATTTAATTTATGACACTTGTCTTCATTTTATTCGCATGTTTTTATACTGTGATCACGTCCCTCTGCCTTCGAGGACTCGTGGCAAGATGGACAACGTTTCGTTACACACTTCTCTTGGCATGGACCACCTCTCCATTGGGAATACTCTTGACTGGACCAGGGACTCCTTGTCAAGGCCTCCGTAAATCTCCTTGGCTTTGGCGCACATCCTTAGCCGATGAGCTGGTTGTACCCTTAAATCTCGTTACACTCTTAGGTATCAGCACGATCCAACAACCTTAGTGTGTTTCCTTCTTACCTTGTGATCACGCCGAACCATCTAGTATGTGTTCATGGCACGGCTAGTGCGCGATATGACATCTACCAGACTGCCGGCACATGATGGTGTGTTGTGCAACTGTGACTATCGTTGTTTTACGATTACGTCTCTATCTCATCTACTATCCTTGCACTCTCATCTGTTCACTTTCACTCTACAATCTCGTCTATTTCATCTACTATTCTCATCTATTCTTGGTACTCTATTTGGCCATCCCTATGATTGTCTAAGATAAGAAACATAAATTATGCCAGGTCAATAGGGCCCGATCAAGTCCTGGGAGGAGCGCTCGAAAAGTGCTATTTGCCCATGGGAGTTTAAATGATCAGGATGTTGGCATACATCCAGTGCCATTATACTATCAAGATTGAATCTATGACAATCAACCCAAGTGTTATCAATCAGGGCAATCTATACAAGTGCTATCTATACAAGTTCTATCGTTACTAGTGCACCGTTGTGCAACTTTACGTGCTATATCGTTATATGGCCAATCCTTTATCATACTTGCTGTGCTATTTTCCATGAATTAGTGCTAACGTTCTCTTGCTATCGTTACCTTGCTCTACATGACTATGCTCTGTAGTTATCCTACCATTTAAGATAGTAATCATTTAAAGCATGCTTATTCTCATGAGATATTAAGTCCTACTGAGCGTTATTCGCTCATCCTGCGTTTTATTCCATGTGTTTCAGGTGAGTCGGATGGTGATGACCACACTCACGAGGAGGGGAATGAGGATGATGTGCAAGAGTGACCCGTTTCGTCAACCACTGCTTAGTAGATAGTTAGTTTAGCTATGAGTTAGTCGTCAGTTAGTCAGTATGTAATAGTTTGAGATTGAATAAAGTACTAGGGGCCCTAGTTTTGGCTCTGATTAGAGAATGTAATGGAGTTTGATGAATTATTAATGAAGTTGGATTTCTTTGGGTATTATTTCCAATTGTGCAATGGTTTGTCGTTTATTTATCGCTATGTACTATTTAATTACTATAATTCCGCATCGGGGTTACATTCTAGGTCCTCTGGGCCAGTGGGCTATGGTGCCGATGGTCAGATTCTCGGTGGGAGCCGGGGGTCCGGGCACCGGGGCCGTTACATCGTTGATCTGTCACTGATTTGCGATGAATCTTTTCCGTGGCAACTTTGTCGCAATTTAGTGATGGTTTTCCATTGCAAAATTTCGTCGCTAATCCCTATTTTTTCTTATAGTGGGACTTGCGAAACACAACTCTTACAAATGGGACAACAATGTACTAGTACCTTTCTTTGGGATAGTTATAGTTATTGACTCATTAAAAATCTCAGTAGACCCATGCTCTAATGCCAACTATAATGATCCGACCTCTCGGACCCCCCCCCCCTTCACGACCTCTAATGCTACCCACAGATCCGAAGATCTAAAAATGATAGAAAAATAGTTTAGGGAGATAAATAGTGAATTCAAATAACTATAACAAGAGGTTAGTACAATATAAAAAAGTATGTACAACATATCTCAAATAAGTGTACAGATACAGAAGAAAGGTACAGTCCTTAAGAGGCATATCCTGAAGAATTGTGAAACACAACTCTCATCTTATCTGAGGCAAGAGCTCATGCACTCTTACTCTCGTTGCTGTTAGTAGCACATGACGACACTAACCATCTATGCAATCGTCTAATACCGAGCTCTCGCAACGATGAGCCCCTATGTGAAGAGAGTATGGGGGTGAGCCTGGCAAACAAGGCCTAGCAAGGATTACTAGTCCCTTATCGGCCAGAGTAATAGTAACTCCAAAAAGAAGTAAACTAACTACGCTAGAAAGTAATAATGAAATGGAACTATGCTAACTACTGCTACATGGGAAAGTCGGTACAACGCCATGACTGCCAACCAAGGTCGGGCCACACACGCGACCTCTGCAAGAACCATCGGAGTCGGCACCATACAAAATGATCCTCGACACGCCCTACGAGACCGAGCACCTAACAAATCGCTGAACAACCAAGTGAGAATATAGTCTCACCACACACACACACCCACCCTAACCTCGGGCACCCACGAGGTCAGAAAATCATACTCATATAGCTACACATTGATGTCGTACAACCAACACTGACCATGGACACTCCACGAGGTTGAGAGTCCACATACAGGAATGCACGAGTACCCTCACGAATCGGCACCCAGAGAACGAAGACACCGAGAAAGTGTAACGCCCCTCTTGGACCCAGTACAGTTATTCCAACTCACATTGAATCCAATAGAGGTATTACAGTGGAAAATATCCAACAATAGACGGTACAGATTGAGACATACATAAATGACAATTTAATTCCAATAAGATGCAATGGAACATGGAACCAAATACTTTGCAATCAACATCATATTCAAATACTAAGTCTAAAGCTAAAAGAAGGATAACAATAGTCCAAACTTAATACATTCCATAAGTTCAAATGCATAAAATCAAAGGTACATATTTCCCTCACATACATAACCACTCTAACACTCTCAAGCAAAGCTCTAAGCCTCCACGTCCTCACACTCCAAGTCAGAATGTACTAACTCCTGAGTATCCTCTGTCTCTCCTGAAATGTTAATCAAGTGTGAGTCTAAAAGACTTAGCAAGTCACATGAAAGACAGTTCAAGATATAACATATACTAGGTTTAAAATCATGATAACATATTTCTTTCACATTCTTGATATCATATAGTTCTTCCTATCAACATGTTCTAAGTCATTTGGCAATCATTCTTTACATATCATGGTTATTTATCATGGAAATAAAACATTTCAGGTACTACATATAACTTACATCTCATATATAACAATTGGTCTAAACATGTACCTATGGCATAGCATGTAATCAAATTCTCATGATATACTTAATGTCATGAAACATGTAAACAATTCAAGCTCTTTTAACCTATATCATGTAACATGCAATTTAATCATCATGTAGCAAGTAGTCATGTAGCATGTAAAACAAATGACATGTAGTTCATGTGGCACATAACATGTAGCTCATGTATCATGTAGACATATATCATGTAGACATGTAGTTCATGTAGTCATTTATCATGTAGTTGCCAAGACATAACCCACACTATGAATAAAGATCATGTAGCAAGTAGTCATTCACTTATCACCTAGGCAAAGCAGTGATGAAGTCATGGTCATTGCACAATACCGAGGAAGTCCTTCCCACCTTAACCGGTAGAACATGTCTACCTCCAGGATTTCAATCCGTTGCCCACGGATTCATATAGTCATTTCATGTAGGTGAACCATTACCATAGGGGCATTCTATGGTGTAGTTCCTTGTAGTTAGCTCTATTATAGCAATGTCTCATTGGCGAGGAGATTTCTTAATGGACTCAAGCCTTCATATATTACACAACTTGCTCCACTCAACATCCAGACTTATGCCGAGATGGTAAAGAAGGCACAGCTACTGGAGGATGCGACCGACCTTACCGATCGCCTTAAGGGTAAGACTAGTCAGAAGGAACCAGCATCGGGGTCCTCAAGCAAGCCCACGAATGACAAGAAGCGACCGTTCACGTCACGGGAGGGCCGAATCAAGAAAGGAAGTTCAAGATACCTACTACCCCTAACGCCGACAAGACCAAGTGCGAGCACTGTGACAACTTGGTCATACTGCTGCTGAGTGCTGGAGGAAGCAGGCGCTTGCCTGCGCTGCGGGAATCACAATCATCGCATTTTCGAATGCCCTATGCTGAGGAGCGGGAGAAAGAGAAACGCCCTAAATGGCAAAGAAGCTGGCCGACTGCAAGCTGTCCGGGAAGTGGAGCCCACGAGGAGGGTGGAATCGTAGAAGGTACCCATCAAGTTTTCTCTCTATCAGCATTCGTTTTATTTGACACTGGAGCAACCATTCTTTATATCTCAAAACTTTGCTGATATTGTGAATGCTAAACCCATATCCATGGGTTGTGAGTTCTCGTTCACAACACACTAGGGAAAGGAGAAACTGAACAAATATTTCCAATCTGCCAATGTAATGATCGGAGACCATAACCTAAAAGCCGACGCTGGTGTGTATGTCCATGGAAGGCTATGATGTAATTTGGGAGCCGACTGGTTGTCCACATATGGGGCAAGTGTCGACTGTAAGAAAGGGAGGGTTACCTTTAGTGACTTTCCTAAATTGGCATTCTCGGGATTAGACATAAGAGACGGATGTCTCTAGTCTCCCGCCCCATAAAAGCCCACAACATATGAGGAAAGGTTGTATTGCCTTCCGAGCACCGTAGTAGTGGAAAAGAAGGTTCCAAGATAGAGGACATACATATAGTACATGACTACCCAGATGTATTCCCCGAAGACCTGCCAGGGATTCCCCCTGAACGATGTCAACTTCGCCATTGAGCTGATTCCTGGAGCCGCACGGTATCGCGTCAACCATACCAGATGTCACATGCCGAGCTGAAGAATTGAAGGCGCAACTGATGGAACTACATAAAGGGGTTCATCAGACCTAGTACTTCACCATGGGGAGCTCCTGTGCTATTCGTAAAGAAGAAGGATGGGTCGATGAGACTATGCATCGACTATCGTCAGCTCAACCAATGACCATCAAAACAAGTACCCATTGCTAGGATCGATGAACATTCGACCAGATATCTGGAGCCCAATACTTCTCCAGATCGACCTTCGATCTGGTTATCATCAAAATGAGGATCAAGGATGACGATATCTTCAAAACAGCCTTCAGGAGCAGGTATGGACATTACGAATTTGTTGTATATGACTTTTAGTCTAACCAATGCTCCTGCAGCCTTCATGCAACTCATGAACAGCATATATCGCCATACCTTGACAAATTTGTGGTCGTCTTCATTATCGACGCATCTCATATTTCAAAGACCAAGGAAGATCATGAAGAACACTGAGGACCGCACTGCAAGTCTTACGAGACAACAAACTATATGCAAAATTATAAGCAAGTGCGAGTTTGGCTCGAAGAAGTGTCTTTTTGGGCCATGTCATATCAAAGGACGGCATCTCTGTTGATCCTTCCAAAGTCGAAGCTGTACTCAACTGGGAGAGACCAACCAACGTCACCGAAATCAGAAGCTTCTTAGGACTGGCTGGATACTATAGGCGGTTCATCAAGCCCTTCTCTAAGATCGCCGTACCACTCACGCGTCTGACACGAAAGGAGAATCCCTACCCTGGAGTAAAGAGTGTGAGAAAAGTTTCCAAACTCTCAAAGACTGCCTTACCTCAGCACCCGTTCTCGCTCTGCCAATAGAGGGAGAGGTTTCTCTGTCTACACTGATCCTCAGGATCGGGCTAGGATGTGTACTCATGCAAAAGGAGAAGGTCATCGCTATTCTTCAAGACACTGAAGACACATGAAGTCAACTACCCTGTACATGATCTCGAGCTGGCTGCCGTGGTCTTCACCTTGAAGATTTGGAGACACTATTTATATGGCGAGCAATTCACTGTCTACTCAGACCATAAAAGTCTGAAGTATTTATTCTCTCAGAAAGAACTTAACATGAGGCAGAGAAGATGGTTAGAGTATCTAAAGGACTTCGATTTCAACATCCAGTACCATCCAGGTAAGGGAAACGCCGTGGCTGATGCTCTTAGTAGAAAGCCAATGGCATCTATCTCAAGTC
>CM024756.1:92304151-92409639 GCA_014218235.1 Colocasia esculenta | reverse complement strand
ACATATAGTAATAGCATTCTATATTTTGATATACGAATTTTTTTATATAAATATTTTATTTTTCAATATATAAGATTTTGTTGATGATCACCATCTCCATATAAATTTATCACGAATATATATGTTTTTTGGTGATGATTAACAAAACCTTGAAAAGTGTTTTCTAACAACTGTTTCTAAAGTTTCCATAGAAAATAAATCTAGCAAAACTGTAAGTTATCGTTACACACTACTATCTGAAAGATCAATGCATATGCTTTTGTCTAAGTACACATTGATTTCCCTTATAGAAACAACGACTTGATCGTCATACGATTCTGTATGTCACTTAAACACGATTTCATAAGTAAAAAATCGATTTCATAAGTAAAGCAACGATTTCATAAGTAAAACAACGATTTCCTCTCATAATGATTTCATAATAAGACAACGATTTCGGTCTCACAACGATTTCATCAGTAAAACAACGATTTCTATCTCATAACGATTTCATAATAGACGGAGATTCCATCACAAATAACGATTTCAGTCTCACAATGATTTCATAAGTAAACACGATTTCCTTTCACTTAAACAACGATTTGATCGAAAAACTATTGCTTTTAGTAAAAGAACGATTTGATCACAATAATGATTTGCCTACTTAAACAACGATTTGCTCACAACAACGATTTCATCATAGAAATAATGGTTCAGTTGCTACAAATGATATGGTTTCTACAACGACTCGGTTTCACTCAAACAACGATTCGGTTGCTACAACGATTCATCTCTACAACGACCTCGTATGAAACAACGATTTTATTGAAACAACGATTTCATCTGCTCATCGATTTCTGTAAGTAACAACGTTGTACAAAACATTATTTCGTTATATTAATAAATGGATTATGTTCACATCGACTTGGTTTCAACATGGATTACATTCTCACGTGATTGTATCATCGATTTGACATCAATATCATTTCTATACAGAATGTTCTTTACTTTCAAATAAATTATATAGCTCTTGAGCAGTCTTGCTTTATCTCTTATTTAGAATCATTTCTTATAATGTTCAAAACTCTGTGGATTCAAAAAGCCTTCCCACGCATCATACTGTATCCTAAGATCTTGATCATTTATTATGATAGTACAATATTTCACACGGATTTATCCTTGCTTACCCACTTGCCACATAAAGTCTTGCTTTATGTGATGACGGAATAACATTTCATTTTTGGTGTATCTTCATACTGCACGACTACTAATGTTGACTGACAATTTAGACAAAGAGAAGTTGTCTAGGTGTCAGCATTATTGTATGTAGTACATTTGTAGAAACGCACGTCAAAGATGGAGTTGTCACCTGAGAAAAGGATAGAAGATTTAGACAATCTTTCCTTGAAGGTGTATGTGTCAATCCAAGCATTAATGGCTGTAGCCTCACCTACTCTTTGCTTCGGACCAGTCTCTCTAACGTGCATGAAGCTGTGAGACAATGGATATTTCAATGGATACTGCAACGGTCAAAATATTTAAAAGGAGATAAATAGAAGACTGGTGACTCCAAGAGATAGTTAGACAGTTCGAACTCTTGAACCCTCATGAAGCTAGAAACTACAGTCACCTGAAGAACAACAAGAGCCAGCTCGTCCAATCCAATTTTTCTGTAGCTCTTAGCTCTCTGTGGGAATAGTGCATTGCCTTTTGAGAGCATGTGTAGATCTGAGATAGAGTCCACTCTGTAATCATCTTGTGCCTCTCAGACTTTGCCTCAGATCAAGCAAGTGATTATAAGCTTTGTCTTGGGGCCTCCCTCTTACAACACATTCTTTGTAGTTGATCCTCTTCCATTGTGAAGGGAAGACCTATGTTGAACATGTGGTTGTTTCTCTTTGGTAAGAAGGAAGACCTATATGATACAGGTGGTGTTGTACCTCCTCGGGTTCAAAAGAGAAGGCCAGTTGTGGCCGGATGTGCAAGTGTCCTTAAGGGGACTGTACCCTTGTATAGTGGAATCCCAAGTGGTTGCTTAGGGATTGGACGTAGGACTCCTTGGGATAGGAGATCCGAACTAGGATCAAAATTTCCTATTGTTTGTTTGATTGTTCTCTTTGTGTTGATTAACGCTAACTCTAACTATCGATCTTAGTGTGTCCGTCTAGTGTTTTATTTACATGAATTATTACAAGAAAGAATTTTAGCAATCCATGCATCCCCCCCTAAGGCTTGCTATCTAGGCAACAAGTGGTATCAGAGCCAAGTCTCTTCGAGAAGAAGATTTCCCGATCTTAAAGAGCAAAGATAAATGGCAGCTCAAGGATATGCAGAAGGTCAGTCTGTCAATAGACCTCCTCTATTCAACGGTGAAGATTACAACTATTGGAAGACTCATATGGAGTTCTTCCTTCAGGGTCTCGATTTCCAACTTTGGTCAATCGATGAAGAAGGAGACCTCGTGGTACTCAACAATAGAGAAAACTGGACAGATGATGACAAGAAGAAAATATCCCTCAACAGCAAAGCTAAAAGGATACTGTGTTGTGCGCTGAGTAAGAAAGAATTCAACAGGATTTCAACATGCAAGTCAGCAATGGAAATGTGAGAAAAGCTCAGAATCACATATGAAGAAACTAACAAGGTAAAGGAAACAAGAATAGACATCCTAGTAGCTCAGTGTGAAAGATTTCAAATGCAGCCAGGAGAGTCCATCACCAAATGTACAACAGATTTACAAATATCACCAATGGTTTGGCTGGGCTCAGAAAATTTATGAAATTGGAGACATGGTGAGAAAACTATTAAGATCTCTACCAACATCATGGACTCCAAAGGTGACAGCCATAGAAGAAGCCAACGACCTTAGAAGAATGTCACTTGAAAAGCTCATTGGGTCCTTAATGCTCATGAGATAAATATGGAAAGGCTAGAGAATCCTCCAGCAAGAAGAAGCAAGCAATGCTCTCAAGGCCACAGAGAAACAACAGATCGCGAATCAGAAAGTGACAAAAAGCCATGAGAGCAGTGAAGACGAAGAAGTGTTTCTCTCTACAAGATTGCAACGTATACTATCTAAAAGAAGTACCAGTCAAGAAGAAGATATCTAAAGAAAGCAAAAGATTTTAAATGATCTGAAGGCAAAGATGTTAAGAGACCAGATCCAATATGTTATGAGTGCAAGAAGACTGGACACATCAAAGTCGAGTGTCCAAAATTAAGAAAACTAAGTTCAAGAAGAAGGACAACTCAAAGAAATTCAAAAAATACAAGAAGAAGGCCATGGCTGCTGCATAGAACAACGAAAGTGACTCAGACAGTGAGTCAAGCTCCAGCGAAGAAGAAGAAGAAAAGGCCAATCTGGCCTTCATGGCAAATGTTGATGATAAGGTAATTTCAGACTCATCTTTCACTTCTTGCAATGAATCTGATTCAGATAGTTTTAGAGGATGCATTTAACGAATTGTACAGTAAGTACAAAGATGATTTTAAGTTGTTAAAATATCAAAAAAAAATATGCATGCTTAGAAATAACCAACTCAGATTTAAAATCTGAAACTGAGCAGCTAGAAAAATAAAATTTTGATTTAAAATGGAGAAATGAACTATTATGCGAAGATTTAAAGGATAAAATGAAAAGATAACAAATCTAGAAAATGAAGAAACTACAAGCAAACTCAAAAATGAAATCAATACACTAACAAAGATAATGAATATCTAATGGCCACAGTTGAAAAATTTACAAATGGTAAATCCTCTTTAATATTAAAAGGAGCAACAAGATTAGGTAAGAAAAAGTATGGCTTAGGATATACTTCACAAGCCGAAACTATTATCATCCTAAAATTTATCCAACTCCAAAATTCGTAGTTGAACAAAATCTGAATTACAAAATAAATAAAAATAAAAACCATAAGACAAATAAATAATAAACAATATTCCTTACTGCACACACTATAAAAAATTAGGTCATACTAAAATAACATGCACAACCAAACACCTAAAATTGATTCCCAAAAGAAATTTGAAGAAGAGAAGCTAACCAACCAGGACCCAAAGAACTTGGGTACCTAAATCTCATTAATAATTGCAGGGAAGCCTCGGAGCATCAAAGTGGTACCTTGACAGCGGGTACTCAAGGCATATGACAGTTAACAAGAAACTATTCTCTCATATCAATAGTGAAGAAGGCACAGTCACCTACGACAATAATGAAAAGGGTCAGTAATTGGTTGTAGATCTATTAGAAGTCAAGATAAAATCCTTATAGAAGATGTTCTATGCGTCAAAGGACTTAAGCACAATCTAATTATCATTAGTCAACTATGCGACAAGGGCCACCAAATCAAATTTCAGGAATCTAAGTGTCTGATTAACAAGGATGGTGCAATTGTCTTCGAGCAGTAAGAAAAGAATTTATATGTACTGCATCTAGAAGAATTGAAAGATCAAGATATTTGTCTAGCAGCAAATAAAGATCAGAATGCTGAATTATGCCACAGAAGGTTAGGCCATTGTAGCTTGGATGGAATAATAAAACTTATTAAACATGATCTGGTAGAAGGTTTGCCAAAGATAAACACCAGACTTGACAGTATATGTGAACCTTGTGCAAAAGGGAAGTGTAAAATCCTCCTTCAAATCAAGATAGTAGTCACCACCGCCAAACCATTAGAACTGCTACACATGGATCTGTTTGGGCTAATGAGAACTACTAGCCTGGGGGAAAGAACTTCGGATTTGTAATTGTTGATGATTTTTCAAGATTTACGTGGGTATCAATTTTAGAGCATAAAGATGACACATTTGAAAGTTTTGTGAAGTTCAGAAAATAGTTCAAAAGGACAAGAAGTTCAGCATCATTAGCATCCGCTCAAATCATGGAGGAATTCCAAAACGACAAATTTATAGAATTCTGCAATGATCAAGGTATAGAGCACAATTTCTCAGCACCTAGAATATGACAGCAAAATTGAGTAGCTGAAAGGAAGAATAGAACCTTTGGATATGGCTAGGACCATGCTATTTGAGTACAACCTTCCAAGATACTTCTAGGCAAAAGCTATAAACACAACATGTTACATCATAATAGAGTCATGATTAGGCCAATCCAGAATAAGACTGCATACGAGCTGTACAAGCAAAGGAAGCCCAAGATCGGCCATCTCAGAATATTGGATGCCCTTGCCTTCATTCACATCAATGGTAGAGAGAGACATAGGTAAGTTGGATCCCAAATTCGATGAGGGATCTTTATGGGGTACACTCTAAACCAAAAGGCTATAGAGTTTTTAATAAAAGAAGTTTATTAATTGAACAAACTGTTCATGTTATTTTTGATGAGTCTAATCCTTCCTTGAGAAAGGAAGTCGATAGTGATGATGAAAAGCAGAAAATCTCTCCAAAAACTGAAGGAAACATCTATCAAAGATGGTGAAAATCCACCCTCGGATGAACTACAACAGAAAGAGATCATTCATGATTATCTTCGAAAGGAATGGAGATATAAGAAGGATCACCCTATTGATAACATCATTGGAGATCCATCAGTTAGGGTAAGAACAAGAGGTAACTTTATTCCTTGTGATTATTAGCATTTGTATCTCAAATAGAGCTGAAGACAGTCAATGAAGCACTGTCTGATGAATCTTCGACTGTAGCCATGCAAAGATGAACTTAATCAATTTAGGAGAAATCAAGTTTGGTCCCTTGTTCCGAGACCATCATATCATTCTATGATTCGCACCAAATGGGTGTTCAGGAACAAATTGGATGAAGCTGGTGTTATCACTAGAACAAAGGCTAGACTGGTTGCTCAAGGCTATTCTCAAGAGGAAGGTATAGATTTTGATGAAACCAATGCACCAGTGGCTAGACTAGAGGCTATTAGAATTTTACTTGCTTATGCATGTGCATTGGATTTAAAACATTTTCAAATGTATGTAAAATCTGTATTTTAAATGGTTATATAAGGAGGAAGTCTACGTTGAACAGCCTCCTGATTTTGATGATTTAGATTTTCCGAATCATGTTTTCAAATTGCATAAAGCATTCTATGGGTTTAAAAAAAGCACCTAGAGCATGGTATGAAAGACTTAGTGCATTTTTATTAAATCATGGTTTTATTCGAGGTCAGTAGTAGATAGCACAGTGTTCATTAAATCAAATAATAAAAATATATTACTTGTGCAAATTTATGTAGATGATATTATATTTGGTTCTACTAATGAATCTCTGTGTAAGTATTTTGAAAAGATCATGTAGGGAGAATTTTAGATGAGCATGATGGGAGAGCTCAACTATTTCTTGGGTTACAAATAAAGCAAGGCAGTGAATGAACTCCATTTGTCAAGCAAAATGCACCAAGGAACTTCCAAAGAAATTTGATTTTGAAAATTCAAACCACTGTCCACTCCATTGAGCATATCTACAAGGTAGACAGTGATAAGGAAGGTAAGAAGTTGATCAGAAACTTTATAGAGGTATGATAGGATCATTATTTTATTTAAAAACTAGTAGACCAGATATCTTATTTAGTTTATGTATGTGTGCAAGATATCAGTCTAATACTAAGGAATCTCATCTAATATCTGTTGCCCAGCTAGCAAGCTGAGAGGTGAATGAGATTCTAAATTTTAGATTAAAACCTGTTAATAAAATGCTTAACAGAAGGACTAAAGAGAATAGTTAGTGTTAGATGAATGAAGACAAACAAACGCAGGAAAAGCAATCACACATGCAACAGGAGACTTTTATCCTGGTTCGGCCCTCCTATACGAAGGAGTCCTACGTCAGTCCCCAAGCAACAAACTTGGGCTTTCACTACCAAGGGTACTGTCCCCTTAAGGACCCTTACCATCCAGTTGCAGCTGGCTTTCTCTCCTAACCCTGAAGAGGAATACAAACACCATGATACACAGGTCTTCCTTCCTTACCGAAGGGATACAAACCACCTGTTCACAACAAGTCTTCTCTTTCCAGCCGAAAGAGGAATTTCACCACAAGTGTGAATAAAGGCATAATGCCCCTAACCAAGCTTAACTACAAAAGCTCGATCTGAGGTAGTGTCTGAGAGAGAAAGATCTACAATAAGAAATCTCTAAGAACAACACATAGCCCTCCAAAGGCTAAAAATAATGAAAAAAATGGAGAGCAAGAGCTACAGCAAGCTAGGGAGTGATGCTCAGGGCCTTCTTTCTGATGCTCACAGGTTGTCAGAGGAAAGCTCCCAAAAGTTCATCTTTACGAAGTCATCAGTCTTCTATATATATCCTTCTCTTTGAAAAATATATCAATTGAAGTGTCCGTTGTTCTAGGTTGGATGCTCGTTTGACTGCATGGTCTCGTGTACGACAGGTGTGCTTGCAGTCATTTAATGCTTTAAGACCCATGCACGCAAGGAGAAAATCCATCTTGATATCCTTCAGCTTCTATTTTGTCCTTCGTTGTATGACATGTACTGACAGAGACCTGCACACATAAATGCCAAAGCATAGATAGCTATGTGTCTCTTGCTGTCAATCAACGTTAGAATTCATGCAGTAGACTATTCACCAAAATAGAAATGTCATTATGCTTTCTGAAAAGTGTTCTTATAGAAACATAAGAATAGAAGGCAACGAGCAGATGTGAACATTCATAATAAATGCAAGGATATTAGACATGTGCGGGGGAACACTTTGACTTTCACAAATTGAAAAATATATGAGAATAATAGATATATTCATTAAATATATGATAGAGAAATCGATGTGTCCAAGAGGACATTATTCCACTAATGAAATTGTTGCAAGAGCAAGCGAATCGTTCTTATAGTAGAAGCAAATCGTTGTGCAGATAAAACAAATCGTGTATAAAAAAATCATTGTTTGAACAAATCATTATTCAAGCATAGTAAATCGATGTGAACACAGTCGTTATACAGATATAAGCAAGTCGTTGTGAACACAAATTGTTGTGAGCAAATCGTTATAAGCAAGTTCTTGTGAACTCAAATCGCTGTGAGAAAATCGTTATAAGCAAATCGTTTATAAGTAAGTCATTGAAACACAAACATTGTGAGCCAATCGTTATAAGCAAGTCATTGTGAACAAATCGTTGTGATCAAATGTTATAAGCAAATCATTATAAGCAAGTCATTGTAATATCAAATCGATGCAGCGACAAAATCGTTGTTTGCTTTATCGAATCGTTACGATGACCAAGTCATTAGTAACTTATCGAATCGTTATGAGACCAAATCGTTGTTTCTCACTTAACAAATCGTTGTGATAACCAAATCATTATTTCTCACATAACAAATTGTTGTGAGAACCAAATCGTTGTTTCTCACTTAACAAATCATTGTGAGAACCGAATCGTTGTTTCTCACTTAACAAATTTTGTGAGAACCGAATCATTGTTCTCACTTAACAAATCGTTGTGAGAACCAAATCGTGTTTCTCACCTAACAAATCGTTGTGAGAACCAAACGTTGTTTCTCACTTAACAAATCGTTGTGAGAACCAAATCGTTGTTTCTCACTTAGAAATCGATGTGTACTAGAAGAATTACATGCTGTAAACTCTAAATGATACAGTATAAGAATACTTATAGATTATTGCTCGATTTTGCCCGATTTATTTCCTGTGACTTAGCTAACAAATCGTTGTGAGACCAAATCGTTGTTCTCACTTAGAAATTGATGTGTACTTAGAAGAATTACATGTTGTGAACTCTAAATGATATAGTATAAGAATACTTATAGATTTTTGTTTGATTTTTCCCGATTTATTTCCTGTGACTTAGCTTCATGGAAACTTGTTAGACAATACTTCTTATGGTTTGTTAATCACCAAATAGGCTTAAATAAAAATATAAGGGATGGACTGATCATCAATCTCCCCTTTTTGGTGATGACAAAATCATAACAAAACATAACATATAGTTTTTCTGAAATAAACTTAAGTAATTTTCTAAAGAAGAAAGAAGGTATGTTGATATGTTTTCAGAATGTTTTATTTTCTCCCTTTTTGTCATTAAGCAAAAAGATACAAAGAGAGAACATAATAAGATAAATGGGAGCCGGAAGAGAGTTTTTAATAAATCATTGAGGAGGTACAAGAATGTAGAAGGCAGGGGACAAAAGAGAGGCATGGTGAGTAATGATTGGCCAAGCCTTGCGCTCCTGCTCTTCTAAATAACTTTGAAATGCACCATAAACAATGGAGTAGGAAGGTCCCATAATAGGAGCCATCCTCTGGATGTGCAACTATCTCTGAGCTTCTATGAAGTGCCATATTAATTGCTGCAAGAGAAGATTATAAAAGGTAGAAGTACCAAAACTGGCATGCTGAAGGGAACTTATCTATAGTTATGTGGTAGAATATCTGGTGCTGCTTCAGTTCCTGTTTCATAGCCATATACACCTTGACCTCTCAACCCAGGTTTCATAGGGGTCTCGAACAAGATGAATAGAGTTCAGGTCTAAGAATTCTGCAGCAGACAGAGGAGATTGACCTGAGCTAGCCTGAGAGACATTGAGAGCAGTGAGCTGGTGAGCAGTGAGGGGGTAGAGCTTTTCCTATTCTGATGGAGATAAGCACTCACATTCAAACAAGAGAGGGGCAAGAACTCAGATTTGATGTGGCCCTGATGATATTATCTGAAGACAAATCTGTGAAAGGAGAGGGAACTGCCTTTCTGCATAGAAAGCTGCCCATTACCCTTGCAAATCTTTCAAAAATCATAGTTTTGACAACAGATTCCATGACGAGGCAGTGAAGTGGAGGCAGAAAAACAAAATCTGGAATTTCTAAAGTGGTAAAATCTACCTGGATGGATGAGGTATGAGCATTACTTGAACCAAGAGAAGAAATAGCTTGCAGGAATTGGCCAAGCTGAACTTCAGGTAGATTATTAAGATAGCAGTAGTCAGTGAACATCTGGAACTAACAGTAAGCTTGATCTCCTTTGAATGAATGGCCCCAGGTATCCTTGTGATGGATCTAGAACCACTCAGAGAGGGTCAACGGATGATCCCTAGGTGTGAATCTAGCTGCCTGAGCACGAAGGACTTGGTTGTAGAGGGACTTGTGGCCACAGCAGCAAGAAGGCCATACAACCTTTCCTCATCATCCTTTTGACTTGTAGTGCAGAGATAAGTGACAACTCCTGCGGTTTCTATCCCCTGTGAACAATAGTTTTGGGTAATGGCTAAAGGTTACCCGACTTCTCCTGCAGTTGATACTAGCCCCATGTTCAGACAACCAGTATGCTCCCAGTATCAACATCATACCCCGCCATATCCATACATATTAAATTGCTGGTAGGTTTGGGTTTCAATCAACACTTCACTGGATGGCATATGGTTGTAAGATTGGTGCCAGGACCATTCGGGGTTGACAAACTATTCTGGATTTCATTGGGATGGGTTTCACCGGTAGGGTATCAACAAATGTTTGAGATATAAAGGAATGCGTAGCTCTCGTATCAAAGAGAACATATGCGGGTCGGGAAAGAATAGTAAGTGTACCTTCCACGATACCTCCTTCTTCAGCAGCTTCCGGTTCCTGAATAGCTTGCAAGCGGCCTTGCCTCTTCTGTCCATTCGGATGCTTGTCCTGAGGGGCTTGTTCTTTCAATATGGGGCAGTCTGAGATCCTATGGTCACGACTACCACAGCGCAGGCATCTCCCTTGCGCTCTCCAGCATTGTTCAGACCGGTGATTAGCTTTCTCACAGTGGTTTGCAACTTTCTCCCGTCGTCACCACTATCTGCTTACCTAACTCTTTTGGCTTTTATCAGCTGGTTTATTTACTCCGCCACTGGGCCTTTCTTCCCAATGGTCGGTTGATACCTTCCTGTAGAAGACACTTGCTCCCTTTTTACGGATTTTTCCTAAATTCTTCAGCAGTCTCCATGGCATCTTCCAGTAACTGAGCCTTCTTTACCATGTCAGCATAGGTTTGAATGTCCATTGGCGCCAGTTGAGTGATGAACTGGGGCCTCAAGCATTCAGAAAGCGTTTTGCCTTCATCCCTTTCTGTCCCAATTAAGTGAACAACATATCGGGACAGACAAGAGAATTGGGCCTCATACTCAGCCACATTGAGTCCTCTCTGCTTCAAAGCCGCAAATTCGGCTGCTTTCCGTTCCTGGATCCTCTCAGAAAAGTACTTGGTGTTAAATGCTCTATGAACTGAGCCCATGTCAGTTGCTGGCCATTCGTGTTGCTTCTACCGACTCCCACTATGCCCTGGCATCCTTTTCCAATTGGAAAGTCGCCAGTAGTACTTTGTTCTGGTCCGTGCATTGCATGACCCTGAATATCCTTTCAATTTCCTTAACCCAGTGTTCAGCAACATCTGGGTCAGTAGTCCCTCCAACCTAGGCAGATCCATATTCCAAAATTTTCGATGGAGATCACCGGCTCCGTGGTTACCTCCACCCTGGGTAGCTTGCAGGATAGCCTGAGTCATGTCTGTATTGTTTGTTGCATATTCCTAGCCTGGGCACGTTCAGCGGCCATTGAGGTATAAGTACCTTCAAGATAATAATATATGTCAGTCATCTAAATGTATCACATGGTCTTCTATTACCAAGTTCTACCCATGATCACAAGGTACGACAGATTTTGACTCGTGTGATCTAGTTTCATCCTATGTTCCTATTCCCTTGGACCCTAAGTTTAGGGCTCTGATACCAACTGTCACGCCCCGATATTTAGCAGCGAAATAAATACCAGGGGACGTGATAGATACAGATAGACGTTTCACAGTTGAATAGCGCAGAGTCACAATTACATATAACCACACATTTCAGACCATAATAATGTCATCAAAAGTACTCTTTATTCCATTCCAATTCACTAGTTACAACCTTACATATGGACTCACTGAAAAGAGTTCATTAATCAAATGAAAAATGTTTCTCTAATACATCGACTACTCATATGTCTATTTCTAAACTGTCAACTACTCATATGGCGGGTGCTAATCACTCTTGCCCTGCCCCATCGGACTCCACTGGTTCCTCATCACTACCTGAAAAGGGCAGGATGAAAGGGTGAGTGAACTAGCTCAGTAGGATTTACATCTTAATATTGTGCGGGCACTAATATACGTGATTAACATTTTAAATAGGCAGATATGCACAATAATATGATGACAATGCATGCTTTTCTAACAAGTTGAATAGAGGAATAAAACGGATGACATATCAAATCAAATATCGAATTGCATATACAATGGACAGATATTTCAAGAGTAGATGATATCAAAAGAGATTGGCCATATTCAACAGATATCACGTATTCACGTGATCAAACATATCATATCAGATCAAAAAACTTATCATATCAAACAAACGAAGGCACATTTCCACAAATCTTGCTTATTCGTTGTGCTATGCCAAGACCAGAAGCCAATACTCCGCGGTTAATAAGTATGTTGGGGCGCTCCTCCCCAAGACCAGACCAAGCCCCTTTTGCACAGGCATTGGTTAAATGGACCGAAGTCCCATATTGTGCCGAACAAACATATTCATATTATGGCCACAGAGTTTCAATGACAAGCTCATAGTAAAGGAACATGATCATTCATAGAGTCAAAGTATGGCAATCAGCTCAAGAGAACAAAAGGCATTATAATGACGTATCTATGTTTCATAATTTGTTAATGTCTTGACATGAGGATGTTTCTAAAGACAGATCGTATGCCGGACATGTGCTTTCTATCTCCAGGGTACTTCATGGTACAACTAGCTCGACCTCTATGTGGAAATCCATAGAGAGCGGAGACTTACGGAGGTCATAAGGAAAAGATCGCTAGTCTACCAATTTAGAATAACTGGCAGAGAGCTCCCAATCCCCAAGGGTGTGTGCCTATTCGTGCAAATTTGTAAGTGACGAGTCACAGATCTTTCCTAGCATGTATGCATATGGACAAATAATTAATTAAACATCGGAATGCATGTAACTATTGAAGCTCATATGCAAATCATGACATTAACTCAACTAACAAGTCCATACTAACATGTATTCATCCCCACATTCATATCATCAGTTGACAATAGGAAAAATCACAAGATAATCCAATGAACATAAGGACAATCACAATTACACATTAGAATCATATTCCTATCATTACCATTTTCTTCATGGGTGATTCCTTTAGGTCCATGCATACTATATAACATCATGCACATGCAGTAGACACCATGCATTGATCAGAACCAAAACAAGCAATATTTTTGCAAAGATAGTGTCGACACACCTTTACTGGTGTCATACAATGCTTCAAACACAAGGCAAAATAAGAGAACTGGTCAAGTAGTGTCGACACTAGAGACGCTCCCAGAAAAACCCAGTCAAAGGTCTGTAAGGGTGTCGACACTAGATCAAGTAGTGTCGACACTAGAGACCCTCCCAGAAAACCTTCTGGCCAATTGGGGACAGTGTGACGACACTAGATCAAGTAGTGTCGACACTAGAGTCGTTCCCAGAACACCTTTTGGGCTGATTTAGGACAGTGTGTCGAACTAGATCAAGTAGTGTCGACACTAGAGGCCCTCCAAGAAAAACATATAGGTCAAGTGTACCCGAAAATACATCTCATGCAGTGATTTAATTACACTGCTATAACTCTCTAACGAATGACATTTAGATAAAACATTCAACACAAAATATGATGAGGACAACTAGTAGAAGAACTTTGATGTTGGGGTGTGATCTAATTCGGTTCTCAAATTCTGAGAAAAGTATGAAGAACATAAAGCTATGTGCAGCCCGAAATCACAGTATCATGCAGCGACTCCCTACACACTTATAACTCTCTAAAAAAAGACTTTTGGATAAAACACGCCAAATAAAAGATGATCGAGACTACAAGTATAAGAACTTTCATGAAGGAAGTTTAGTCTAATTCGGTCTCGAATCGCATGATATAAGAAGAACGGGAAAAACCCTAACTGTGTGCGACTTAGGGAAAATACGAATACACAATGTATACTCCATGAAAATTAGTCAAACCAAGTGCAAATGAACCTAGACTCGAATATCTACATTATGGTGTTGGTTTCTTTAATCTTGGCCCAAGAACACCTACCTTTGAATGCTAAAACTCTCTGCAGATTCTGGGTTGTACAGAGCGAAGTTGAGGAAGAGCACATTTTCCCCAGCCGTCATCCTCTTCCCCAGCGCTCCAAACTTGCTGCTCACGACCCCAACTGTTGCTAAACCTTCCCCAAGAGTTAAGGACAAGTTCTTATAGATTTAGGGTGTATTTACAAGTCCTAATGGGACTAGGAAAGGGGTTGCGAGTTCTTTCTTCCTTTTAGAAAAATCTGGGATTCTCTCACCTAAAGAAGTAGTAAGGTTTAGGAAACCACCTCTTAGGGTTGGGTTCAGTTTTGGCTTACCTTACATGACTAATCACCATATTTTAACCCTAAATGCCCTCCCTAATTATTACTAATTATATACACGAATTTCTAGGTATTTCTTTGTCTCAATTTTATCCTTGGGCCAATGTACTCCATTGCCCAATCTTGTTAATGGGTTATTTAACATAATGTTGTAAGTCTCTCCCAACAGGTTTATTTAATTTATGGTTGGGTTATTTTTCCACGTTAACAATTTCTCGATGGTTCCTCTGTACGAAATGGTACGTAGTTTATCGTTCCAATAATTACGGAATGTATTTATTCTCCTTTAATTCTAAATCACTAAATTTCCTGGGTGTACACTCTTAATGCGGCATGCCGTCAGGAGAGTGAGGGAGCAGTACCCTGAGGAGGAAGAAGGCTTCGCAGAAGAAGAGGTCGGCAGCTCCTTTCCAGCGGCAGGATAAGAAGAAGGCGGTATCAGTCAACGCAGTGCCCGGGCAGTGGGACGTCAAACAGGTTAGCTTGTCATGTTCCCCTGGTAGTAGGCCGCAAGTGGCAAGAAGGAGTGTCCTCATTGCGGGAGATCACCATGGGACAGAGTGCTGGAAGTTAGCGAGCGAAAGTGCCTCAAGTGCGGGAGTAGTTGAGCACCGATCCGGGACTGTCCCAGACTTAGCAGGGAGGTCAGCGACCAGCGCCAGCGACAAACAGCGGCAATGTTGGGTTGAATGCAAATTCATATCATTTCCCTCCTATTTTGATGATGACAAGAAGTGTTCTTAAAGCAATTTAATTGAAGCATGTCAAAAACATCATACCTGAATTCATGTTCAAAAAGTATTTTTCAAATCACATTTATCACTTATAGTCATGATAAATCATTTAACTAATGATATATGTGTTTATTTTTCAGGAACAAACATTTTTATGCAAGAGTGTGTCGACACAGCCATCAATGGTGTCGACACATCAACACAGACTCAAAGGGAATTGTGTAAAAATGTCAGAGTGTGTCGACACATGTCAAGAGTGTGTCGACACGAGTGGCAGTTTTCCAGAGATCAAGGGTACCCAGGTCGACACACTCCCAGAGCAGGTCGACACTAGATCCTCCCAGAACAGCAGTTTGAAGATGGGACAACAGGTCGACACACTCCCAGAGCAGGTCGACACTAGACCTGTCCCAGAACAGCCAGTTTGCAGATTTGGGACAGCAGGTCGACACACTCAAGAGCAGGTCGACACGGGACCTTTCTCCCAGAACATCTTTTCAATCTTTGGGACAGTGTGTCGACACACCACCAGGGCAGGTCGACACACTACGGAAACTTTTCATCCTAAGAGTTGATGGCTGCCACGTGTCCTTCTAGGGCGATCAGAATCCTTCTTGGAAAGCGTGCCCTTGTACCCCAAAAGGGTATCTTTGGAATCCTAAAGGTATAAAAGGTCCTTTTGGCCTGCCTTCAAAAGAGAGAATGACCCAACTCTCAGTGCCTCCAAGAAATCCTGGCGGCCAGAAGAGCTCGTGTCTCCTTTCTCTGCTCTCCAATTGCTTCTAGAAGACCAATTCCCACCAATTCAAGGTGTGGGAATTGGAATTTGAGCCCTGAAGATTCCTCTGAAGCATTCCAAGGAGGCAGATCCTGTAGAAGTTTCGTTGGTGAAGAATTCGAGGAAGATCCAACTTCTCAGATTGCAGAGCATCGATTTGGACTTCAAGCTTCACATGCTTCTTCCCAATTCAAGCCTCTACAAGGGAGTACACTGAAGAACGAAGACTTTCAATTCAACTTAATTCTCTTCTGTTCTTCTGAGATATCTTTTGGGATTATGCAAGTACTTCTGCATAACTCTCTTTAGAGTTCTCAAACTTTGACTAGATCTATTGCTAGAGGATCTTAGTCTTAAGTTGGTGTCTAGCAGTCTAGTGTGAGCCTTGTGCTCAGGTTGTTGTGAGCCGTGTGCTCAGTGTTGAGTTGTCAAACTCAAGTGGTGTTGAGCAGTCTTGCTCAGTGTTCTAGAGTAGTCTTGCTCTAGAAGTGGTGTGAGTTGTAAGCTCTTCAGTGTTGGAGTTGTCAGGCTCCAGTGGGTGTGTTACCAGTTGTGTTAGTGAATCCTCACGGGTTGTGAGGGGTGGATGTAGGAATCACATGGGTGATTTCCGAACCACCTAAAAATCCTTGTGCATTTGTTTTCTGTGGTTTGACTTGATTATCCGCTAGATGCTTGCATAGGATTCGTTTTTAATTCACTTAATCAACTTGATTCACATCTAAGTTTTTCAACCACTCAAATCTAATCAGATCAGGTGCTTTTCACTGATAATTTGCCTCTGATTCTAAATAGTTTTCAAATTATTTAAGCTTCCGCAAAAGTGGCTAAGATCTATTCATCCCCCCCTTCTAGATCTTTTCCACACATTTATTTCGATCCTTCAATTGGTATCAGAGCGGGTTTACATCGATCTGATTTGAACTGAGCAGCTTTTGTTTCTGAGTATTGAGTGTTTGTTTGTTTGTTGTGTTTGTTTGCTTGCTTAACTACTTCTCTGTGCATTTACTTAAGTGTCATGGACTCAAAGGGTTTCATAGCTGAGGGCCATTCCATAAATAGGCCACCATTCTTTAATGGTTTGGACTATTCTTATTGGAAAAACAGAATGCAAGTATTCTTAAGGGCCCAGAACTATGAGATCTGGAAAGTAGTTGAGACTGGTCCCTATGAAAACCAGGGGGAGGAAGAAGAACCTGGAAGGGAACAATAAGGAGAGCTACATTGAATTACAGTGCCATGAACATGATTCAATGTGCTGTCCATCCCAAAGAGTATTCGAGAATCTCTATGTGTAAATCTGCCAAAGAGATGTGGGATAAACTCGAACTACTCTATGAGGGAACATCTCAGGTCAAGGAGACCAAGGCAAATATTTTAGTTTCAGAATATGAACTTTTCATGATGAAATCTAATGAATCTATTTCTGAAATGTTTGCCAGATTCATGGTGATTGTCAATGGACTCAAGGCTTTGGGTAAGGAGTATACTGATGCAGACTTGGTAAGAAAAATTTGCGTTCACTTTCTTCAATTTGGCATACCAAGGCCACTGTTATTGAAGATTCAAAAGATTTATCCAAAATGTCTTTGGATGAATTGATTGGATCTTTAATGACATATGAAATAAACTTAAGAAGAAATGAAGAACTTATCATTAAGACCAAGCCTATGGCACTCAAAGCCTCTTCAAGCAACAAAGATAAAAATCAGAGATAAAACAAGTTCTGAAGAATCTGAGTCAAATGAGGATGAGATTGCCCTCATGACCAGACAATTCAGGAAATTCTTGAAATATAGGAAAGGGAAAATGACTGGGAAAAAGAAATTTCCCCCAGGTAAGAAGAATATTTCCTCTTCCAATTTCAATAAGAATCATAAACCTGATGAGAATGTTATCTGTTACAGGTGCAACAAGCCAGGACACATGAAGGGAGAGTGTCCTGAGAACAAAAAGGAAAAGCACAAAAGATTCCAGAATACAAGAAGCCAAGGCCATGGTAGCCACTTGGTCTGATGAAGACACAAGTGAGGAAGAAGAAGAGAAGAAGTCCTCAAGCTCAGAGAGTGAGGAAGTTTGCTTCATGGCCAACAGCACAGATGGAAAGGTAAATACTTCCTTTGAAGATTATAGTGTTGAAGATTGGCAGGATGTGTATGCTGAATTGGTAGAAAGATACTCTGAAATGAGAAAAGAAAACAAACACATCAAAAAGAAAATTGAAAATCTTTACCATAACCAATCCTCAAACAATAGAACCTGTGAACTGGAATCTGAAGTAACAGAATTGCTTGAAGAAAAAGAAAATTTACTGAACTAATTGATGATTTAAAACTTGCCTCTCAGAAGGCCTCCCAAGACTTCAGAAACTTAAATGAAAAGCTGGAAATTGAAAAACAAGAAAAACAACAGAAAATTGAAGAAATTGAAATTCTTAAAAACCAGCTAAAGGAAAAGGAGGAGGTTATCCAAACCTTCACAAAAGGCCAAGATAACCTAGAGGCATTGCTAGGATCCAACATGACAACCACATCTCATGGATTGGGATTCAACAAAAAGAAATCAACAAAAGATAAATCTGGTGAGAAAAAGGGAAAAGCACCATTAATCAAATTTGTAAAGGGTCCAATCTGGAAAACACTGAAATCCAACAAACAGCAAACAAAACCCCAAACAAAAACCCAAACAAAACTCAAAAAAATCAAAAACCCAAAAACAAAAGAAGACTGTCAGGTCGACACAGTCCCCTGACAGGTCGACCTGTTCACCACCAAAACCATAATCAACTCAACTAAAAATTCAAATAAAATCTGAAAAATAAGAAAAAGGGAAAAGAAATAATCCATGAAAAACCTTGGACCTCCAAGACAGCTCCTCAAGAAAATTGGACTAATCCTTGGAACCAATGGTATGAAAATCCCTGTTGGTATTATCCTCAATACCCTTATCCAAATTTCTGGATGTACCAACACAATCCATGGATTCCACCTCCTTCTATGAACTCAAATTTTCAAATGAAAAACTCCCCTCCTACCAAAAACAAAGATCTTGGTGCTTTCATTCCTAAAAGAAGAACAAACAGAAAATGCTGAAAACACCAAAGTAACAAAACAAAAATCTAAAACAAATCAAATTTGGGTGAGAAAAGATTTGATGTCTTTGTTAAATCATCTGATGGTCCCAACTCTGTTTGGGTACCAAAATCTTCTCTCCACTGATCTTGTTGCAGGAAAGTCGTGCACCCAACACAAATGTATGGTTTCTTGACAGTGGGTGTTCACGACATATGACTGGAGATAGAGCCAAATTCTCATTCCTGCTTGAAAAGGAGGGAGGGTCAGTCACTTTGGAGGTAAAAATAAAGGAAAGATCGAGGATCTGGAAACTCGTTGGTCAATTAGTTGATGGACTTGATTATAATTTGCTCAGTATTAGCCAACTATGTGACAAAGGTCACAAAGTTGTGTTTGAATCTGATTTTTGCAAAATAATGATTCATCAACTGACAAAATCAAATTCTTTGGAAAAAGAGAAAACAATGTCTACATGATCAACCTTAATAAAAACTTTTCTGAAAATCTTTGTTTTGTTGCAAATAAAGATGAAATTGCATGGACTTGGCACAAAAGACTTGGCCATGCAAGTTTCAGAACAATGGAAAATTGTTAAGATTGAATTTGGTTAAAGGTCTTCCTGAATCCTTTTCTAGTGTGAAGGTCAAATTTGTGGGATCTGTGCTAAAGGAAAACAAACTAGGAAATCCTTTAAAGTCTTCAATGATGTACTCACATCTAAGCCACTAGAACTTCTTCACATGGACCTCTTTGGGCCAACAAGAGTTCTAAGCTTGAGTGGCAAAAGATATGGGTTTGTAATCATTGATGACTTTACTAGATTTACCTGGGTTATCTTTCTATCCCACAAAAGTGATGCATGCCTTGAATTCAGGAACTTTTGTACCACTGTCTTAACCACTTATCCATATAAAATCAAAAATATTAACTGATCATGGGGGTGAATTTGAGAACACATCCTTTTCTGATTTTTGTGCTGAATTTCAATATTCCACAAGTTTTCTTCACCTAGAACTCCAGAACAAAATGGAGTTGTGGAAAGAAAGAACAGAACTCTTGTGGAAATGGCTAGAACCATGCTTCTTGAGAGTAACTTGCCCAAATCCTTCTGGGCTGAAGCTGTGAACACAGCAAACAACCCATACTCAATAGAGCATTGGTCAGACCAAAAATCAAGAAAACCCCCTATGAATTATTGAAAAACAAAAAGCCAACTGTTTCCTATTTTAAAACTTTGGGTGCAAATGCTATGTACACAATAATAACAAAGAAAACCTTGACAAGTTTGATGCTAAGAGTCAGGAAGCTATCTTCCTTGGCTATTCTGAAGTGTCAAGGGCTTTCAAAGTGTACATATTAAAAACCAAAACTGTTGAAGAATCTCCACATGTTATTTTTGATGAAAATTCCTTTTCCACTAATGATTCTAAATCTTGCAGGGAAAAACAAGACAATGAAGAGGATGACCTCATTGTGGATTCTTCACCAACCGTTGAGGAGATTAATAACATTGAAGAAACCTGAACAACAACTCACATCTCCAAATGGTTCAGGTAATATTGCTCCAGAAGTGGGCACTTCTCAACAGGTAATTTCTGAACTCGTTTTCTAAGAGATCACCCATTAGACAGTGTAGTTGGCAATCTAAATGATAGAGTTAGGACCAGATCATCCTTCTTGCAAACATTGAAGAAGACTCACTAGCTCTAATTTCCCAAATTGAACCCAAGTCAATTGATGAAGCCTTATCCAGTTCTGATTGGATTAATGCTATGCATGATGAACTTCATCAATTTGAAAGAAATCAAGTGTGGGAATTAGTGCCTAGACCTAGTGACCAAACAGTGATTGGCACTAGATGGGTTTTCAGAAATAAATTGAATGAAGCTGGTCAAGTAATAAGAAACAAAGCTAGGCTAGTTGCAAAGGGGTATAACCAAGAATTTGGAATTGACTTTGAAGAATCTTATGCCCCTGTAGCTAGACTAGAAGCTGTGAGAATTTTCCTTGCTTTTGCATCCTCCATGAAATTCAAAGTCTTTCAAATGGATGTCAAAAGTGCATTTCTAAATGGATATATAAAGGAAAATGTGTTTGTTGAACAACCTCCTGGATTTGATAATGAAAAATATCCTAACCATGTTTTCAAGCTTAATAAGGCACTCTATGGTCTTAAACAAGCTCCAAGAGCTTGGTATGATCGTTTGAGTTCCTTTTTACTTGAAAAAGGATATTCTAGAGGTAATGTTGATCAAACATTGTTCACAAAACAAGTAAAAAATCAAATAATTGTGGTCCAAATTTATGTTGATGACATAAATTTTGGCTCCACCAATAAAGGCCTTTGCACTGAATTTTCAAATCAAATGCAGAATGAATTTGAAATGAGCTTAATGGGAGATTTAACATTCTTTTGGGATTGCAGGTTAACCAAACACATGAAGGAATCTTCATCAGTCAAACCAAATATGTCAAGGAGCTACTGAAAAGGTTTGACTATCAGAACCTTAAACATTCAAGCACACCCATTGCAATAAATGCTAAGCTAGAAGAAGACCCAACTGGTAAGTCAGTAGATCCAAAGACCTACAGAGGTATGATTGGCTCTCTGCTCTACCTTACTACTTCTAGACCTGACATTCAGTTTGTGTGTGCTTATGTGCTAGATTCCAATCTAATCCTAAAGAAAGTCATATGCTTGCTGTGAAAAGAATTTTTAAATATCTTGTTGGAACATGTGACTTAGGAATTTGGTATCCTGCTGGTTGCAAGTTAGAATTGTTTGCCTATTGTGATGCTGATTATGCTGGGTGTAAGTTAGATAGAAAAAGCACAAGTGGCTTGTGTGTATTTCTAGGTGGGTGCCTTATTTCTTGGGCTTCAAAGAAGCAACAATCAGTTGCTCTGTCAACTGCAGAAGCTGAATATGTTGCAGCAGGTAGATGTGGAACTCAGATTCTCTGGGTGAAACATCAACTTCTTGATTACAACCAAGATTTAGGGTGTGTACCCATCCTATGTGATAACACAAGTGCAATCAACCTTTCTAAAAACCCCATTCAGCACTCCAGAACAAAACACATTGAAATTAGGCATCATTTCTTGAGAGATGAGGTTGCAAAGAAATCTTTTGAACTCCATTTATTGAAACTGAAAAACAAATTGCAGACATATTCACAAAACCCCTTCCTGAAAATAGATTCTCATCTTTAAGGAGAGAACTTGGTCTTTGTAAATGTCCACCTTCTTGATCTCTCTTTAGGTTTGGGTTGAGTGCTATGCATTACTAAGGGGGAGTTCTTTGCATTTCATATTTCCTTGCTTCCTCAAGATACATTGTTCATATCTCTCTCATTTTCAATTCTATTCCTTCTTTTACAATAAATTCTCCACTTCTGATTGTGTTGAAACTTTCTGGTATATCAAATAGTGATTTGGAGAAGGACAAGTTATGCTTGTCTGGACACTTTCACTATGCGTGAGAACATATCTCCGCCAAGTACTAAGAAGTTAATATGCAATAATTGAGGGGGAGCTTTTATTGTTCAAAGAGAAATTCTTTCTGATTTCAAAACTTGCACAGTTTTAACCTCCATTCTTTTTGCTAATGAATTCTTCAACTCTTATTGTATTGAAATCTCTTGGTATATCAAATGGTGAATTGGAGAAGGACAAGTTATGCTTATCTGGACACTTTCACTATGCGAGAGTATGTGTCTCCGCCAAGTACCAAGAAATGGATATACAGTTGTTGAGGGGGAGTCTTTGTTGTCCAAGAAGAAAATTCTCTTCTGATTTCAAAATTGCATATCTTTATTTTGATGACAAATGGTTGAAATCATCATCTCAGGGGGAGCTAGAAAATTCAAGTCACCTTTTTGCAAATTTCAAAACCCTTCTTGCATTTCATCAATTCCTTGCATGATGTCCTCATTCTAAAGTCTAGAGTCTCAAAATGAACCTTGAGTGATCTATTATATTTTTACTAATCAACTTTCACTATGTCTCTCAATCCACAGAAATTCAGATCTCTTCCTAAACTAAAAACAACTTGTGTATTGAACTTAAAACATTTCCTTGTTTGCAACTGATGAATGGATGTATTTGAATTCTATCTCACAAACTCTCCAAAATCTTATAAAATCCAACAGAGCAATGGCATTTGTGCTGAGAAACTGCACACCTTCACAATGAATGAAGTGCTATGTATGTCATGAGGCATTATTGCTAACTCTGTTCAAAGGGGATCCAAATTGAAAATAACCTCAAAATTCAAGCAATTATGTGCTATGCTTTTTGATGATGACTGAGTAACTGGAAATATTGGCGTCTACAAAACGTATATTTCATGTCAAAAGGTCATCATTTACCCCTTTGAGACTTGACAATGACTAAATCTTGAGTATCCAGGGACTATGGTGTGTAAAAAGCACTAGTACTTGAGTGAAAGAGATTACATCATTTGATAGTTTGTTAAAAGAACAAAAATATGAAAATTATTGGAGATTTGTTTAGAAAGAATCATCTTCCTCCTTCATCAAGTTGTTCTTTAAGTTTGTGTTTTACTTTCAACACAACTGTGTTTAGTCTAGATGATATCTTTAATTCTTGAAAATTGAGAAACATGGTAGATTTTGGTTGATTGTTAGATACAATATATCCCTCAATTTATCATTTTGTTGATTCAAGTCTTGGAATGCTAATATCCTGTTAGAAATTGTGTGATACACTTGAACTGTGATGAATTTTTGCAAAATACAACAAATGAATTTTTAGGCCTCTTAAAAATCCTTGAAATGATAATTCCTCTCATTATTATCATATAAAGATGTCCCCAAATTCTCAAAAATTTCCTCTCAAAAATTCAATTTCTTTCAAAGGCTGTGTCGACACAATCCACTCTCGTGTCGACACAAACCCCAGTCAGGTCGACAACACCTTCCTCTGTGTCGACACTGCCTTCTTGCCAGAATTTTTTTTCAAACCTTTCGGGTTCACCTTAAACCCTTGTTGTTCCTGCGGAGCAGTGTACCACTGCATCCCTTTTGGGCATCAGGTCGACCCGACGGCCGAACTCTCATCTTTCCGGCAAGAAACAATTCACCATCTCTCTCTAACTCTCATCCCCTTCATCACCTCTCCATTCTTCCATCTCCCTCTGAAATTCCACTCCTTCCTGCACCATGGTCCGCAAGTTGGGTCCCGCCGTGGCGCAAGGTCTCAGGGTCTTCAAGGCCGGTTCCGGCACAGGTTCCAACAGAACAGATGGAAAGAAGAACCAAGCGAAGAAATGATCCTGCAGAGCTTCCAGGATCCTCTTCTGCACCTCTCAGAGCTTCAAAGAGAGGTAGGACCTCCACTACTGGCAGAGGTAGACAAGTTTCAAACCCTAGATCAGATAATTCGGGCGAATCCTCTGACCATCCTGAGGAATCATCTTCCTCTACTGAGTCTCAAGAGGATATACCCTCAGAATCCGTCAGTGCTGCCAAACTGATTTGAAGCCTAGATTCTTGACCTTTCTGACACCCAATTAGCAGACTCTCCCTGAAATTCAAACCTATTTCTCCTTTCAATCTTGGATACCTTTTATCTGAATTTCAAGTCTGCTATCCAAGGTTAGTTAGAGAGTTCTACAAAACCTCACCTGCACAGAAGAAGGTTTTAAATCCAAAGTCAAGGGGATAGAGATAGACATGCCAACTGAAGTAGCAGCCTCCATTTTTAAAGTGCCAGATGAGGGGGCTGACTACCATGAATTTGACTTTGACTTACATGAAGCCTACTCAATCTTGACAGGAATCCTGCAGATCCATCAGATCCCAACAAACCTATGTGACAAGGTTTAATGCCAACTCTTTCCACCTGTATTAAGGGTAATCACCACATCTTGACAACTATAGTTACCCCTCAAGGTGGTGGGAGGGATAGATTGACAGATATCCAGAGATTCATACTCTATTGCATGGTCAAAGATATCAAGGTCAACCTTCATGTGATTCTTTATCAAATCATTTCTGAAACTACAAGAACAGACCTCAAGAGATCTCTACCTTATGGAGCACATCTGACCTCAGTGTTCAAGCACTTTGGTGTGCCATTGGAAAATGAAAAATCCCAATCCATTCCCAAGTCAAACATCTACACATTCAAGAATATCCAGAAGTTCATGGGATTTAGATTAGAAGGAAATCAAATTAGAAGAGGACCAGCTGTGGTTGAGGCTCCTCCAGTTCAAGAAGAACAGCCTCAAGATCAAGGGGAACAGCCCCAACCTCAGGAGGATCAGCCTCAAGCTCAAGGGGATCAGCCCCAAGTACAAGAGGAACAGCATCCAGCTGAAGGGGACCAGCCCTAAGTCAAGAGGATCAGCCTCCTATGCATGAGGATCAGCCTCAGGTTGCTAATGAAGTGACAGTCCTTTCCATGCTCCTCTATCACCTCAGCTTCCTCATTTTCTCCACAACCCTCATTCCAACCATCCACATCTTCTGGTGGGCCTCCTGTTCCACCAGAATTGATATCATTCCTAATGACAAATTTGAATCCTTCAACTCCTCACTTCAATCCATGTCACATCTTTTGAGCTACGGATTCAAAGACTGGAAAACTCAGTATCTGCCAAATTTATTGAGCAGAAGGCAGCTTCAGATTATGCAGCTCAAAGGTTCAATCGGTTGATTGGCACAATGGCAGATGCCTCTCTTCAGCTAAAAGAGCATCAAGACAAGTTGGAGAAGTTCTTCAGGGAATATTGGCAAATTCCCAAGCAGATGTCTTCAACACCAACCAAACACTGCATGAGATATCCAGCACCAGATTGTCATTTGCTCATTTTGTGGATGATTTGGAAAGTATGAGGATTTCAATGAGCACATTGACAGGCAGCTTACAGAATGACCAAGGAATTCAAGATAATGCAAAGACCTAGTTGGTCAGCTGGCTCATCAAGTTCTCAACCTGTTTCAGATGAACTGAAAAGAACTCAGAGCACCTTGATAGAGCATTCTGATAAATGGAACATATCTTCACACTCGACTGACAACTATCCATGAACAGATAAAGTCAAGCATGAAGTCAATGGATAAAAGATTGTCAGATATTGAGATGCTTCTAGCTCCAATTCCTCCTCCTCCTCCATCTTCTACCTAATGTACATTTCATTTTTTTGATAATGTCAAAGGGGGAGAAGAATGAATGAATTGAATGTAACATTTTGATGTAATGATCCTTTGAATGAAATGAATGAAATGGACTGGTTATCTGGCTTCAATACAAATTTTTTTGTCTTTGTGTGTGAATACTTGTTCAATTGATGACTTGTGTGCACAAATCTTCTAATTTCAAGTAACATTGTATCTCACAAAAATATCATCAATTGTTACTGAACAATATCAAAAGGACATTGACAAGTATGAACAAAAAGGAAAACAAAAACTTAAACAATAAAAATTGCTTAAAAATCACACTTCATCAAAACCACATTCAAATATGGATTTAATGTTGTCATCATCAAAAAGGGGGAGATTGTTGGGTTGAATGCATATTCATATCATTTCCCTCCTATTTTGATGATGACAAGAAGAGTTCTTAAAGCAATTTAATTGAAGCATGTCAAAAACATCATACCTGGAATTCATGTTCAAAAAGTATTTTTCAAATCACATTTATCACTTATAGTCATGATAAATCATTTAACTAATGATATATGTGTTTATTTTTCAGGAACAAACATTTTTATGCAAGAGTGTGTCGACACAGCCATCAATGGTGTCGACACATCAACACAGATTCAAAGGGAAATTGTGTAAAAATGTCAAGAGTGTGTCGACACATGTCAAGAGTGTGTCGACACGAGTGGCAGTTTTCCAGAGATCAGGGTACCCAGGTCGACACACTCCCAGAGCAGGTCGACACTAGATCTTGTCCCAGAACAGCCAGTTTGCAGAATTGGGACAGCAGGTCGACACACTCCAGAGCAGGTCGACACTAGATCCTGTCCCGAACAGCCAGTTTGCAGATTTTGGACAGGTCGACACTCAAGAGCAGGTCGACACGGGACCTTTTCCCAGAACAGTCTTTTCAATCTTTGGGACAGTGTGTCGACACAACCACCAGGGCAGGTCGACACACTACGGAAACTTTTCATCCTAAGAGTTGATGGCTGCCACGTGTCCTTCTAGGGCGATCAGAATCCTTCTTGGAAAGCGTGCCTTGTACCCAAAAGGGTATCTTTGGAATCCTAAAGGTATAAAAGGTCTTTTTGGCCTGCCTTCAAAAGAGAACTGACCCAACTCTCTCAGTGCCTCCAAGAAATCCTGGCGGCCAGAAGAGCTCGTGTCTCCTTTTCTGCTCTCCAATTGCTTCTAGAAGACCAATTCCCACCAATTCAAGGTGTGGGAATTGGAATTTGAGCCCTGAAGATTCCTCTGAAGCATTCCAAGGAGGCAGATCCTGTAGAAGTCTTCGGTGGTGAAGAATTCAAGGAAGATCCAACTTCTCAGATTGCAGAGCATCGATTTGGACTTCAAGCTTCACATGCTTCTTCCCAATTCAAGCTCTACAAGGGAGTACACTGAAGAACGAAGACTTTCAATTCAACTTAATTTCTCTTCTGTTCTTCTGAGATATCTTTTGGGATTATGCAAGTACTTCTGCATAACTCTCTTTAGAGTTCTCAAACTTTGACTAGATCTATTGCTAGAGGATCTTAGTCTTAAGTTGGTGTCTAGCAGTCTTAGTGTGAGCCTTGTGCTCAGGTTGTTGTGAGCCGTTGTGCTCAGTGTTGAGTTGTCAAACTCAAGTGGTGTTGAGCAGTCTTGCTCAGTTGTTCTAGAGTAGTCTTGCTCTAGAAGTGGTGTGAGTTGTAAGCTCTTCAGTGTTGGAGTTGTCAGGCTCCAGTGGGTGTGTTACCCAGTTGTGTTAGTGAATCCTCACGGGTTGTGAGGGGTGGATGTAGGAATCATGGGTGATTTCCGAACCACCTAAAAATCCTGTGCACCTGTTATCTGTGGTTTGACTTTATTATCCGTTAGATGCTTGCATAGGATTCGCTTTTAATTCACTTAATCAACTTGATTCACATCTAAGTTTTTCAACCCACTCCAATCTAATCAGATCAGTTGCTTTTCACTGATAATATTGCCTCTGATTCTAAATAGTTTTCAAATTATTTAAGCTTCCGCAAAAGTGGCTAAGATCTATTCATCCCCCCCTTCTAGATCTTTTCCACACATTTACCTCGATCCTTCAGGCAACAGTAGCAGCACCAGCTATAAGACGACCAGGAAGGCCTTGAGCCCAAGCTCGATTGTTCGTGCTAGCTCATGAGGATGCCGAGCAGGCGGTGCATGTCACCGATGGTACGGTTCTTTTCATGGGTGTGCACGCTCGGGTTTTGTTTGATACGGGTTCCACTCACTCATTCATTTCCAAGGGTTTTACTAGGCAGTTAGCTTTGGAGTCAGGATTAGAGTCTGAGGAGTTAGAGGTTCCCTTATCTGTGCACACACCTGTGGGAACGGTATCGACTAGGAAGTGTATCCCATCGTTACTTGTGTGCATTGAGGATAGAGTCCTAGATGGGTGTTTCTTCTTGCTAAAGATGAAGGACTATGATGCAATTCTTGGTCTGGATCGGCTAGAGGAGCACTATGCATTAGTGGATTGTCTTGGGAAGAAGATTGTTTTCCGTATTCTTGGTGAGGATGAGTTTTCACATCCACTGCCAAGGAACATTGTGGGAAAGTTTGTCATCTTTGCCATGAAGTGATGAGAATGGTTAACAAGGGTTGTGACACATTTATTGCCAGCGTGGTATTAGTACCAAAAGCTGATCAGTCACCTACCCTTGAGGAGATAGATGTAGTGTGGGAGTTTCCAGACGTTTTTCCCGATGATTTGTCTAGATTGCCACCGGTTAGAGAGATAGAGATTACCCTAGAGTTGCTTCTGGGCACCTCTCCTATTTCAAAGGCTCCATATCGGATGGCACCTGCGGCGTTAGTAGAGCTAAGGAAGCAATTGAATGATTTGCTAGACAAGGGATTTATTCGCCCTAGTGTTTCTCCTTGGGGCGCACCTGTCTTATTCGTAAGGAAGAAGGACGGTTCACTCAGGTTGTGCATTGATTATAGAAAGCTCAACCAAGTGACTGTGAAGAATAGGTATCCCTTACCGACGATCGATGATCTATTTGACCAGTTGTAAAATGCATCAGTCTTTTCAATTGAGGATTAGGAGTGAGGATGTGTCCAAGACGGCCTTTAGGACCCGTTATGGACATTATGAGTTTTTAGTTCTTCCGTTTGGTCTAACCAACGCCCCACAGCATTCATGGATCTCATGAATAGGGTGTTTATGCCTTATTTAGATAGTTTTGTTGTAGTGTTTATCGATGATGTGTTGGTATATTCTCCGGATGAGGCCACACACCGTCAGCATTTGAGGGTAGTGTTAGAAGTTATCCGAGAGCACAAGTTGTATGCAAAATTCAGCAAGTGTGATTTCTAGATGCGTAAGGTTCATTTCCTTGGGCATGTTATCTCCGGCGCTGGTGTAGCAGTTGATCCAGCGAAGGTTCAGGTTGTATTAGATTGGGAGACTCCCAGAACCCCATCAGAGATTCGTAGTTTCTTTGGTTTAGCGGCTATTATCGGTGATTTATTGAGGGATTTGCATCTATCACCGCCCCTTTTACTAAGCTAACTAGGAAGGGTGTGAAGTTTGTTTGGTCCGAAGAGTATGAGAGTAGCTTTCAATTATTGAAGGCTAAGCTCACATCTGCTCCGGTATTGGTATTGCCTTGTGGTGATGAGGGTTTTGCCATCTATACGGATGCATCTCAGATTGGTTTAGGTTGTGTGTTGAGTAGTAGGGAAGGGTAGTGGCATATGCTTCTCGCCAATTGAAGGAGTATGAGCGTAACTATCCGACTCATGATTTGGAGCTTGCGGCAGTGGTGCATGCACTAAAGATCTGGAGGCACTATCTTTATGGTGTCAGATTTGAGGTGTTCAATGACCACAAGAGCTTGAGGTATCTTTTCTCCCAAAATGAGTTAAACCTGCGGTAGAGGAGATGGATTGAGTTCCTTAAGGACTATGACTTCGACTTAAGTATCATCCTGGAAAGGAGAATATCATAGCAGATGCTCTTAGTAGGAAGAGGTCATCACTCCAGCATGATTGGAAGATGTTGGAGGATGCGGCTTGTGCGATGACTGAGTTAGAGCCATTATGTCACGCTTTTATGGCTCAGTTGTCCATTAGGTCTTCGATGTTGGATGGGGTGATCGAGCAGTAGAAGGCCAACCCTAAACTCCATGAATTAGTGGATAAGGTAGGCTTGCTCATGATGAGGATGGTGTGATTAGGTTCCACCACCGTATATGTGTTCCTGACATTGTAGATGTCCCTGAGCATGTATTAGCAGAGGCTCATAGATATAGATTCTCTATTCATCTGGGTAACACTAAGATGTACCACGATTTAAAGAGATCATTTTAGTAGTCTGGCATTGTAATAACCCGAAAAATTTAATACTTAAAATTTTTTTGAAATAATAATTTCTTTAAATCGAAATAATAGAAACATGCATACCATTATCATATGTACAAGAATACATCGAAAATTCCTTAAAAATTATAAATCAATCCCAGACATTATTCCTAAGTGTTCCACGTAGAAATTCGTGCAACGAAAAATCCGATTGGCCAAGCGTATGTCACAATGTGAGCAATTATCCAAATTAAGAAACTAAGTCGGAAAACCGTTAACACGGAAAAATAACGCGCCCATACAACAAACGAACATGTCGGAGAGACTTCCAACATAATGAAATGATTATCCATTATCGGGATTGGACTAATGGACCTCTCATAGTCCATAAATAAAATCAAGTAAGAAAAATATAATAAAATATGTAACTCTATTATTCTCTAATTAAAAAGGGAAATCCCAAAAGATAAATTCTGATAAATAATGAGTTTTTATAAATAGACCATATAAAATTTATTGGGCCAAAATAGAGATTTATAAAAGAAGAATAATACGAAAATACCCTAAATTCGTAACTAAATTATTACTTAAATAGAAAAGTGGTATTTAAAGCATTAAATAGGAAGTTTGAGTTGTACTTGGATTCCTAAACCTACCCTAATGGGTTGGCCACGAATTTAGCTCCCATCCCAACCCAAATAGAAGTCCTCATGCTTAGAAAGGGAAGAGAGAATAGGAAATTCAGAATTAATAGGAGTTAGAGTCCTATTAGGAAATAGAAAGAGGAGAGGCTTAAATAATCTCCTAAAACCCTCATGGCTGGCCCTAGCTCGTGCCAAGCGATTGCTGGACCAAGAGGAGAGGCCAAGGAGGAGGAGATTTCGTGGGGAGAAGAACCTTTCAAGCTCTCAACCCTGTTCTTCAAGTTCTTGCCCTAGAAGAGGCAATCGAGTCAAGGTAGGCATTCTCAAAAGCAAAAATCCTAATATTTCATCTGTAGATTGTTCCATGCATCAGGAACAAAACCCTCAAATTTCATAATTTTCCATCGAGCCAATATTTTCTTCTTGAATTTCGAAGTTCTGCAACTTTCTTGACCCCGAGCCCTCTTCATAACTCTTGATCTCCTTGTATACTCAACCCCAGGCTGCGAGATTTTTACTATAGTAATTGATGCATGTTAGGCATCGTTTACCCCTAAAAGCCCTAAATTTGATTCATCCTATCTTGCGAATTTAATCGTTCATCTCAACTATGTACCGTCTGATGTTCATCATGAATGCCCGTGGTTAAAACATATCTAAACCCTGATTGTTTTTCCAATTCCTATTTATTGTAAGTACTCTTGTATGTCTAGATAATTTTGCAACTGGTTTCATGATTTTTTGTTGACTATACAATTAGTTATGATTTTCTGAACTACCCTGTGTTAAAAAGGCAAGTTTTTGGACCGCAATCCAAGACAGATCAGAACTCTGTCAGACTCAATCCACGGACCTGAGAATGCGACGGCCCGACAGGTCGCATTCTCAAGCCATCGCGACGCCTCTTCTTGTCGCGTTCTGAACGCGACAGTGCGCCACGCCGCGTTCTGGCAGCCCTGTCGCGACCCGTATAGGACCCTGTCGCGTTCTTTCAAGACCCTGTCGCGACCCTTACATGAGTACGTCGCGTTCACAGGATTTTGCATGAAAAACATAAAATTTGTTACTCTCACTTTCAAAAATATCCTTATGCCTTTTTAACAGTCATACACGAACTAAAAACACCTGTTTTAAATTAGAGCTATATTGAATGCTTTAAAATACATATTCACGACTTCTTTTCTATCTATGAATTCTCTTACACATGCACACACATGAACCATCCATATATGACTGAAATCTGGCATAAAATATCTCATAATGTATCTGGAAATTTATTGCAATAAAGTATATTAATTGCCCTATTTTAAAGGACTTGTATTCGTTTCTTCCGTTGATTATATACCGATATGACGCTCCACTGTTCTAGAATTCCTCTAGAATGTCAAGCACCTATTTTATATACACACTTTACTTGGCTTGTGGTGAACTCTCCATCGGATATTCCTTTCATCGGACTAGTGAACCCTTGCACAAGACCTCCGTAAGTCTCCTCTGACCATGGATTCCCACATGGTCGACGAGCCGGTTGTACCCTAACACCTATGATACCCTCTAGGGATCAGCATGATCCAAATGGCTATTAGAAGTTCTCTCTTACCATGAATCACGTCGGACCTCTGGACTTGTGCATAACATGGCCAGCGGAAAGATCGTGAGTTCCACCTGACTACCAACACCGTACGCGCGAGTTGTGCAACTGTTACTATCGCTCGTTACTCGACGTTTCATGTGTAATGTCCATAAGATCTCATCTATACTCTACTCGCTCGTCTATTCATATTCACGTTCACTCTACTGTCTTGTCTATTCATCTAGTACTCTCTTGTTACCCTTTGAGCTGTGAAGCTACTATCGTTTGTACTATTTCATGACAATCTGGCGCTATAATATGGGTCTTGTGACTCTACTGTATCAATGCATACTATGCAGGGCACAAAGAGTGTCGGAGGGGCTCCAATCTAGTCCTGGGGGCAGAGAGCCACCCGAAAATACCTGCAGGGGCTATTGACGGTGTTCTGCATTGCACCGGTTCTGACTATACTATCTTGTCTAGACATCTAACTGTTACTATTTGTCTGAAGATATCAGACTTACTGTATCATGGCAGTGCTATAACTGTGCTAGCACTGACTGTTATAACAGTAGTCTGAGGAGTTCAGACGTACTGTACTATCATGAAACGGCTATTGTCCTAAAGCGACTATTGTCGTACTCGTCCAGTGCACTACGGTGCAACCATACACGCTATCTCGTTACATGCTATCTCGTTACACGCTAGCTTGTCATACGCTTTACTTGCTATCTTGAGTTATTGCGTTCTATCATGACTGGATCACATTCAAAGTGCAATTTACTCTCTACATGACCAGCTACTATCTCTTTCCTTGCTATACACGTCGCCTGCTATTTCTTGACAATGTCGTTACTTGCTATTGTTGTTATCGTTTCTTTCGTGACTTGACCTTAATCATCATACTATACTTGATTCATCTGCTATTTGAACCATGTTACTTGTGCTATTACTTTCTCGACTTTACATGACTCGCTATATCATTTGTTACTCTGCCATTTAATGCGTTAATTACTTAAAGCATGCTTGACTATTGAGATTTAAGTCCTACTGGGCGTTATCGCTCACCCTGCGTTATTTGTTATTGTGTCTCAGGTAAGTCGAACCATGATGTCACACACACCAATGGGACAAGACTAGAGTGATGAGCGACCTGAAGTCAACTCATGAAGTTACCTTAGTACCTTGGAGTCTAGTAGTTATTGCTTTAGATTTCTTTTCATGTAATGATGTCTTTGAGCCCTATGTATTGGCTCCGAATTAGTGGTTGTAATAATCTTAGTGGAATTTCAATGAAAAGAAGAGTTTATTCAATTTATTGTTAAATAGATGCTCTGAATTATTCAACTGATGTACATTTTCTCTACTACGTACTTGGTTCACGTTCTTGCCGATTTATTCCGCTACTAAATGGCGGGGCGTGATAGGCATGAAGAAGGATGTGGAGGAGTATGTGTCTAGGTGTTTAGTATGCTAGCAAGTGAAGGCTGAGAGACAACGACCATCTGGTCTTATGCAGAGGATGGAGATCGCAGTATGGAAGTGGGAGGCTGTCACTATGGATTTTGTAGCGGGTTTGCCCAGATCAAGGAGGGGCAATGACTCGATTTGGGTTGTAGTAGATAGATTCTCTAAGACTGCGCATTTCCTGCCCATGAAGAAGAAGCGGTCAGTTGAGAGTTTAGCTAGATTGTATGTTAGTAGCATTATTAGATTGCATGGTGTGCCGAACTCGATCATTTAGGATCGTGATCCAGTCTTACTTCGAGACTGTGGAAGGGTCGTAAGGATGTTTTGGTCTCTGAATTGAATCATAGTTCGACGTTCCATTCCAAGATAGATGGACAGTCCGAGAGGACTATCCAGACGCTCGGGGATATGTTGAGAGCGTGTGTGCTGGATTGGAAGGATGATTGGGAGTGTCATTTACCTCTTGTGGAGTTCGCATATAACAACAGTTTTCATGTGAGTATTGGTATGGCTCCATTTGAGGTGTTGTATGGAAGGCCTTCTATATCTCCTTTATGTTGGGAGGAGACTGGTGATAGGCAGTTGATTGGTCCGGAGTTAGTTCAGGAGACTTCAGATAAGGTCCAGCTTATCAGAAAGAGGCTTGTTGCAGCGCAGGATAGGCAGAAGATTTATGCCAACAACAGAAGGAAGGATTTAGAGTTCGAGGTGGGTGAGCATGTCTTTTTGAAGATTTCACCTACTCGAGGTGTTGTTAGATTTGGCAGGCATAATAAGCTAAGTCCTAGATTCACTGGCCCATATGAGATTCTCAGACGATTGGGCAACGTGGCATATGAGCTAGCTTTACCCCCGACATTAGCTAGTGTTCATCCTATTTTCCACGTATCTATGCTCCAGAATTATTTATGAGATCCATCTCATGTTATTAGCCATGAGCCAGTGGAGATCCAGCCAGATCTATCTTATGTTGAGCAACCCGTAGCTATTCTTGACCGGAAGGTACAACATCTCCGGAACAAGAGCATTGCATCGGTGAAGGTATTGTGGTGCAACTTCTCGCGAGAGGAGGCTACTTGGGAGCTTGAGGATGCTATGAAGAAGAAGTATCCCCAATTGTTTGAGTAGTGTCGGTCTTACTTCGAGGACGAAGTTTCTTTAAGGGGGAGAGGATGTAAGGCCCTTGAATTTTGGCCTATTTTGGTTAAATTTTTGTCATGTGATGTATGTATTGAGTACATTTGTGTATATATGTATAAGTATTTATATTTGTACTTGTATATAAGTATATATATATATCACATACATGATGTTTGTATTTAAAAAATTAAGTTATATGTATGGTACATTGCATGTATATAACTAGTGAAAGCAGAATTACTACAATTCTGTGTTCTGGTCGAAAACCCTTTTGGCGTCAACATGAGTTGACGTTAAAGGGAGGTCAGCATCCACATCGATGGACGCTAACCCCAGTCATGCAGCCAAGGATCTGGACGTCTACTTCCCCTCGATATGTTGCGCTTCAGATCTGGAAACGTCCATAATTTTCTCGGCCCTTATTTAGGAAATCGTCCCCAACGGTCATCCATCCCACCTACGCATACCCAAGACCCTGAGGTTGTATAAAAACACCTCCTTTGCGGCTGGATTGAGTCTTTTTGCTCTTTGGGCAAAACCCTAAAACCTTGTGCAAACTTGAGACTTTGAACTCTTTGATCCGGCGATCGGAGGCTTCTTCCGGCGTTCTACCACGACTGAGTGGAAGTCTGGACATAGAGGAAGGCTTCCCCAACGATGGTGTACTATCTGCTTCAACACAAAACCGGTTCGGGGAAAGATTTGAAGGCTTCTTGGCAATGGCCGAGGAGAGCTTCATCGGCAAATAACTCCCATTAGCGATTTATTTTGAGGCAAGTATCCCTTGACCATTGTCCATACATGCGTCTAATAGGTCCTAGGTATTTTTCCGGATTATATTCGAGTCCTGGAACCCCCTTTTTCACCAATTTTTCTGCGTTCAGTCTGTGTTTGCACAGACAGGAACTAGATGGAAACCTTTGCTGCCATTTAGATCCAAGATCAATGGCCACCGATGGTGCCGTTAAAATGGTTGGCGGCCACCTGTGTACCGCTGAGTTCTTCAGGTGGTGACAGTGTGCATGTCTAACCTTTGTAATTTATTTTCTGGATTTCCGAATATGAGGATATACTATAAAAATGCTATATTGTCAACTATCTCCAGTGGATCATACTGTGTGATTATGATGAATTTTCGTTCATTGCACTATTTATTAAAATCCCTGAAAGGAATTGTTGAGCATGTTTTAGTCCTATTAATTACTGTTTATGTGGATCCATGTTTAATTAGGATATCAGGAAATTTTGTGAGATGTACATATATATATCAAGTCATGTCAGGAAATTTGGGGTGAATTTCTATTTGCTATGTGAATATTTAGAATTTCTGGAAAATAGAACAGTGAGCATGAATTGTCTATTTTAATTTTAAATAAAATGTACAGTACATGTTAAAATACTAAAATTTTATGTGATATCATGACTATTAGATACAAGTTTTAGAACTGTTGAATACATCTATAACACTGTGAATCATACTTTATTGAGCTCTTGATAATTATGCAGAATATTTGTTCTAATTTTCATAAATTTTGTATGTTTCTAAAAAATATGAAAAATTGTTTGTTTGATGATTAATGGCTACGCAGTCTGTAGTAAATTTTTAGGCTGATTGGATAACAATAACTGCTGATTCAGATTTAACATAGAAAAAGGACAATGTGAATCTTGCTTAGTATAATTGTTCATAATTTAGTGAATTGCAGCATGATTAGGGTTAGTTTATGACCTGTTTTACATTGTAAATAGTAGAATGTTATTAGATAAATTGAACTATGAAATCATGTACAAATGAAAGCAATAGTGTAAAGAAATGTATGTGAACAAGGTGAACAATATGAAAAAGGTATAAACTGTGCCATGTGTGACACTGCTACCTAGTGGAACCGTACCGTAGTAAATTCCATATGGGAAGGTTCATAGTATGTGAAATCCTACGGGCAATTAGGATGAAATCCTGGAGGTATACAAGTACCACTGGTTAGGGTGGAGAGTGCTTCTCCCGGTTCTGCACCGTTAACTAAGATCTATCACTATTTTGCCTAGGTGATAGGTATGTGAATGTGTTGTGTGTGTCCTTCTAGAGGTGGTTGGACTATGTGTCACCGCATTTAATGTGAATAACGTGATTGTGTATAAGTGAAATGTGAAATTGTGTATTGTGCAAATGAATATGTGAATGTGTGAAAACAATGTGATAGCTTGTGAATTAGTGAAACATTAAATGAGTATGTTAAATCCATGTCAAAACAGCAAGCTAAACATGTTTATAATTGTGTTAAGTATATGAGAATGTAAATAGAATCCATGCTAGAAGCAATGCTTACATCATGTGTTATTTCATGCTTAAGTTCCATATATATATATTGTAGCATGAATTGAATGAGTTTTAAGTTGATTAAACATGTTAAGAAATGTGTGGAGAGCATGTGATAGGTCTTATACCTAATGTGAAAAGAAACATAAAGCATGTATCATGTCCTTAAGGTTATAGGAATTTCATGCATAGAATTTAAAAGGTTCAAACCATGTTACATGTGTTGTTTGTTTTATTAGAAAGTAAAATGTGCATATCATGTGTGTATGTTTAATGTGCTTGGATTGCTTGTTGAGTCTATTAGACTCACTCTTGCTTCGGCGTACAGGTGTGGCAAGTGATTCCTCTTCTTGGAGGAGACTGTTAGGAGCGACTCTGGGCAACAGGAGTAGCATCTTTTGTGAAGAATACATTGTTATACTTCATTTCATAAGTATGTAATCAATGGTATTATGTAATTAAAATGTGGACAATGTAATTTGACTTAGAAATTCAATTATGTGGACATTAGTTTCTTTCTTGTGTTGGCCCTTTTGGTACGACAGCGAGCTAACCTAAAGGGGGGTTGAATATATTTTTCTGAAATCTGAAACAGAAACTTAAACACAGAAAATTATCACTTGAAAGTTTGGTTAGTTGAGTGTGATAGAGAGTAGCAGTGCGGAAGTAAATAACAATCACACAAAGGACACAATGAATTTATCCTGCTTCGGCCCTTCCCACATGGATGTCCTACGTCCAGTCCCCAAGCAACCTCTTGTGATTTTACTAACCAAGGGTACAGTCCCCCTCAATGACAATACAACACCCAGCACCCCAGGTGTTCTTCTTCTCTTTCCCGGGCAAGAAGGCATCCCACTTCTTTTACAGGTCAAGAAGTCAACCTCCTGGTACAAACCCCAGTGCGGTTCTGCTGGACTTAAACCCCTAGCTAGGTCCTACACTGTATATAGTCCTACAGCTGGACAGAAGTCTTTCTTAGAAAAGAAAGAACAAAACTGAGAGTTGGATCAAATGAAAACCAACTAAAAGAACTCTCAGCGAAAATACTCTCTCCCCTAGATTACAAAGATGCACACAGAGAGAGTGAAAATAGGAGAAGGAGCTTGAAGCTTGAGGGCTTCAGATGCTTGAACACTTCTTCTTGGGCTCAGGATCTTTCTCTCTTGTCCTTTGAGTGTATATGGAGTTGAGGTTCCTCACAGGATGTACAGTCTTAAAAAATCTTCAGGAAAGCTCTTGTCTTGTTCTTCAGCCTTGCTTCATCTTTTATATGAACAGCTTTGAACAAATCCGTTGAGGAGATCCGTTGGAGTTCTAGCCGTTACTCATCTTCTCGTTCTTCTTTTATTTTGTGGTCTAAGAGGTCTGCAAGCATAGAAGAAAGTGTTTAGACAAAAGAGTGTTTCTGTCATAAAGGTTCATACCTCTATGTTTCCTATTGCCACCCGGAAGTAGTAAGCAACCCCCATTTTGTTGGCAGGAAAGAAGAGATCTATAAAGATAAGCAAAAAGATCTCCTGTCAAAAAGATAGAAGATCACACAAATCAATAATATATGACTTTTTCACTAGATGCCAAAAGACACTTTGAAATATAAAGGAAATCTATGTTTAAATGATCGAATCCATGTTTGAGTGACCAAATCCATGCTTTTACAAGCGAATCCATGTTTGAGTGACCAAATCAATGTTTTTACAAGCGAATACATGTTTGCGTGACCAAATCCATGTTTTTACAAGCGAATCCATGTTTCACTTATCAAATCCTTATGAGAGCAAATCGATGTGAGAGCAAATCGATGTTTCACTTGTCAAATCGATGTGAGAGACAAATCGATGTTTCACTTATCGAATCGATGTGAGAGGCAGATCGATGTTTCACTTATCGAATCGATGTGTGAGGCAAATCGATGATTCACTTATCGAATCGATGTGTGAGGCAAATCGATGTTTCACTTATCGAATCGATGTGAGAGGCAAATCGATGTTTCACTTATCGAATCTATGTGAGAGGCAAATCGATGTTTCACTTATCGAATCCTTATGTGACCAAATCGATGTGTGAGTGAAATCCATGTTTTTAGGCTAATCGATGTGGCACTTTGTGAACTGAAATCAATGTATATTGAATGGACATTGATTTAGCTCTTTAGTGCAAATCATACGACAATACTGTCATAAATTTATATTTATTAGAAAAACATACTATTGAATATATTTATTAATATTTAATTAATCATAAGTTTTGTTATCACCAAATACCATAAATTTATATTTATTAGGAAAACATGATATTAAATATTTCTAATAATATCATAAATTTTGTTATCACCAAAATATAAGGGTAAAACATAGGAGTGGTTCAACAATCTCCCCCTTTTTGGTGATGAAAAAAATTACGAGAATTTTCTGACAAAATACTTAAAGCATAGAAAATACAGAAAATTCGTAGATAATTCTCTCCCCCTTTTTGTCACTAACCAAAAAGGAAGGATCTTACCATGCATTCTCTCCCCTTTGTGAAAATTCTTACCATTGAGGGGTTCAACAATGATTGACATTAAAGAATAACTCCCCCTTAGTCTGTGCTCCCCTGAATGAGAGACTCCACCTGAATGAGACTTGCAAATAGGTATTAGTAATACTGAAATTTTAAAATAAATTAATGACTACTCCCTCTTCAGATATGAGTTGGATGAAGAGCTGGCAGTCACCAATGCTTGAGCATCCTTGATCCTCATGCTCCAAGGCTATCCTGCAAATAACTACTCAGAAGTAGGTACCCAAATCATTTTGGGTCCTTGATGGTTAGAAGCATAAAAATATCCTTACGGGATCCATACTAGGTGCCTTGTTGTGCAGGTGTTTACTGTGTGTCTTAATTTATTGCAATGAGAACAACAATGAATATAATCTATTTTGCAGTTCTTATTGTTTTTATGATGTCTGTTTAGAACACAATTTTTAGAAACCTTTTCGTTTGATGAAGCTTGTTCATTTCAGGGGCCTTTTCTAAGGCATTTGGGTTCTTTTACAAATTTTGGCAAATGATATTTTCCTGGAATTATGGCTTGTTTTCCTTTTCCAGAGGTATGTAACCAAGCCCTTGTTTATTATTTCCAGATTTGACCCTTTTAAGCATAGGGCTAAAGATGTTTTCCCTCTAGTAATTTTCTAACTGATTCATTTAAATATAGATTTTCTTCAATTAGAGTTTTTAATTTTTCTTCTAACTCTAACTTCTCATTATTCTTGCTTTTCAAATCTTCATTTAAAAAATAATTATTATCTTACTATCCTTTAATTGTTTTTCTAGTTGCTCCAATTCTGATTTAAGATCAGAATTGTGTTTTCCAAGCAAGTATTATTATTTTTCAGATTTTTTAATTCTTTTACAACACCCTTATGTTTTTCATATAGTTCATTAAAGACTTCTTCTAAGTCTTCAGACTCTGACCCCGAATCAGTACATGAATCAAAAAATGGGTCAGAATGTACCTCATCTAGTCCTACCATGAGGGCTAGACTTACCTACTCTTTCTCCGATTCAGAGCTTGATGATTCTGAGCTTGTGGCCTCTTCATTTTCCCAAGCAGCCGCCATGGCTTTTCTTTTGAATTTCTTGTGCTTCTTTTTGGACTTTTCTGGTTGACCATCTTCTTTAGTCTTGGACAATCTGGTCTTAGACGTGCATGTTTTCTGCATTCATAGCAGACTGGTTCTTTTTCTTTTCTCTCTTTCTTTTGAATCCTTCTCGATCCATTTTTCTTCTTCTTGAGAATCTTCTGAAGTTTGGATAGGACTTCATCTACATCACTATATTCAGATCCTGCAACTTTTGAGCTAGAAGAAGAAGAGGTGGAAGGAGCATCTACAACTTTAAGAGCATTAAAAGTTTTCTTGGATGAGCCTCCGAATAATCGCTCCATATTAATTTCATGTGCCATGAGGGAACTAATTAGCTTATCAATAGAAAACTTGGTTAGATCATGGGCTTCTTCAATAGCGGTGACCTTAGGGGTCCATGAATGGGGTAAGATCTAAGTATTTTTCTGCTAGTTTCTTCATCAGAAAGATTTTACCAAGAGAGCTTAGACCTACTACTATGCTAGAAAATCTATTATACATTTGAGTAATGTTTTCGTTTGGAAGCATTTTGAATTGCCCATATTGTGAGACAAGAATATCTATCCTAGTTTGTTTTACTTTATCTATTCCTCATAAGTTATCTGTAGTTTATCCCACATTTCTTTAGCAGATTTACAGCGGATACTCCACTAAATTCCTTTTAAGATAAGGCACAACATAAGTAGTTCTTAGCTTTAAAGTTTAAAGATAATTTACTTTTATCTGCTGCTGTAATGGCAGTAGAACCTGGAACAAGAACAATAACATAATCACCAACCTCGATTACTTGCCACAAATCAAAGTTTGTGCCTCGAATGAAGCATTCCATTCTCATCCTCCAATATTGGTAATCCTCTCCATCAAAGAATGGAGGTCTGATGACTGATTGGCCTTCAGCAAATCCTTGAGCTGCCATGGATCTTCTCTAAGATCGTTGGATCTTTTTGAATGATCAGAGACCGTGATGAACACTCTGTTACCATTGTGGTTTTGGTACGGCAGCAAGCTACCTTGAGGGGGGGGGGGGAATAGGTTTTCTGAAATCTGAAACATACTTAAACATAGAAAATTATCACTTGAAAGTTTGGTTAGTTGAGTGTGATAGAGAGGTAGCAGTGCAAAAGCAAATAAAGAATCACATAGAGGACACAAGGAATTTATTGTAGTTCGGTTTTTCTCATATGGAAGTCCTACGTCCAGTCCCCAAGCAACCTCTTGGGATTTTACTAACCAAGGGTACAGTCCCCCTCAAGGACAATACAACACCCAGCACACCAGCTAGTCTTCTTCTCTTTCCCGGGCAAGAAGGCAGCCCACTTCTTTTACAGGTCAAGAAGCCAACCACCTGGTACAAACCCCAGTGTGGTTCTACTAGACTTAAACATCTAGCTAGGTTCTACACTGTATACAGTCCTACAGCTGGACAGAAGTCATTCTTAGAAAAGAAAGCAAAAGTTGAGAGTTGGAACAAATGAAAACCAACTAAAAGAACTCTCAGTGAAAGAACTCTCACCTAGATTACAAAGATGCACACAGAGAGAGTGAAGAGAGGAGAAGGAGCTTGAAGCTTGAGGGCTTCAGATGCTTGAACACTTCTTCTTGGGCTCGGGCTCTTTCTCTCTTTTCCTTTGAGTGTATATGGAGTTGAGGTTCCTCATAGGATGTACACTCCTAAAAAATCTTTAGGAAAGCTCTTGTCTTGTTCTTCAGCCTTGCTTCATCTTTTATATAAACAGCTTTGAACAAATCCGTGAGGAGATCCGTGGAGTTCTAGCCGTTGCTCATCTTCTCTTTCTTTCTGATATTTGTGGTCTACGAGGTCTGCAAGCATAGAAGAAAGTGTTTAGACAAAAGAGTGTTTCTGTCAAAAAGGTTCATACCTCTATATTTCCTGTTGCCACCCAGAAGTAGTAAGTAACCCCCTTTTTGTTGGCTGGAAAGAAGAGATCTAGAAAGATATGTTAGGATTGGATATTCGTTATGGCAAAGTTAGAGGGGGGGGGGGTTGAATAGATTTCCAGCGGAAACTTAAGCTATTTAATAATTACTTAGGATTAAAAGATCTACTCAATTAAAACCCCTTTGATCTGATGTAATGTGTGTTAACAAATTAACAAGTAGTGTGTAGACGAAATCCCTAGGCATGCATCTAGCACAACACAATGCAAACCACAACTCAAATCACAGTGCACAAGGGATTTTTTAGGTGGTTCGGAGATCACACCACGTGACTCCTACATCCACCCCTCACACAGTGTGGACACACTACTCAAGAACTGAGTACAACACACACACGAGCACAACGGCTCAACCACACACACACATGCTAGATCAATTCCACAATAGATCAGATCCTCTAGCCTTGATCTGACCAACACACCACACACGCGTTGTTTGATGCAAACACGCAACCAGAACAATAATCCACACGTGGATCAAGCACAAGGAACGCTGGAACCACTACCACACACACAAAGATATGAAAGTTGTAGAAGTAGAAGAGTTCAGAGATGTAGAAGTATATCCTGATGAAGAACTCTTCGTGGTGGTCGTCCGGAAGAACTTCAAGCTTTGTCTTGACAGGTATCAGTTGATAGAGAATCTTGAAAGATGGACAAACTAGCTTTAAATCCGTTCTGAAGATAGATCTCCTTTTCTGGGATGGAGGGTTGAAGCAGAGCAGCAGAGAGAAGCTCTTTCTCTTAGTTTTTTATTAGGGTTTGGTATGGTGGCTTCTTACTGTGAAAATACTCTTTATGTTCTATATATATGGGTGTTTAAGTATGGAGAGTCGTGGTAAAAGGAAACACCCATATAGGAAACATATGCAAATCGCGTATTGAGGTTTCTCTTCGTCTGTCGACAGGTCACTGTTCATCTATCGACAGGTAGTGACAGATTTCCATTTTCCAGAACTATGAACTTCCGGGAAGTGATTTCCTATGTGTAGCTATCGATAGGTCACTAATCATCTATCGACAGGTACACTATTCATCTGTCAATAGGTACACTATTCATCTGCCAACAACTACTGCTTTTTAAGTGCTTCCAACAACTTGTCTTGTTCTTTTGCACTTGGATTTTGTTGCTTGTCTTGTGTACATTCACACCTACATTAAAAGACATTCTAAGTGAGATATAATGAATACATAAGTGACCATAAGAGCATTTTTTTTTTACTTGATCATTTGATTCATGTCTTTCTCATATTTATCATGTTTCCAACATTAAGACAACATCAATTATCACTTCACTCATGACTTTGTCATGTTTATCATGTTTCCAACATTAAGACAACATCAATTATCACTTCACTCATCATCAAAAACATTTAAGCACATGTCATCATACAGATTGTACCCAACATTCTCCCCCTTTTTGATGATGACAAAATTTTCAATTTATGCACAATTGATGTTCTCCCCCTTTTGGCAACATCCAAAAAGACAAGTCATGCACAAATGGATAAGAATAAAGTAAAGAACTGTGTTTCCAGTCATCCATTGCATGAAACAACAAAAGCAAAAGTGAAGGAGAAAGAGATGACAGAGTTAACAGACTGATGACTCAAAGAAGAGGAAGGAGATGAAGTAAAGAACTACTTGACCCCAGAACAGAATTGTGAAGGATTTGAGTGTTCAAGTAGAATTTTAAGGTTGAGAACTAGTTTATACCCATTGAAAGATGTCATAAACACTAGTAGTAAGACACATAAAAATTCTACAATGGTTAAGAGATAATACTCTGGGAATCTTAAGTTGTACCATTTAGAAGACATCGTTCAAAAACATTGAAAATAAGATAAACCCTTTAAATAAAACCATTGTAGGAAAACATGTTCCTTTGTGGGTGATGTTCAGTTGGTACTTGAAAGTAATGTCTACATGAGTGATTAACAATAAACAACACATTGCCTTTGATGTAAAAACATGGAGCCTACACTCTATTTCGTGCGTTGAATTATTTTGTTATCAAGTTAATGTGGGAAAAGTGGTAATTAGGATCACTCTTACCTTTCGAAGTGAAGGTAGACATTTGGGGTTCCTGTACCCCCAGTTACTTAGTGTAAGTGACCATCATACCATGATGTAGAGATAATGAAAGGACTTTTTGACTCGAAGACAGACATTTGTGATGCCCATGTCCCCGGTTACTCAGTGATGCTCATCATTGCTCTGCCTTTGTCCCATTTCATATACGTTTTATTTGAACTTTGAGGTTAGAAATAGGTAGCTTTTCTCCTTTTTGTGTTAATTCTTAAATCATAGTCAAAAGGTTATTTAAAGTCGAAAGCCAATGTAACACATAAAGTTCAATAACCTTCGTACTTATCAATCCACTTGAGAAAAATGATTATCTACAAGGGAGTTATTCAAGTGAGTTAGGTTAAAATCATTAGATTTGATCAATGTTTTCTAGATGACGCAACCTAGACTCAAGCACAAAATATTATATCATAATCATTGTGATTAAGTCAATGTCTTTGATAATATGTGAGTATGAATTTGCAATGAATAGTTATACCCAATTCTTCCCTTGCATCAATAATGGAAACATACTCAAGAAGAAAGGATAAAAAAAAAGATGAAGATTTATGGATGAAGTGAGTATCTATCGACAGCAAACATGAGCTTATCGACAGTTGCAGACAGTTGTGAAGTTCTGGGTTCAGGCAGGGTAGGGGTTGTCGACAGCTGAGGTGCTGGCTGTCGACAGAGACACACAGACAGAAAATATGAAGTTCGGGGAGATAGAAACTGTGCCTGGCTGTCGACAGCAGAAGAAGTGGCTGTCGACAGATGAACACAGTGTGCAATTTCTGGGTTATGTAAAGGCTTATTTGTGACAGGCTATTGGGGGTGTCGACAGGGACTTTGACAAATCAGATTAAGGCTGAGATTAGAGATTTTCCCTCATTAATTCACTCACAAATCCTGATTTTGCTCCCCCATCATGTGTGCATGTGATGACTCATCATTCAAGCAAATCAATCAATGAGATACATAAACATACCAAGCATTTGCACACAAAAGAACATCCATAGGCATAAAAGCACCAACATTCATTATTTTAAAGAGATACATGTGGCAAGATTGATGTTAATGAATGTCCCTCAAACAACTCACTCAAAAACTCTTTTTGGCTTACTCCCCCATAATGTAAGCATGGTATTGAAATTAACATCAAGCAATTCAAGCATTTTCATATCAATCAATTTGCACAGAATTAGTAAAAAAATGATATTCAATGAATTTTGCAAACATTTTTGTGCACTTTCAAATTTTCTCCCCCATAACACATGAATAGAATAAAACTAATGGCAAGCGATTCACACGATATCATGCACACAATTACCCTTATACATAACATGACTTTTGGTACCTGGCGGAGTATTTTACTTACGCATAATGATAGTTTCCAAACAAGAATAACTTGTTTTTCCACATGTCATCATTTGATATACCAATAGGTCAAAGCAAATGTTGTGCTTAAGAGGTCATGAGCACAGTTATGCAAAGAAAATGACATAGTATGATTCCAATTGCTAAGAGGCATTGTCATGAGAGATAGTATTAAGGCACATTTTTCATTACTCAAATAAGGTCAAAAATCTATTTCAATTCTTCCAGTTCAAAACTGAAGTGAGAGAGAGATTTTACCTGAACAGTCTTCAATCACAATTTCAAAAATTTTACCTTTGTTCTCAAATCATTTCTTGCCTTGCATAGCCAATGTCATGAATCCATTTACACTGTATGGCTGCAAGACATTTCAGCTTGTTGATCAAGCTAGCTTTGGAACCCACACTTGCTTGGGTCTTATATTGACATCGCTTTAGAATTCAACAATGATTTCAAAATCCAAAGTGATTTTATTTTTGGAATAGATGTATTCTTTCATTAATGGAATTATGACCATGGGGCTTGGAAACATGCACAAGATGATCATTTTATGCCAACAATCCCTAAGATATGGGCATGTTTATGACATGTTTAGCATTGGATAGTTTTTACATATTTGTGAGAGTGTGGATTTTTCTTCCAGCAGTATTAGCAAGATGACCAGATCTATTGCATTTAAAATAAATGGGTTGAGCAATTACCTGGAGCGTACCATAGTTTGAATGCATTTACTGAAATTTCTGAGATCCTTTAGAGTACCATTGATTACCCTGGGTTGAGAAGAAGGAGGTGGTACCCTTTGGTATCTCTTGGCATGATGTGGAGTTGGAAATTCCTTGAAACATTCTGGGCTACTGGAGGAGGTGGGAGACCTTGTAGACTCTTGTTCCTTTTTCATTTTCTTTTTCTGGTCTTCAATTGAAACATGATTCTTCCTTTTTGCAGCATTTTATTTAATTTTTCATTTTTTTCTTGAACATTTTTCTAAACATGAATCTGAACAAATTTTTCTTTAGGTGTGACCAAATTCTTGTTCTTAGAGACACTTATAAACGAAGTCTTTGTTTTGTTTTCAAAATCCTTTTTGTTCAAGGGATTAAATCCTAAACCTTCATTTTGAAAATAGACTTTCATTCTAAGAAGGTTATCCAAGTTCTTAGTTCCTTGAACAAACTTAGACAAGGCAGTTCTTAAATCCTCAACAGTTTTATTCAATTCAGAAATCCTCTTTTCAAATTTTTGATTTTGTTTATTAACCACTTCAAGTTCATTTGTCATTTTTTCTTTTTCAGCTTCCAATGCATCAATTTCTTCTGCAGAAGTTTGAAGTTGGTTTGTCATGACATCCAGACCATTTTTTATTTTGTTCTTTTCAATTTCACTTTGAACAACTTGATTTTCCAAGTCAACAATTTTCTTGTTGTAATTGTTGCATTCATCATTTAATGGTCTGTCATGATACAAGCATTCAATTTTGCTTTTTAGATGATTGTTTTCCTCAACCAATTGGTTGCATTTTTCTTTTATTTGATGATCATGAGCCATGTTGGAGATTTGTTTGTTCAATTGATCATTATCAAATTTGAGATTTTCATTATGATCAATCAATTTTCATTCTGATTTTTCAAATCCAAAATCTCAGATTCAACCTTCTCATGATCTTCTTTCAATTTAGAAAGCTTGTTTCCACAATTTCTGACTTCATTCTCCAATTTTTCATTCTCCATTTTCAATTTTTCATTTTATTCATAGAATGCTTGAGTATTATCAATTATCATTTCATTCTTCTCCAATTTTCTTTAGCTTCTTGTTTTGAGCTTTTACCTTCTTAAATTGATTGGACAAGTGCTCATAGCATTCTATCAATTCATCATAGGATATATCATCCTCTGAATCAGAATTAGATATTGATGCATCAAATGGGTTTGAATTGGATTTACTTGACTCTTGAGAGTTTCTTGACTTCTCTGACATATGTGATCCTTCAGATTCGTCTGAACGGGAAGAGCCTCTTGAGTTTCCAGGAGCCATGTAGCATTTTTCTTCTGTTCCCTTTGTAGACTTGCATGTTTTCATAGAGGAGACCTGCATTTTATCAACCTTGTCATCAAACTCAATTATCATAGGTCTATTTATGATGCTTGAGAACTTAGCCATATTTCTGAATATGTTTGAGATGATTACACCAATCTACACAATATTGAGTAAGATCAAAAGGCAATCAATCAGTTCAATCAAATCAAGTCAGATCAGAATCAGATTTAAACCCGCTCAACAGATTGTTAGGAATCAGAGCGGTTACCAAAACACAACCGATGAATAGAAAACCCGCTCTGATAACAATTGTTAGGATCGGATATTCAGTTATGGCAAAGCTAGAAAGGGGGGGGGGGTTGAATAGATTTGTAGCAGAAACTTAAACAATTTAAGAATTACTTTGGATTAAAAGATCTACTCGATTAAAACCCCTTTGATCTGATGTAATGTGTGTGAACAAATTAACAAGTAGTGTGTAGACGAAATCCCTAGGCATGCATCTAGCGCAACACAATGCAAACCACAAGTCAAATCACATTGCACAAGGGATTTTTTAGGTGGTTTGGAGATCACACCACGTGACTCCTACGTCCACCCCTCACACAGTGAGGACACACTACTCAAGAACTGAGTACAACATACACAAGAGCACAACGACTCAACCACACACACACACGCTAGATCAATTCCACAATAGATCAGATCCTCTAGCCTTGATCTGACCAACACACCACACACACATTGTCTGATGCAAACAGGGAACCAGAACAATAATCCACACATGGATCAAGCACAAGGAACGCTTGAACCACTACCACACACACAAAGATATGAAAGGTGTAGAAGTAGAAGATTTCAGAGATGTAGAAGTATATCCTGATGAAGAATCTTCATGGTGGTCATCCAGAAGAACTTCAAGCTTTGTCTTGATAGGTATCAGTTGATGGAGAAGCTTGAAAGATGGACAAACCAGCTTCAAATCCGTTTTGAAGATAGATCTTCCTTTTCCTGGATGGAGGGTTGAAGCAGAGCAGCAGAGAGAAGCTCTTCTCTTGGTTTTTGATTAGGGTTTGGTATGGTGGCTTCTTGCTGCGAAAATACCTCTTTATGTTCTATATATATGGGTGTTTAAGCATGGAGAGTCGTGGTAAAAGGAAACACCCATATAGGAATCATATGCAAATCGCGTATTTGAGGTTCTTTTTGTCTGTCGATAGGTAGTGACAGATTTCCATTTTCCAGAACTCTGAACTTCCGGGAAGTGATTTCCTGTGTGTAGCTGTCGACAGGTCACTATTCATCTGTCGACAGGTAGACTATTCATCTGTCAATAGGTACACTTCCTCTGTCAATAGCTACTGCTTTTTAAGTGCTTCCAGCAGCTTGTCTTGTTCTTTTGCACTGGATTTTGTTGCTTGTCTTGTGTACATTCTAAGTGAGATATAATGAATACATAAGTGACCATAAGAGCATTTTTTTTTACTTGATCATTTGATTCATGTCTTTCTCATATTATCATGTTTTCAACATTAAGACAACATCAATTATCACTTTACTCATGTCTTTGTCATGTTTATCATATTTCCAACATTTAGACAACATCAATTATCCCTTCACTCATCATCAAAAACATTTAAGCACATGTCATCATACACATTGTAACCCAATAAGATAAGCAAAAAAGATCTCCTGTTAGAAAGATAGAAGATTACGCAAATCAATAATATATGACTTTTTCACTAGATGCCAAAAGACACTTTGAAATATAAAGGAAATCTATGTTTAAATGATCGAATCCATGTTTGAGTGACCAAATCCATGTTTTTACAAGCGAATCCATGTTTGAGTGACCAAATCCATGTTTTTACAAGCGAATCTATGTTTGAGTGACCAAATCCATGTTTTTACAAGCGAATCCATGTTTCACTTATCAATCCTTATGAGACCAAATCGATGTTTTACTTATCAAATCGATCTGAGAGGCAAATCGATGTTTCACTTATCAAATCGATGTGAGAGGCAAATCTATGTTTCACTTATCGAATCGATGTGTGAGGCAAATCGATGTTTCACTTATCGAATCGATGTGAGAGGCAAATCGATGTTTCACTTATCGAATCTACGTGAGAGGCAAATCGATGTTTCACTTATCGAATCCTTATGTGACCAAATCGATGTGTGAGTGAAATCCATGTTTTTAGGCAAATCGATGTGGCACTTTGTGAACTGAGATCGATCTATATTGAATGGACATCGATTTAGCTTTTTAGTGCAAATCATACAACAATACTGTCATAAATTTATATTTATTAGAAAAACATAATATTGAATATATTTAATTAATCATAAGTTTTGTTATCACCAAAATACCATAATTTATATTTATTAGGAAAATATGATATTAAATATTTTTAATAATATCATAATTTGTTATCACCAAAATATAAGGGTAAAATATAGGAGTGGTTCAACATCTTGTACTATATGGACTGTGGATAAAATGTGGATGATGGAATAATATTATTGTTTTATTTCCGCTGTTCTATGTCTATATTTGTGTACATCTCAACTTAGTGTATATGTTGGGTCAATGTCCCACTGTAGCGACGCTCTCTATACCGACGTGGGTTGGTATAACCGTACCGATATAAGGAGGGTCGTTACATTAAATGCCAAAGCATAGACAGCTATGTTGTCTCTTGCTGTCAGTCAACGTTAGAATTCATGCAGTAAGACTATTAACCAAAATAGAATGTCATTCTGCTTTCTGAAAAGTGTTTCTTATAGAAACATAAGAATAGAAGGCAACGAGCAGATGATGTGAACATTCATAATAAATGCCAGGATATTAGAGATGTGCGAGGGAAGACTTTGACTTTCACAATATTTGAAATATAGAGAATAATATATATATTCATTAAATTTATGATAGAGAAATCGATGTGTCCAGGAGACATTGTTCCACTAATGAAATCGTTGCAAGAGCAAGCGAATCTTTCATATAGTAGAAGCAAATTGTTGTGCAGATACAAACAAATCATTGTATAAACAAATCGTTGTTTGAACAAATTGTTGTTCAAGCATAAGCAAATCGATGTGAACACAAGTCGTTATACAGATATAAGCAAGTCGTTGTGAACACAATTCGTTGTGAGCAAATCGTTATAAGCAAGTCGTTGTGAACACAAATCGCTATGAGCAAATCGTTATAAGCAAATCGTTATAAGCAAATTGTTATAAGCAAGTCGTGGTGAACACAAATCGTTGTGAGTAAATCGTTATAAGCAAGTCGTTGGGAACAAATCGGTGTGAGCAAATCGTTATAAGCAAGTCGTTGTGAACAAATTGTTGTTCTACATATCAAATCGATGTAGTGACCAAATCGTTGTTTGCTTTATTGAATCGTTACGATGACCAAGTCGTTTGTAACTTATCGAATCGTTATGAGACCAAATCGTTGTTTCTCACTTAACAAAACGTTGTGAGAACCAAATCGTTGTTTCTCACTTAACAAATCGTTGCGAGAACCAAATCATTGTTTCTCACTTAACAAATCATTGTGAGAACCGAATCGTTATTTCTCAGTTAACAAATCGTTGTGAGAACTGAATCGTTGTTTCTCACTTAACAAATCGTTGTGAGAACCAAATCGTTGTTTCTCACCTAACAAATCATTGTGAGAACCAAATCGTTGTTTCTCACTTAACAAATCATTGTAAGAACCAACCATTATTTCTCACTTAGGAAATCGATGTGTACTTAGAAGAATTACATGCTGTGAACTCTAAATGATACAATATAAGAATACTTACAAATTTTTGTCACTTAGATTCATGGAAACTTGTTAGACAATACTTATTATGGTTTTGTTAATCACCAAATTAGGCATAAATGAAATTATATATGGATGGACTGATCATCAATATCTGTTAAAAGGATTTTTAGATATTTAACTAAAACTCATGACCTAGGTCAATGGCATCCTAAATCATGTGAAACTAGTTTAGTTGGATATTCTGATGCTGACTATGCTGGATGCAAAGTGGATAGAAAAAGCACCAGTGCTGGTTGTCAATTTCTTGCAGGATGTTTGATTTCATAGCTTTCAAAGAAGCAAAATTCAGTAGCACTATCAACAACTGAAGCTGAATATGTGGCTGCTGGGAGTTGCTGCACTCAACTCTTATGGATCAAAGAACAGCTTGAGGACTATGGGTTGCACATCAAGACCATCCCATTACTGTGCGACAACACAAGTGCGATAAATCTCACAAAAAATCCGTACAACACTCCATGACGAAACATATAGAGGTCATATACCATTTTATTATAGATCATGTAGCTAATGGTAATATAAATATTTCCTTTATAGATACTCTAAATCAGTTAGCAGATATGTTTACAAAATCCTTACCTGAAGAGAGATTTATGTCTCTTAGAAGGGAATTAGGCATGTGTAATTTGTAACAGATATGTCTGTACGTAACTGAAATAATAAATTTCAAAATAATACTTGTCCCTCGTGCTAAAATTAAGCAAATCCTTTATTGCTTGCGTCATAAATTGCCATGGCATTTTAGATCAATTCCTTACTATTTGCATAATCATCTCCTCTTTTGTCGTTATCCGCTTTTAATGTTATGGCATTTCAAAAAGCCACTTTATGTCTTGTAGTTAAGTCTGAAATCCTTGCCGCATCGATTTCCTCTCTCTCTCTCATCTCCTTCAATTGCTTGCTGCGAAACCCTCATTTACTCCAGAATCCCCTCTGTGAGATTTCGAAGAATCGCTCTATTCCCACTCAAATTTCTTGAGGGTACTTGTTCCTCTCTTCCCCACGATCCTCCAGAAACCTTCCTTGCTCGTCTCTATGGCTGCTTCTGGGAGTTCCGACAGTGTAGGTGGTTACAACGTCGCCTTCCTCACGACGGAGCAACAGGAATGTTTTGCACTATTAAGGATCAAGGTTTGTGGTAACAAGGCAGTAGATATTGAAGATCTAGAGAAGCATGGGATGCACGGCATAGTGGAAGCTATTCAGAGGATGGAGTGGACGGGGATGGTTACTGTTTCTGAACCAACTTATCCAGACCTAGCCAAAGCCTTCTACACCTCCCTGAAATCAAAGAAAGATGGATCTCTCTCCTCCACAGTAAAAGGTACACCCATTCTCATCACCTATGATCTTTTGGAGAGACTATTTGGAGTATCTACAGTCGGTCACAGTCGGGTGAACTATGTAGACGTTCATGCCAATGGATAGGGATCATCGAAACAGAGTACAAGCTGAAGGATGGAAAGATCGACATCAACAAACTTAATGCATTCAACTGAATACTGCACTTTATAGTTTGTCAGATTTTGGTGCCAAGAAGCACTACCATCTCAACCTACCCAAAAGGAGATTCGGATATGATGTTCTGGGCCATCCAACATCAAGATATCAACATGGCTTAGGTTATTATTGAAAGGATGAAGTCTGCTGCAGAGATGATATGGGATAAGAAGAATAAGTTAACAGTATCACTACCTTATGCTCATTTGCTTATCAGAATATTCAAGCACCATGGAATTGATCTGAAGGGTGAAGTAATGGAGAAGATGGGCCAGTCTATTCGGTCCAGAAATCTGAAGAAGAGTGGTTTCTCTCTAGTATGAAACATTCGGACCAAGACCTCCGTGGCAGAAGGGGAAGCAATCATTGGGGAACTACCTGAAATTCCAACAGTCCAAGAGGAAGAAGCAGATGTCAGAGTTGAGGAACCTCCTGTACTTGTGAGGAGGATTGAAGAAATAGCACTTGAGCACATTGAGCACGTTGGGCATTTATCTGAGGTTGTGATCCCCTCTACAGTCCTTGCTCCTACATTGAAGAATCTGTCATCTTAGAGACTATCACTCATGCTGAGGGGGAGCAAGAAAATACTCTCATGGAAGACATTCCAAGTGTTCCTGCTGCGAATGTTAGTATGGACGGTAGTATGGCAGAAACCATTACAGAGGTGGTGGCACTAGGCCACACTGAAGATATACTGATGGAAGATGCTCCAGCTCAGGGGGAGCCAGAGATTCAGAGGGAGCCTACTGCTAGTGCTCCTGCAGATCAATTCCAGGAAGGAATTGTTGAAGATGTTTCAAAAGATGATATGGAGCCCATTATCACTCCGGTGGAAAGAGAAAGGGTGTTGCCCCCAGAATTCCTCTACTTACCAGGAAGGCACACCACAGATCAAAGAAGAGGAAGATTCATGTGCACATGAAGCCTAACATGAATAGACTGAATGCACATGGGGAGATTTTGTGCTCTTTGCAGTCTGAAGTACAATCCATCTTTATTAGTCAGAGCAGTGAAGCCAAGGAGATTGGAGCAGTTAGAACTGAACTCCAGGAGATGAGAAGTGAGTTAGGAAGCTTGAAGAACCTAGTGTCAAATCTTTCAGAATTTGTGAGGGCACAATTGTATGTTCCTGCCCCTCCTGCTCCCACTCAATCTGTACTAGAAGAAGTAGTCTGGCCATCAGGGCCTTGTGAAGAGGAAGTCAGGCTACCAGGGCCTTCTGAAGAGGAAGTCAGGCAACCAGGGCCTTCTGAAAAGGAAGTCCGCCCACCAGGGCAATCAGTTGCAGAGTCAGGGCCATCAGGGCCATTTGAAGTTGAGGATGTTGGTACTGGGCCATCAGGGCCAGTGGAGTCAGTGGCAGAGCCAGTTAGGTCTCAGGCTCCTGTAGAAGTTGTTGCTGTGCCCCCAGAGCCTACTGTCCCTTCTAACCTTCAGACTCCAGCTCCTTCTTCTCCACCTACCTCCTTCTCAGCCCCACATACACCCGAACCTTCCTAGAAACCTCTTCCAAACACATCTCCTCACCTACACCTTTTCATGCTACCTCCTCTTCCTCACCTATCTCTTCTACTGCTATTCCTCCTCCTCCCACATTCGAGGAACCTCCAGCATCATCCTAAGCTGGTCCCTCATCTGCTGGTCCATCATCTGCTGGAGCATCAGCACCACCTCCTCCTACTTCTTTCTCTTCTCTTCATCCACCCACTCCTCCCTCCTTTATCACCATCATTTCGGAGGGTGCTCGTGTTCAAGGCCATATCATTCAGGACATTAAAGATGAGTTTGAAGAAGCAATTCTTCGCTCAGTCCTGTCTGTCTCTTCTATGTTCACAGGACTGGTTCTCCTAGTCCTGCCCCCAAAAAGAGAAAAGTTTCTAAGAAACTTGCGCTCTCTTCTGAACCTCGATTCCCCCCTCTTTGATTCTCTGTTTCTATTTAAAATAGAAGGAGATCCCTTATTGTGAATTCTTACAAAAGTGTACATTTGCTCTCATTTTTGGCCTCCCTCACCTTAATCTCATAGAACACCTCACTATTGTTCTTCCTCTCTCCCCCATATCTAACCAGATCAATCCAAATCTTCTCTTTAGTTGAGTCTAAGACTGAAGACCAGTGGGCTCAGAGCCATAGGTTTCTCTATAGGAAATTCTTGCTTGCAAGATCTGAAAGGTTTCCACCCGCAGACCACCAACATTCTCTGTTTGAGTGGTTTGTCATCCACCATAAAAATACTTGGGGACCCTTCATCCAGAGGGAAATCAAGTTAATCAGGCACTTCAAGATGTACCAAGATTACCGTTTGTCAATAACCTTCCAGAAGTTTAGCTTGGCCAATTCCTGGCAGCCATTGCCCAGCTTAGAACTGAAAATCCAGTCAACACTTCTCTGTAAGTGGACTTTGCTACTCTTAAGTTGCCAGAGATTGTGTTTCTCCCCAAGATACATTCCTTACTCATGTATTCTACAATGGGTCCTAATATCTATGAAAGATTTGCTAGAGTCATGGCTAGAATCACAGTTCAACGGGGAGCTCCTCTTGCTTTCCACATATTTCTGTTCAAGGAATATCACAGAGGGTCTATCAAATCTGAGGTCTTAGATCCTCTCTTGTCTGAGTGTGAAAGACACTTCCCCTCTGACTGGGAAGCACTATCACCTTGCTGCTTAGCAGTTGACGCTCTGAATCTCTCCCTGGCCAGATCCAACAAACCCTCTCTTTCTTCTGAAGAATTCATGGATCTCAACTCCATCAATTTGGTTCAGGATCCTTTTGCCATTTGGGTTGAGAGGTATAAAGTCTATGTACTCTTGAAGAAGGATCTACTGCAGTACAAGATTTTCTACCCTATATCTATTGACAAGTTTCTCCAGCATGCTAGCTTTGGGACCACTAGCTTGTATAGATCCTTCTTTGGCAAGGATGAGTATGCAAATTTCATTGAAGCTCAGAGGCAGCTCCACATCTAGAGACTCGTTCCTGATATGGGGCCATCTCACAAGATCCATTGGGATGCTTTCATAAATTACTTTGAAGAGCAGGAACTCCAGGCTTGGCCAATCATTACTCGCCATGCCTCTCTTTTGTCTCCTGCCTTCTACATTTCCGACCCCCATTAAGTAATCAAATCTGATACTTTGGCTCCCATTTATCTTTGTCTATCTCCATTTTCTCTTCTATCTATTTAGTTCTTTTTAGTTAATGACAAAAAGGGGGAGAAATTATTATGAAAGACATACCCTAAAATTTAAATTAAACAAATTTCAATTCTTTCTATGTATGCAATTTTCTATGTTTTGTCATCACCAAAAAGGGGGAGATTGGTGATCAGTCCATCTCCATATAAAATATATCATGAATTATATATGTAGTTTTTGATGATTAACAAAACCTTGAAAAGTATTTTCTAACAACTGTTTCTAAAGTTTATCCACAGGAAATAAATCTAGAATAACTATAAGTTATCCTTACACACTGCTATCTGAAAGTTCAATGCATATGCTTTTTTTCTAAGTACACATCGATTTCCTTTATAGAAACAATGATTAGATCACCATAATGATTCTGTAAGTCACTTAAACAAGATTTCATAAGTAAAAAAATGATTTCCATCTCATAACGATTTCATAATAAGGAAACGATTCGATCGAAAACAACGATTTCGGTCTCACAACGATTTCATAAGCAAAATAATGATTTCCATCTCATAAAAATTTCATAATAAGACAACGATTCGATCGCAAATAATGATTTCGGTCTCACAAAGATTTCGTAAGTAAAATAATGATTTCCTTTCACTTAAACAACGATTTGATCGAAACAACAATTTTCTTTCACTAAAATAACGATTTGATCACAACAATGATTTGCTTTTACTTAAAGAACGATTTGATCGCAACAATGATTTGCTTTCACTTGAAGAACGACTTGATCGGAACAACGATTTGCTTTCACTTAAATAACGATTTGATCACAACAACGATTTACTTTCACTTAAAGAACGATTTGATCGCAACAACGATTTGCTTTCACTTAAAGAAAGATTTGATCGCAACACAAATTTGCCTACTTAAACAACGATTCGGTAACAACAACGATTTCATTATAGAAACAACGATTCGGTTGCTACAAACGATTTGGTCGCTACAACAACTCTGTTTCACTCAAACAACGATTCGGTTGCTACAACGATTTCATCTCTACAATGACCTCCTATGAAACAACGATTTTATTGAAACACGATTTCATCTCCTCATCGTTTCTGTTAAGTAACGACTTTGTACAGAACATCGATTTCATTATATTAATACATGGATTATGTTCACATCGACTTGGTTTCAACATGGATTACATTCTCACATGATTGTATCATCGATTTGACATCAATATCATTTCCATACAGAATGTTCTTTACTTTCAAATAAATTTATATAGATTTTCAACAGTCTTGCTTTATCTTCTTATTTAAGAATCATTCCTTATAATGTTCAAAACTCTGTGGATTTCAAAAAGCCTTCTCGCGCATCATACTGTATCCTAAGATCTTGATCATTTATTGTAATAGTACAATATTTCCACATGATATATCCTTACTTACCTCACTTGTCACATAAAGTCTTGCTTTATGTGATGACAGAATAACATTTTCTTTTTAGTGTATCTTGATATTGCATGACTACTAATGTTTACTGACAATTTAGACAATGAGAAGTTGTCTAGATGTCAGCATTTATTGTATGCAGGGCTTTTGTAGAAACACACGTCAAAGATGGTGCTGTCAACCTGACAAAAGGATAGAAGATTTAGACAATCTTTCCTTGAAGGTGTATGTGTCAATCCAAGCATTAATGGCTGCAGGCTCACTTGCTCTATGCTTTGGACTAGTCTCTCTAACGTGCATGAAGCTATGAGACAACGAATATTTCAACGGATACCACAACAGTCAAAATATTTCAAAGACGATAAATAGAAGACTGGTGACTCCAAGAAGATAGTTAGACAGTTCGAACTCTTGAACCCTTGTGAATCTAGAAACTCCAGTCACCTGAAGAACAACAGAGCCAGCTCGTCCAATCCAATTTTTCTGTAGCTCTTAGCTCTCTATGAGAATAGTGCATTGCCTTTTGAGAGCTTGCGTAGATCTGAGAGAGAGTCCACTTTGTAATCATCTTGTGCCTCTGAGACTTTGCCTCAGATCAAGCAAGTGATTATAAGCTTGGTCTTGGGGCCTCCCTCTTACAACACATTCTTTGTAGTTGATCCTCTTCTGGTGTGAAGAAAAGACCTGTTGTTGAACAGGTGGTTGTTTCCCTTTGATAAGAAGGAAGGCTTGTTTGATACAGGTGGTGTTGTACCTCCTCGGGTTGAGAAGAGAAGGCCAGCTGTGGCTGGATGTGTAAGTGTCCTGAAGGGGGACTGTACCCTTGTATAGTGGAATCCCAAGTTGTTGCTTGGGGACTGGACGTAGGACTCCTTGGGATATGAGATCCGAACCAGGATAAAATTTCCTATTATTTGTGTGATTGTTCTCCTTGTGTTGATTAATACTAATCTAACTATCGATCTTAGTGTTGTTTGTCTAGTGTTTTATTTACAAGAAAGAATTTTCAGTAATCCATTCACCCCCCCCCCCTCAGGGCTTGCTATCTGGGCAACATTTGTCATCAACAAAAAGAGGGAGAATGTTGAGCACTTATTTGTACACATTTTGGTAAGCATTACTTATTGTTTTGAGTATGATAACATCCTATTTTATTCAATTAACAATCCATGATTAGAATTACTTGTAGCCTAGATTTCGTTTTGTTGTCGACAGATCTATCTTAGTTGTCAATAAATTTCTCTTGTGTGTCGACACATGTTTTCTATCTTTCGACATATGATTTACTTCAAAGCGAATATTTTTTAAGGGAATGTACCTTGTCTTGTTAGTAAAGAACCTTTGTTGTTATTATCTCTTAAACTGACAAATCATTTAGCATTGTTTTTAAGTAAGTATTTTTGTAGCTAACTTATGCGTGCCAAAAGTAAAATAAATCTACTTTTAGATGCATGTCAGATCTTAGACCAATAAGGATACATACTTTTCTAGGATAGAAAATTGTCAGTATTGCTTTACATGTTAATCCTTATGTCCAACATATTATCTGCTACCTTTCTGACCTCAAGAAGAAGAAAGTATTTTGCATGGTTTCAGTGCATGCAGGTATCCAACGTGTCTTGATAAAAAACTGTGCCAGATATCCCTAATAGAAACTGTAGCAACACGGAAAATTTAGTATTTAAAAATTTGAAATAATAATAGAAACATATATACCATTATCTTATGTGTATAACACATCTAAAAATTTCGTGAAAATTATAAATCAACCCCAAATATTATCCCTAGTGTTCCACAAAGGAATTCGTGCAACGAAAAGTCCGATTGGCCAAGCGTACGTCACAACGTGATTAATTATCCAATTTAGAAACTAAGTCGGAAAACCGTTAGTATGGAAAGATAATGCACCCATAATTAAATGAACCTGTCGAAGAGACTTCCAACGTCATGTAATGATGACCCATTAAGAAAATTGGACCAATGGACCTCTCATAGTCCATAAATAAAATCAAGTAAGAAAAATAAAATCCCAAAAGATAAATTCCAATAACTAATGGGTTTTGTTAAATGGACCATATAAGAATTATTGGGCCCAAATAAGGATTTTTAAAGAGAATAATAGGAAAATAATCTAAATTCACAACATAATTATTACCTAACTAGAAAAGGGATATTAAATAAGATAACTAGTTTGGGTTGGAATTGAATTCCTAAACCTACCCTAATAGGATGGCCACAATTTAACTCCCATCCTAACCCAAATAGGAGTGGAAAGCTTGAAGGAGGTTAAGAAATAGGAAATCTCGGAATTAATAGGAGTTAGAGTCCTATTAGGAAATAACAACCTAACAAGCATAAATACTCTCCTAAAACCCCCATGGCCAGCCCTAGCTCATTGCCAAGGGTTGCTGGACCTCAGGAGAGGCCAAGGAGGAGGAGAATTCGTGGGGAGAGGTTCTCTTAAGCTTCTACCCGAATTCATCAAGTTCTAGCCCTAGAAGAGGATAACGACCAAAGGTAGGCATTCTCACAAGCTAAAATCGTAAAACTTCATTTGTAGGTTGATCCAATCATCAGGATCAAAAGCCCTCTGATCTCATATTTTTCCATCGAGCCTATATTTTCTTCTTGATTTTTCATATTTTGTAACTAGCATGAGCTCGACCCTTCATCTTAAGTCTTGTTCTCCTTGTATACTCAACCCCATGCCACGAGATTTTTACTAGAGGAACTGATTCATGTTAGGCATCTTTTTCCACTAAAAGCCCTAATTTTCATCAACACTACATTGTGAATTAATTCTTTTACCCTAATTGCGTACTGTTCCATGTTCTTCATGAAGTATCATGATTAAACCATGCTGAAACCATGCTTGTTTTCAAATTCCTATTTACTGGAAGTACCCTTGCATGTCTAGAGTTGTTTAAAATTTGTTTTATGATTTTTCATCGACTGTACAATTAGTTATGATTTTATGAACGACCCTATTTCAAAAGATAGAATGTTGGCCTGCAATCTGAGGCTCTGCCCTTTCCCTGTTGGACTCAGACGTAGGACCTAAGAACGCGACGGCTCGATAGGCCGCATTCTCAGGGCTATCGTGACAGCATCTCCCGTCACGATCTGATCGTGACAGGATACCCCATCGCGATTTGCCTGCTCGATCTGACGAGCCCGTCGCGACCCTGAAACGACCCCGTCGCAATCTGCCTGCCCGAACTGACAAGGCCGTCGCGTTCTGTACAAGACCGCGTCGTGAACTATTCTGACCCTGTCACGACCCTTACAAGGGTCCATCGCGATCTCAGCTTTTTGCATGAAAACCCACCTTTTTGCAAGTTTTTTGTTATACAGTCACCCCATGTCCTATTACTGTCTTGTACACAGAAAAAATGAAGTTGTAATTATTTAATATATTTTAATTAATTCAAGTTAATCACATGATCTATCTTGTTCATGATTTTCTCATAACACTTGCAAACACTTTGAACAATCCAAATATGGCTTAACTTAGCATGTAAATATATCATAATACATCTGCTAATTTATGTAACTAAATTGCCATATTTTTAATAAACTTGTCTACGTTTTCTCGCGTTGTTTTGGGAACACCGATACCAACGCTCCACTATTCTAGAATTTCTCTAGAACGTCGAGCACTTGTTTCTATATACACACTTTCTCTTGACTTGGACGAACTCTCCGTCGGATACTCCTTCTTGCCGGACTAGTAAGTCTTTGTTCAAGACCTCCGTATGTCTCCTCTATCCATGGATTCCCACATGGTCGACGAGCCGGTTGTACCCTAACACCTATGATACCCTTTATGGATCACAACATGATCCAAACGGCTACTAGAAGTTTGCTCTTATCTTGAATCACGCCGGACCTCTGGACCTGTGCTTAACATGGCCAGCGGTAGGGTCATGAGTTCCACCTGACTGCCAACACCAAGTGTGCGTGTTGTACAACTGTTACTATCGCCTTCTACTCAAAGTGTTACGTGCATTGTCCCTTAGCTCTCATCTATACCCTACTCGCTCATCTATTCACATTCACTCTACTATCTCATCTATTCATCTGGTGCTCTTATCTATTTCTAGGTACTCTCAATGGCCATTAATTTATTGTCTAAAGATAAACAACATGACCAATGCCAGCGCAATAGGGCTCGATCTGGACCTGGGGAGAGCGCCCGAAAGTGCCATTTACACACGGGAGTTAAATGATCAGGATGTCGGCATTACATCCATGTGCCATGCTATCAAGATTAATCTAAGACAATCACACAAAGTGCTATCTTCTCTCGATGTCTTTAACAAAACAAAGTGCTATATTTTCTCAATGTCTATTGACGACAAAAGTGCTATATTTTCTGTCAGCTAACTACAGATAACTAAAGTGCCATTTCTATCTCGATTGATGGAAGTTAATCAAAAGTGCTATACTATTTTGATTGATATGAAAATCAATCAATGTGCAATTTACTCTCTATTGGCCAACTACTTTCTTCTCTCCTTGCTATACATGTTGCTTGCTATTATTTGGCGTTGATGTTATTTGCTATCGTGTTGTTATCATTTCTATCGTGACTTGACTTTAATCATCGTGCTATACTTGATTCATCTGCCATCTAAACCATGTTACTGGTGCTACTACTTTCTCGACTTTACATGACTTGTTCTATCATTAGTTACTATGCCTTTTAAAGCACTAATTATTTAAAGTCTGCTTGATCCTTAGATTTAAGTCCTACTGGGCGTTATCGCTTACCCTTCGTTATTTTTTATTGTGTCTCAGTAAGATAGACGATGACGTTGTACACACCAATGGGACAGAACCCGAGTGATGGGTGACCCGGAGTCAAATGACGAAGTTACCCTAGCGCAATTGGAGTCTAGTAGTTATTACTTTAGATTTTCTCTTCATATGTAATGATGTCATTGAGCCCTATGTATTGGCTCCGAATTAGTGGTTGTAATAGTCTTAGTGATTTTATAATGAATGAAGAGTTTATTCCAATTATTATTCGTTTGATGCTCTGAATCACTCAACTGTTGTACATTTTTGTCTACTATGTACTTTGCTCACGTCTCCCCGATTTATTCCACTGCTAAATTGGCGGGGCGTGACAGTTGGTATCAGAGCCTAGGATGTCTTAATTGGATATCTTAGGTTTAAGATGTTCTAGGATGTCCTCATTGGATCTCTTAGGTATAGGGTGTTCTAGGAAGAACTGCCATGACATGTGTCTAAGCCAACCACCATACCTATGTGAGGATTGGGTAGAACCATGGTTAAGATCTGAATACACTCGTCTATACATATGTATGAATTTAATATTACTTTAGCATCCTAATGCCAACTTTATTCTTGAAGTGACTCTCAATGGACGTCGACATGGGATCAACCCAGAGGCTAGTTCTGGCATGTCAGCAAGCCGCTCAACTGCTAGAAAGAGCTATGGAAGCGACTAAGGAGATTAAAAAGGAGACCAATCAGAATGGGAAGAGAAGATGTAACCATGGCAAGAAGGCCATTCAACAAGTGAATCGTAACAATGAGATCATCTGCCTTCATTGTCACAAGCCAGGTCATGTGCCAAGGAGTGTTGGCGAAAAATTGGTGCATGCCTACGTTGTGGCAGCTCGGGCATCAGCTGCGAGACTGTCCACTCTTGGAAGGATCAGCTACTTGTGTGGAAATCTCAATTCTATGACAAAAGGGAAGAAACCAACAATGGTAAGGGTATAATGAAGAATAAGAAGAAGGTGTTGAAAATGGAACATGATACTAAATGAGGAGATATAGTAAATAGCAAGAGAAGGAACGGGGAAGTGGAGCGGAAGGAAGGCTGTGAATTTTGTGAAAGGCCAGGCACCAGATTGATAACTGTTGGAAGAAATTGGGCAAGTGCTTGCGATGTGGAAGTCAATAACATCGAGTCATCGATTGTCCAATAAGAAGAACCAAACTCCATGCCAAGGACGATTACAAGCCAATGAAGATGGACAAGGTATCACCAATAAACCCTTAGTTAATTTCCTACTATTCTCACGATAGTAAAGTCTAAGGGGGGGTGGAATGAAATATTCAGAGTAAATGGTAATTGTATCATATCATATGATTTGGGGACCAATTTTTTTTAAGTGGGGGAGGATGTAGCAACCCGAAAAATTCAGTATTTAAAAATTCGAAATAATAATAGAAACATACATACCATTATCGTATGTGCAAGAACACATCTAAAAATTCCGTAAAAATTATAAATCAACCCCAAATATTATCCCTAGTGTTCCATGAAGGAATTCGTGCAACGAAAAGTCCGATTGGCCAACCGTACGTCACAACATGACTAATTATCCAAATTTGGAAACTAAGTCGGAAAACCGTTAGTACGGAAAGATAACGCACCCATAAATTAAACGAACCTGTCGAAGAGACTTCCAACGTCATGTAATGATGAACCATTAAGAAAATTGGACCAATGGACCTCTCATAGTCCATAAATAAAATCAAGTAAAAAATATAATAAAATCCGTAACTCTATTATTCCCTAATTAAAAAGGGAATCCAAACGATAAATTCCAATAACTAATGAGTTTTTTTAAATGGACCATATAAGATTTATTGGGCCAAAATGAGGATTTTTAAAGAAAATAATATGAAAATACTCTAAATTTGCAACTTAATTATTACCAAAATAGAAAAGGGATATTAAATAAGTAAGATAGCTAGTTTGGGTTGGAATTGGATTCCTAAACCTACCCTAATATGTTGGCCAGGAATTTAACTCCCATCCTAACCCAAATAGGAAGTGGAAAGCTTGGAAGGAGGTTAAGAAATAGGAAATCTCGGAATTAAATAGGAGTTAGAGTCCTATTAGGAAATAACAACCCAACAAGCATAAATACTCTCCTTAAACCCCCATGGCCGACCCTAGCTCATTGCCAAGGGTGCAGGACCCAGAGGAGAGGCCAAGGAGGAGGAGAATTCGTGGGGAGAGGATCTCTTAAAGCTTCTACCCGATTCTTCAAATTCTAGCCCTAGAAGAGGAAAACGACAAAGGTAGGCATTCTCACAAACTAAAATCAGAAGACTTTGTTTGTAGGTTGATCTCTATCATCAGAATCAAATGCCCTCTAATCTCATATTTTTCCATCGAGCCTATATTTTCTTCCTGATTTTTCATATTCTGCAACTAGCAGGACCCGACCTTCATCTTAAATATTGTTCTCCTGTATACTCAACCCCATGCCATGAGATTTTTACTGGAGGAATTGATTCATGTTAGGCATCTTTTGCCCTTGAAAGCCCTAATTTTCATCCACCATACATCGTGAATTAATTCCTTTACCCTAATTGTGTACTGTTCCATATTCTTCGTGAAGTATCATGATTAAACCATGTTTTTTTCAAATTCCTATTTATTGGAAGTACCCTTGCATGTCTAGAGTCGTTTAAAATTTGTTTCATGTTTTTTAATCGACTATACAATTAGTTATGATTTTATGAACGACCATGTGTCAAAAGATAGAATGTTGGACTGCAATCCGAGGCTCTGCCCTTTCCCTGTCGGACTCAGGCGCAGGACCTGAGAATGTGACTGCCGATAGGCCGCGTTCTCAGAGCTGTTGTGATAGCATCTCCCATCGCGATTCGATCGTGACAGGATACCCTATCGCGATCTGCCTGCCCGATCTGACGAGCCCGTCACAACCATCAAACGACCCCTTCGCAATCTGCCTGCCCGAATCGACAAGGCCGTCGCATTTTGTACAAGACCCCATCACGATGTATTCTGACCCTATCACAACCCTTACAAGGGTCCGTCACAATCTCAGCTTTTTGCATAAAACACACCTTTTTGCAAGTTTTATTGTTATACAGTCACCCCATGTCTTAACTATCTGTACACAGAAAAAACAAAGTTGTAATTATTGAATATGTTTTAATTAATTCAAGTTAATCACATGATCTATCTTGTCCATGATTTTCTCATAACACTTGCACACACTTTGAACCATCCAAATATGGCTTAACTTGGCATGTAAATATATCATAATACATCTGGTATTTTATGTACATAATTACCATATTTTTAATAGACTTGTCTACATTTTCTCGCGTTGTTTTGGGAACACCGATATCGACGCTCCACTGTTCTAGAATTCCTCTAGAACGTCGAGCACTTGTTTCTATATACATACTTTCTCTTGACTTGGATGAACTCTCCGTCGGATACTCCTTCTGCCGGACTAGTAAGTCTTTGTTCAAGACCTCTGTAAGTCTCCTCTGTCCATGGATTCCCACATGGTCGATGAGCCGGTTGTACCCTAATACCTATGATACCCTTTCGGGATCAACATGATCCAACCGGCTACTAGAAGTTCGCTCTTATCTTGAATCAAGTCGGACCTCTGGACCTGTGCTTAACATGGCCAGCGGTAGGGTCGTGAGTTCGACCTAACTGCCAAGTCCAAGTGCGCGTGTTGTGCAACTGTTACTATCGTCTGCTACTCGAAGTGTTACGTGCATTGTCCCTTAGCTCTCATCTATACTCTACTCGCGCATCTATTCACGTTCACTCTACTATCTCGTCTATTCATCTAGTGCTCTTATCTATTTCTTGGTACTCTCAATTGGCCATTAATTGATTGTCTAAAGATAAATAACATGACCATGCCAGCGTAATAGGGCCCGATCTGGTCCTGGGGAGAGTGCCCGAAAGTGCCATTTGCCTGCGGGAGTTAAATGATCAGGATGTCGGCATTACATCCAAGTGCCATACTATTAAGATTAATCTAAGACAATCAACACAAAGTGCTATATTCTCTCGATGTCTTTGAAAAAACAAAGTGCTACATTTTCTCGATGTCTATTGACGACCAGAATGCTATATTTTCTCTCGGCTATCTACGGATAACCAAAGTGCCATTACTATCTCGGTTAACGGAAGTTAATCAAAAGTGCTATACTATTTCGATTGATAAGAAAATCAATCAAAGTGAAATTTACTCTCTTTATGTCCTACTACTTTCTTCTCTCCTTGCTATACATGTTGCTTGCTATTATTTGACGTTGACGTTTTTGCTATCATCTTCTTATCATTCTATTTGGGCTTGACTTTAATCATCGTGCTATACTTGATTCATCTACTATCTGACCATGTTACTGGTGCTATTACTTTTTCGACTTTACATGACTTGTTCTATCTTTAGTTATTCTGCCTTTTAAAGCACTAATTATTTAAAGCCTGCTTGATCCTGAGATTTAAGCCCTAATGGGCGTTATCGCTCACCCTTCGTTATTTGTTATTGTGTCTCAGGTAAGATAGACGATGACGTTGTACACACCAATGGGACAGGACCCAAGTGATGAGTGACCCAGAGTCAAATGACGAAGTTACCCTAGCACAATTGGAGTCTAGTAGTTATTACTTTAGATTTCCTTGTCATATGTAATGATGTCATTGAGCCCTACGTATTAGCTCTGAATTAGTGGTTGAAATAGTCTTAGTGATTTTATAATGAATGAAGAGTTTAATCCAATTATTGTTTGTTTGATGCTCTGAATCACTCAACTATTGTACATTTTTCTCTACTATGTACTTTGCTCACATCTCCCGGATTAATTCCGCTACTAAATTGGTAGGGCGCGACAGAAACAAAGATGATCGTTAGACAGAAGACTTGTAAACGTTACTCTCAAGCCATCCTCTCAAAATCAAACGTTCACATTTATAATGGCTAGATTCAAACGGAATAACTTAAGACATTGAAGACTGGAAAGTCTATATAAAGCTGCCGAAGCCCTTAAAGAAGATACGTATACATAGATATACGAAGATAGAACATATAGAGATATATACACTTGCACATAGAAGATTACATGTGAAGAAACCAAGCTCATTTATTCAAGCCTTCAACTAGTCTTCAGCCATGTGGACACTCCTTTGATTATTCTTCCAGTCCACAAATAGTCATAAAGAGAAGATTGATTCCTAGTTCCATCATTCTAAGCTCTCTTTCTATATGTGCTTGCTCATTCTCTTAGCAGTACCTGTTGTGCAACCATCAGTGTTTGTAACCTGTAGGGGGTTTTTTCCTTATTGTTCCCCTTTTGTAAAAAGGATGACCTACTTGTTGTACGAGGTTGTTGTGCCTCTTTGGTGGAAAGGAGGGCCTACTTGTTGTAGGAGGTTATATGCCCTTTTGGTGAAGGGAAGACTTTCTTAGGAGTAAGTGGCGTATGCCCCTCTTTCAAGGGAAGACCAAAGTTGCTTGGTGGTTGGTGGAAAATCCCAAGAGCTGCTTGGGGACTGGATGTAGGACTCCTGCTTGGAAGGAGATCTGAACCAGCATAAATCCTTGTCTTTTCTGTGTGATTGCTTCCACTACTCTTACTTCTATTCATACATCGCACTGACTGCTAACAATGCCTTGAGTATTTTCATATCAAATTATTATTTGTAGATCGTTTGAAAGATAGTCCTATTCATACCCCTCTAGGACATCTCAACTCCATTTCGATCTAACAAAATGGTGTTCACATATCTTTCTTCATCTCCTTACATGTATTCCATACCTGGTGTCATCAATTCTATCTTCTATAGCTGTACATACCATAAAATATCTTCTTGTCAGTCATAGGTGTCTGCAAAATGATATGTACATTTTTGCCTTTCTGGTTAGATTCAACATTGCTTAATAAAAAGTAATATACATATTGTCTTAGTAAGACATGGTCTAAATCTCATATTTGAAGTCCCAAGAAATGCATTTAATGCTCTTTTGAATTTCTAAAATTGTTTCATGAAAGCTTATGGTTCATCAAATAGAATAAAATATTTATTTACTTTCTAAACATGATGTTCATTTGAATTAAAAAAGAAATGAACAAATGTATAACTAGTAAGATCAATATACTTGTACTCAAGATTCTTTTAAGAATGTTCATTTTTCTATTCAATAGGAATATATAAGCAGCTTCATAGAATATTCATTATTAAGCATGCATGGCATCAAATAGTTCTTCAATTTTTTTACTCCTAAAAGAAATGACATTATGAGCGTAGGAATATTAGCAGGATATAAGAAATCAACAAAATATTATGTAGATAATTAGAAAATAAAATTTAAAAAGATATGGGAGAGATTATGGCATATAATAACTTTATTATGATATAAAAATATATCAAGAAATAATAAAACAACAATCTACCTGATTTATGCATAGGGGTGTCCATTGGGCCAGGCTGGCTCCAAGGCCCGGAAGCCCAGCTCGGTTTTTTTGACAGTCCTCATCGTTCAAACCTGTTAACTCAATAACGAGCTTGATCTGACTCCGCCTCCTACGAATAGTCCAATGCCTCGAAACGGATATCAACACACATGTCCGTGAAAATATAAAGGAATACATTAAACACATATAAGATTGTGCATCTCACATATATTCACATGACTATTACATAGCCATATTCCCTGGGATAAGGGCAGTTTCTGATCAAATGACCTAGCTGATCACAATTGTAGCATCTATAGCCTGGAGAAACCACAGGCTGCCTCGCTGTGCTTTGCTGAGACTCTTTGACCTCCGGCCTGAAGCCTCGACCTTGCTGAAAAGTTGGATGCATGCTGCCTCCTCGACCTCGAAATATTTTCTTCAACTTTGAGTCGCACTTGCTGAATCCTGATGATGATGGTCTTGCTGGTGCCTTTCCGTCGCTAATTCCTAGAGATCGCTGTGGCAGTCGAAACTACCTGACTCTCCTAGCTGACGAACCTGTACAAACCTCTCTAGTGCAGCTGCTTGCTGTGCCGCCTCCTCCACTGTCATGTACATAAAGGGAACTACTGTTGTCTGCAACTCTGGCTGCAATCCGCGGATGAAATATTCTACCATCATAGCATTGTCGGCAACCACATAGGAGGCATATTTGCTCAACGCCATGAACCTCATCCTTTATTCCAGTATTGACAAATTACCTTGCTGCAATGTTCTAAAGTTCCCTTTTTGTCTGTTAAATCTGGATCAGAAAGAAAATATCATTGAATAATCCCAGGAATTTTGGCCAAGTAATAGAATCTTCTGTTCTGCCTGCAAATACTATCTACATTTTTAGCCTCCACCACTCTTGAGAAAAACCTCGCAACTGGTAGGTAGCTAGAATCACCATGTCTGCCTGAGGACATCTCGTTGTAATAAAACCCACTCTATCTTGTGCACCCATGTTCCGCTGTGTCTAGATTTGGACCTCTTGTATATGTGTGTGGCTGCAATCTCAAGAACCTTTCCACTAACATTGTAGACTAATCTGTGCCAGCTAGTCGTACTGGCACTGCTGGAGTTACTGGCGCAACAAGTGGTACCTCTATTCCTGGCGGTGGTGGTGGTGCTACTGGCACTGGTACCGCCTCTTCAACAAGCTGAGCTGCTACTACGGCTGGCCGAACCGGACCCTGCTGATCTAGCCTTGTCCAAATTTTTGTAATACTCTCCCATAATCTTTCAAATAGTTGATGTGCAGTCTCTTCTGGCTCGTCTCCACCACCTCCCGAATCTCTCCTATCAGCCATTTCAAATCATGCACATGCAACATTCCAAACCACACAACATACTAACAAATCAATACGAAACCAGGGTCAACTACCAGCAGTGGACTAGTGTAGATATCAGACTATGTAAATCTCAATATTCCTTCATATTTACATGGACCTTACTCTGATACCAACTATGACAGTCCTCGTCGTTCTAACCCATTAACTCAATAATGAGCTTGATCCGACTCCGCCTCTCGCGAATAGGGCAATGCCTCGCAAGGGATATCAACACACATGTCTGTGAAAAGATAAAGGAATACATTAAACACATATAAGATTGCACATCTCACATATATTCACATGATTATTACATAGCCAGTTCTTAACAAAAGTCAAGTACAGTGTACAACAGCTTAGGCATACCTCGAGGTACAATGGAAAGAGAATTACATTGCTGGAGGAGTAGACACAACTCTGCTGCGGTGCAGCTCTGAACTAGAAGAAGGACGGGAACCATCCTACTTTCCCTCACCTGAAAGGAGTAGGGGTGAGCCTCACAAGTCATTGGCTCAGTAGGGAAACTCCCTCAAAATCCAAAACAACACAAGTACTGGAGAAGCAGAGTAAAAACATTTATTTAAACAATTAACTAAACTAGCTAAGCATGATGCCACAACTGTAATTAAATAAGCATGATTGCAGCCAGAGTTGCAGACAACAGTAGTTCCCCTTATGTGCAGGACGGTGGAGGAGTCGGTGTAGCGGGCAGCTGCACTAGAGAGGTTTGTACAAGTTCGTCAGCTAGGGGAGTCGTGTAGTTTTTGCCTGCCACATCGATCTCCAAGAATTAGCAAAGGAAAGGCACCAGCAGGACCATCATCTTTAAAATTCAGCAAGTAGGGCTTAAAGCTGAAGAAAGTATTTCGAGGTCGAGGAGACTTTTAAGCAGGGTCGAGGCTTCAGGCCGGAGGTCAAAGAGTCTCAACAGAGCACAACGAGGCAGCCTGTGGTTCTTCCAGGCTATAGATGCTACAATTGTGATCAACCAGAGCATTTGATCAGAAATTGCCCTTATCCTAGAGAATATGGCTATGGTAGAGCAATATAGCGGCAACAGCAGTCACAACAGCCACCAGCAGAGCGAGGTAGAGGGCCACCTTTTCAGTGAGGTCGAGGGTGGGTTATGGCTATAACTCGGGCGCAGGAAGAGGCTTCTAACTTGATTGAAGGTATATTACCTATTTATGAATTTTCTTCAAGAATTTTGATAGATCCAAGTGCAACACACTCTTTTCTTTTCAAAGATTTTCTGGATGGTATGGTTACTCGTTAGAGGAAAGGCAGTGTGAGTTGGTGGTAGAGGTTCCCTCAGGTGGATATATGCTTACTTCTTGTTATTTAGATGAGGTTCCAATAGTAATTCAAGGGAAGCAGTTGCCAGTCAAGTTATATGCTTTACAGTTGAAAGATTGTAATGTGATTCTGGGTATAAATTGGTTGGAAGCTTATGGGGTAGTAGTAGATTGTAAAAAGAAAAGAGTCAAATTTAGCCATTCCAATGGAATAGAGTTTGAATTACCAGGTATGCCATTTTACACTCCAAAGCTTATTATTTCAGCACTTAGAGCTAGGAAGTTACTTAATGCAGGTTGTGTGACATATTTGGCTTCAGTGAGTTTAGTTGAGTCTGATAAATCTATGGACACTGTTTCAGTAGTTAAAGAATTTGCAGATGTATTCCCTAATGATTTACCAGGATTATCCCCACATAGAGAGGTGGACTTTACATTAGAACTACAACCAAGATGTATGTCGATCTCCAAGACACCATATAGGATGGCACTGACATAATTAAAAGAGTTGAAAAAGTAATTGAAGGAATTGTTGGAGAATGGTTTTATCAGGTCAAGTCATTTATCATGGGGAGCTCCAATTTTTTTTGTAGGAAAGAAAGATGGTATTTTTAGAATGTGCATTGATTATCGTCAATTGAATAAGGTCACCATCAAGAACAAGTATCTGTTGCCAAAAATAGATGATTTATTTGATCAGTTGCAATCAACAAGGGTGTTCTCCAAGATTGATTTAAGGTAAGGATATCATCAGCTGAGGATTAGAGAGGAAGATATTGATAAGACAACATTCAGAACAAGGTATGGGCACTATGAGTTTGTAGTTATGACATTCCGGTTGACTAATGCACTGGCAACATTTATAAATCTGATAAACATAATATTTCATCCATATTTAGATACGTTTATTGTGGTTTTTATAGATAATATACTAGTATGCTCAGCAACAAGGGAAGAACATGCAGTACACTTGAAGATTACTTGTAGACTGTAAGAGAACATCAGTTGTATGCTAAATTCAGTAAATGTGAGTTCTAGTTGCGAGAGATTCAGTTTTTGGGGCATGTAATTTCTGATAAAGTTATAGCAGTAGACCCCGCCAAGGTTGAGGCATTGATGAAATTGGAGGAACCTAAAACAATTACAGAAATCAGGAGTTTCCTTGGGTTGGCAGGTTACTACAGGCATTTTATTCAAGATTTCTCCAAGATTGTAGCACCCATGACAATATTAACCAGAAAGGGCACCATTTATATGGTTAGCCAACTATCGTAGAAGCTTTATGAAATTAAAGAAAAGACTCACTACAGCATCGATATTGACATTACCATCAGGCAGTGGAGGGTTTGCACTTTATACAGATGCTTCTAGGAGGGGACTTGGTGCAGTATTAATGCAGCATGGTAAGGTTGTAGCTTATGCATCCAGTCAATTGAAGGGACATGAAGAGAACTACCCTACTCATGATTTAGAGTTACAAGCAGTGGTTTTTGCTCTAAAATTGTGGAGGCACTATCCGTATGGTGAGAGGTTCGAAATTTTTATTGATCATAAGAGCCTGAAGTATATTTTTTCTCAAAGGGATCTAAATCTCAAGCACCATAGATGGATAGAGTACTTAAAAGATTATGATTTAAATTTGGCCTATCATCTAGGTAATGCAAATGTGGTTATAGATGCACTAAGCAGAAAAGTTGTACTAAGCCAAATGATGATAAGAGAGTGGAAATTGTATGAAGATGTGGCAGAGAATTGCTTGTATATTCCTAACAGTCAGCGGCGAGCAATTTGGCCAGCAGTATAGTAGAACCATCCGTATATTGGCAGATTGTCAAAGCTCAAAGAACAGATGAAAGCTTAGCTAAAATTGTGAAAATAGAAGGTGTCACTATTGATAATGATTGTGTGGTAAGGTTCAGAAGTAGATTATATGTTCCAAGGGAAGCAGAGGTAAAGCAAAGAGTATTGGAAGAAGCACATAAATCTAAATATTCTATCCATCCAAGCAGCACAAAAATGTACCAAGACATGAAGAAGCATTTCGGTGGCTGCACATGAAGAAAGAAATTGCAGAATTTATCACTAGATGTGTGATTTGTCAACAGGTAAAAGTAGAACATCAAAGGCTAGGAGGGTTGTTACAGCCATTGTCGATTCCACAATGGAAATGGGATGACATTGCTATGGACTTTGTGGTAGGTTTTCCTAGGACAACGTCAGGACACAATGGCATCTGGGTATTTGTTGACAGATTGACTAAGGTGTGCAGATTACTAGCAGTGAGTATGTCATGGACAGTGGATAGGTTGGCTAGATTATATGTAGACAGAATTGTACCATTGCATGGTATTCCGGTAACAATTGTTTCAAATAGAGATCCGAGATTCACATCTAGATTCTGGAGAAGTTTGCAACGAGTGGTTGGCACTGAGTTGAGGTATTGCTCAGCATATCACCCTCAGAGAGATGGACAAACTGAATAGACCATTCAAACAATTCAAGACATGTTGGGAGCTTGTTTCTTAGTATGGAGAGGTAGCTGAGAGCATCATCTGGGTATGGTGAAATTTGCCTACAATAACAGTTATCATACAAGTATAGGAATGGCACCACATGAGGCTTTATATGGAAGACCGTGTAGAACACCTCTAAATTGGCATGAAGTAGGAGAGAGGCAGGTTATTGGGCTAGACTTGATTTAGCAATGTGCATAAATGGTTAAATTCATAAAAGAGAAGCTTCAAATAGCTCAGAGCCGTCAAAAGAGTTATGTAGATACCAGATGAAGACCACTACAATTTGAAGTTGGAGATTATGTGTTCCTGAGCGTTTCACCCACTAAAGATGTTCTGAGGTTCAGTAAGAGAGGTAAATTAAGTCCAAGATATGTAGGTCCATTCCGAATTTTTGAAAGAATTAGGGAAACAGCATATAGAATAGAGCTTCCAGCAGACTTCACAGATGCACATGATGTGTTTCATGTCTCCATGTTAAGAAAATACATTTGAGATCCATCGCAGATAGTCAGCTACATCCGAGATGACTTGAAGCTTGACATGTCAATGCCAGAATATCTAGTATAGATTGTAGGGCAGAGAACACAGAAATTGAGGTGAAAGAAAGAAATAGAATTGGTAAAGGTCAGATGGGAGAATAGGCAGGGGGGAGAAGATACTTGGGAGTTGGCAGAGGAAATGCAAAAAACTTATCCATACTTGTTTAAGTAAGCTTTTAATTCTTTTTTGGTGATAGTATTATGCTTGTTCAAATGTGAATTATGTGTTAAGTTTTCCTTTTGGACTTCGAGGTCAAAATCTCTTTTTAGGTGATAGTAATGTAACGTCATGAATTTTTAGATTGTAATTTAATGCTTTTGGTGGCCAATGGTTGGCATATGGTGTCATCTGCAGATTGTTTGGGCATTGTGGGCCGAAAAGCTGGGCCCAAAATTCCCACTGGTTCACTGTCTGTGAACGCGAAGGAGGTGAATGTTGCATTCTTAACGCGACAGTTCTGGGTGTTGTTCACATTGCCTCTTCTTTGGGGTTGTTTGGCTACATGCCCGCCGCGTGGCACGCGCAGAGCAGCTGGCTGGCGTCAACGATGAGAAGCTCACAGCCTATACCGTCGCATTCTTATCGCGATAGCCAAGACCATCGCGTTCTTAACTATTTAGGGTTCAGAAGCTTAGGTCAACCAAATAGAGCCGAGGAAGCTCTGCTCGGCCAAGAGGAGTTTTTGTTGCGTGTTTAGGGCGATTTTGGTGCTAGGTGAAAGATATGCAAAATTATATAATATGGTAATCTAGAGGGGGTTGAATAGATTACCGTAAACTAGAACCACTATTGCCTTCTTTTCAATGGAACACAAACTTGTTGAAATCTTAACCAGATTCAGAATTAGTTCGACATGCAATTAGTGTGCTTGTTGTGAGCAGAACATGAACAGCCTATCTAACGTGTGTAGAATCAGCGTGCCTTCCAACCATCTATCGTGAAAACATGCAAACCACAGGACACGAAGATTGAAGGTGGTTCGGAGTACACAACTTGTGTATCCTACGTCCACGTCCACACACACATGCAGAAGGACTGCTTATGAGCGAGTTCAAACCACTACAACACACACAATCACGTTGTCTGATGTTAACACGATCAGAACAACATGACCCACCATGAATCAAGTACAAGAGACACTTGACCCACCAACCACACAACGAGTATGAAAAACGAGACAAGAAGAGTTCAGAGTTGTAGAATCAAATCCTAAGATGAACTTGAAGCGCGCGCATTGTTGATTGTGCAATTCCGTTGTCTAGAGTTCCTTGCACATATCAACAAGCTCACCTCCTCTAACTGTCTCACAGAATTAAAATCACAAAAGGAACTAGCACAATGGTGAGAACAGGTCATATCCACGAGAGAGGCAGAATAGAATTTGAATTAACTACTTTGACTTGAAATCTCTATCGACAATGCGTTTAAAGTGAATGTGGTAAATAACACTGATCAAATCCCTCACAACTTCTCAGCTCAAACTTAATAAAAGAACAAGTGAATTGAGAACCAAAAGTTGGTATCACTGTACCCTCACAGCTCGAGGGTCAAACAAGCAACAGAAAGCTTAACTAGAAATAATGAATCAATGTACCCCTATAGCGCAGGGGATGAACAATCAACATTCTCCAACTCTCCACAAACATCAATCATAATGAGACAATGAAGGAACGCAACCAAAATTAAAGTTGAGATCAACAAGAACTATAGGAATATCATATTACTGTACCAGAGATGATGACAAAATCAATAAAGAAAACATTACAAAAAAATTGGACAAACATCATGCTCCCAATCTGTCCAGGGTATAACACTAATGAACTAGAAAATTCAAATAACAATTGCACTAAATCACTCCAGAACATAAGAAATGGAAAACTGCTAAATCCTCCTCACAGCAGTACAGAAGAACAGTAGAAAATTCTCAAATCATCACAGAGCAGAAGAAGCAGAAGAAATCGCCCCGGGCAATCCTCTCGACTAACCAATTTATCTCATCCAAGAATAACGTAAAAGGAACCCTTCAGGTCTCAAATAGCACAAAAGCAATGGAATTAGCACAGAAGAAATGCCCAAAGAAATCTGAACTATGTGAACTTTTGGAATCCCTCTAGAAGATGTCGAACCCAGGAAGAAGCAATTACTAGATTGATCTCCCTCAGCACAACCAATCCATTCACACAAAAGACAGAAGAAATAGAAAACTCCAACGGAAGAAATGAAAAATTAAATTGGATCACAATCTCTCCAGGCCCTCTCTGCTGTTGCAGTGATCTCTGCTCAGAGCAAGAAGGAATTCCCCACAATGGAAATAAACTAAACTATCTCAACTGTCAAACAAGAACAAAGCCACAAACCTGAACTCCCAACCCTCTGGAATCCTCACAGACGGGAAGAAACAATGAAGCAGTTGAATTCAGAAGAACAAAAGAAAAACAGTAATTGTCATCCTCATAGTGGAGAGGAAGAAAACACATAATAAAATGGCAACTACATCCACTCCCCTGCAGTCGAACCATGAACTAGAAATTCCCAAAATACTTAACTGGCCAACCCCTTGGAATCCCAGACTCCAATCCTCACAAGTAGAGCAAAGATGATGAATCCCTTCCAGCAGCCCAATCACCATCTTCTGAAGTACACACCTCGGGATTCTTCAGATGCAGAGTATAAGTAGAAGCACCCCTGCTGCTGTGGATCTCCGGATGTTGGATTGAATTTAAAACACAGAGATGTGAACAATTCCACAGAGAGAGAAATAGCAGAAACTTGCACATAAGAAATATAACGAAAATTACTGAACTCATAAACTTGCACAGAAGAAAGGAAATGGAAATGTCGATTCTATCAACAATCTATAGAAGAAAGGAAGAAATTCTAGATGAAGAACAGAAGAATTTCTGAAATCTCGAATCCCCCAGAACCACTGCTCTGCTCTACAGAAATTTGAAAATGGCCCATTTTGTCTCCCTCTACAGCAGAAGCCAACAGAAATAAAAAAAAAAAAAAGAAATGGCAACTCTTCTGTCGAACCAAAGAACCAAAAGAAACCTCCAAAACTCCCAACTCGCTTCCTCACTGCTCTGCTCAAACAAAGAAAAATTACAGAAAAAAAGAAACTAGAAATCTAAAAAAAAAACCAACCAACCAACCAACCAACGCCCTGGAGAAGAGGACCTGAGGTCCTTATATAGGCTCCTCCCCGCTTCCAGGCGCCTCTGCACAGCGGCCTCACTTCCCGCCCAAATTTGCTTTGCACGGGTACTGCACACGAGCTCCAGCACCTCCAGCCGCTCGAGCCACCATCGCACACATCTGGCCACGTCAGCCGCCACCTCAGCTGCCATCTGCCAACTTGCCATCGCCTGCACTGCACGAAGCCCGCCAAACGCACCAGCAGATGTGCACGGGATGTGCAGCACCGCCAGCCCCTTGGTCCTGCTTCACACCAACCAGCTTCCATCACCGCATGCCACCTCAGATCTGCCTGGGCGCTGGTCCGCTTCCAGCTCAGCTCCACCATCGCACCCAAACCGCCATCGCACCTGGGCGCCTCAGCTCCTGACCTGGCCGGCCAGCTTCCAACGCAGCCGCACCGCCAACCCTCCATCTTGCCTCGCCGTGCACAGCACAACGCCAGCACCGCATGCCTCCAACACCTCCAGCCCAGCGCCACCTGAGCACCGAACCCAGCCAGATTTGCTGGCCTCCATCGCCATCGCCCTACACGCCCAGCAGCACACCCAACGCCAGATCTGGCCGCCTTCAGCCCTGGCCGCCCTGGCCTCTTCTTCTAGCTGCTTCCATCCACCTAATGGGTTAGAAAAGAAATGATAAGAAAGGGTTAAGTGGGGTATGTGGCTAGTTCTAGTTGGATGAGAGAAGGGTAAATGGTGTAATGGACCAAAAGTGGTGAAGGAACAATGATGGTGCAATGGACTTATGAAAGGGGGTATGTGGCATGATGGTGTTTAGACAAATTGTTTAACTAAGATTTATTTAAAATTTGATTATTTATAAACTAATATTTACAAGATAATAAGACCAAAAATTATTTATTTACGTTGTACTTATTAGTTAACTGAAAGACATCGTCTTTATTAAATGAAAATCTAACTAGTGTATTCTATCAAATTTATTTAATTAATATACTCAAAAAACCTATTAATGGATGATAAATGAGAATTAAAATCAATTGCATCTTATTTATAACCAAATGATATCTAAATTTAACTAAATGTATGAACTTTAACACAAAAAAATTATGACGTTATCAGAACTCTTCAAGATGGTCGTCCAGATGTGCTTCAAACTTCATCTTGGCAGGTATCAGTTGATGGAGAAGCTTGAATCACAATGAACCAGCTTCAACTTCGTTCAGAAGATTGTTTCTTTGTTCTGGACGGAGTGCTGAAGCAGAGCAGCAGGGAGAGACTTTTCTCTTGAGATTTTGCGAGGGTTGATATGGTGGCTGCTTTCTGTACAAAAATCTCTTCAAAACGTTCCTTATATATGGGTGTTTAAGTATGGAGAGTCGTGGTAGAAGGAAACACCCATATAGGAAACATATGCAAATCGCGGAACTGAGATCTTCTCTTCGTCTGTCCACAGTAAACTATGCATCTGTCGACAGGTGCTGATAGGTATGCAAAATCCAGAAGACTGGCCTTGCGGGAAACAATTTCCTGTGTGTATCTGTCGATAGGCGATTTGGATATGTCGATAGGTACACTTGTCCTAACTCTTGTCTATCTCCCTGTGTGTAGCTGTCGACAGGGACTTGTGGGTCTGTCGACAAGCACTTGTTGAATGTGACCTTCTTGAGTTTTTGCCCTGGAATTGGTACATTGTCTTGCCTACACTCACACCTACATTTAAGAGCATTGTTAGTAAGATATAAAGAACATATAAAGAACATTTAGACAATCACGTGAGATGTTCTTTCTTAATTATCATTTGCTTGATCATGTTTCAATTATGCTCATAACATCAATTTGGATTGTGCATTATCAAAACAAACATAACACATGTAAACCAACATTCTCCCCATTTTTGATGATGACAAAATTTTCAAGTTATACATAAGTGATGTCTCCCCCTTTTGGCAACATCCAAAAAGACAATTCATGTACACATGAGTAGAACTTAAGTAAAGAACTGTGAATTCCATTGATTGAGCATTCATTGCACACAGTTAAAAAAGTGACTCATGACATGACAAAGAAGTGCAAGGGAGGAAATAACATGATTGTGATAGCAAACTAAGATAACAGTGACAAGACCCTGTCCTAAGCAAAATAAATACTAGATAGCTGATGCCTAGACTCTCTAGACATCGTCATTCCCAGGTGGTGCAGAAGCCTGATGGAGTCCATGAAGCTCTGTGGAGAGCCTAGTAAGCCTTATCTAAAGTTGGACTTGGGTGTCAGCCAGTGCGTCCAAGCTGGTATCAACATGATCCAATCGAGCATTTAGATGTTGGAAACCAGTGGTCATCTAGAGCTGCATTTGTGCCATTTGAGCAGAGATGAAATCTCGAAGAGAGGGCTCATCAGGCGCTTGGTCATCAGCAGCAACATCAGCTTCATCTCCAGAGCATCCATTGGCTCGGACTGGGAGTCTTCATCAACATCATCTTCATTAGATTCATCTTCATCATTGTCATCTTCATCAGCTGCCTGGTCCTTACCCTTGAGTTCCCTTGTGACAACCCCATCAAGTAGCTTATAGCCCATCCGATGGGCAGCAGTGAGATCAAAGGCACTGCGAGATTCAAGGCTACAAGCTCACTATCAGGAATATGTATCCCAATGAAGAGAAGAAGGGAAGTGATCGGGCAAGCATATGGCATTAATCGCCTGGGGTTGTAGAAGCATTGACCGATCAGGTGAAGCATGAGTGAGGCAAGTTGATTTGTTCATACTTGAGGAGGAAAAAAAAGAGAGATTTATGAACCTCAGTGACGAGTTCCCGACTGCCATGCTTTGGAGCAATCAGGGTGGTGAAGATGTGATGGATCATTCGATTCAGTGGGGGAAAGGAATTGGCATTCAGTTTGGCAATTTTCTTAGTTGCATCATAAGCTTGGAGGGTGATGAGATGATACTATTCAGATGCAGAAGGTGGCTGAGAAGCACATCAGCCCCAGAATTAGGAATTTGAAGTGCAGTGCTGATGAGGTTAGGGGTAAGCTTGAAAGAAGTACCTTTGACAGAGGTGTACATATCCCCATCCCCAGATAGACCAAGATTATTGAAAAACTCTGTAATGGCAGTAGGAGAGTAGTGCAGGTGAGAACAGAGAAATACTGTCTAGCCCTGGGTGTCAAAGAGGGGTAGGAGATTGGGTAACATGTCTCCCAAAGAAGGAAAATCAACATAGCGGGGCTGAAAAAATTTGCTGAAGGTTCCCGGAACCATGGTGAGTTGCAAACCTCGGGGAACGACAAGCTCGGGCAGCCGATCATCACGATGCTTGGTTCGGCGTTCGTCAGGAGCCCCAGAACCCTCGCTGGCTTGGGGAGATAGGGGACGGCGACGGGAAGCAAGTTTCTTGCCCTTGGGAGCCATGAGAAAGAGATGAGTTCGGAGTGGAGAAGAACTCGGAAAGAAGAAGAAAAGCACACGAGGAGGAAAAAAGAACCAGGAGGGGCAGAATCTGGGTCTGGCGGCCGGAGAAGAAGGGTTTGGTGGAGAAGGAAGGAGGAGGGAGTTTTGGAAGTGGAAAGGAGGAAAGGGTCATGGGTTCCCTTTAAAGAGTGGGAAGAATTTCAAAGGTTAGGGATCCAAAAAACCAACCCTAAGAGATGCCCGTTGGGCTTCCAAACAGGGCCTGCGCGGCTGTCGACAGATGCAGAGGTATCTGTCGACAGGCGCACACGGAAACTGTGCCAGATGGGAGTTTTGACAGAAATATTTATGGCAATGAGCATCCAAGATGTAGATGATGTGTAAAAGAGGTATTACACATTTTAAACTATCATTCCCACTAATATTAAGAGAAGTCAAAATCATCAATGGTTTAAAAATAATACTCTAGGAGTCTATGGTGGAACATTAAGAGGACATCGTACCAAAACTTAGGAAAATAAGATAACCCCTTTGATAAAAACCATTGTAGAAAAATATAATTCCATGTGAGTGATGGTTAAATGGTTTATGAAAAACATGTCTTCATGAGTAGATAACCACAAACATCAAGGATCCTGAGATTAATCAAACATTGGAGGCTTCACACTATTTCAATTTGATTTATTCAGAAGAAAATGCAATGGGAAAAGTGGTAAGTAGGATCACTAACACCTTTTGACGTGAGGATAGACATGTGAAGTGCCCGTACCCCCAGTTACTCAGCGGGATTGACCATCATACCATTCTATAGAGATAATGAGTAAGCTTTTTGACGCGAGGGTAGACATTTGTGATGCCCATGTCCCCGGTTACTCAACAATACACATCATTGCTCTATCTTTATCCCATTATTAACTTTTGATTGTAAGAAATAGGTAGCTTTTCTCCCCTTTTTTTTTGTTTGAAAATCGAGGTCAAAGAATGTGTATGGTAACAATTAATGCAAGACATAAAGTGAAATGACCATAGGACTGATCACATCACCGGAGAAAATGATTAGCCACAAAGGTGGTATTCAAGTGAGTTAGGTTAGACCCATTAGATTTATTCAATGTACTCTGAATGATACAACCTAGACTCATACAAGAATAGTAGGTCAAAATCATTGGGATTGAGACAATATCTTTAATATAATGTGGACATGAAAGATTAAAAGCATACATAAATACCAAGTTACACCGTACATAAAGGTGGGCTTGCTCATAAAGATTGGTGAGAAAGAATAGGGAATTGCTTGTGAAATATGTGTTTGTCGATAGCTGATGTGAACCTATTGACAGATATACACAGTTGAAGACTTCTGGGTTCAACAGATCATGGCTGTCGACAGATGGGTTTCAGCTATCGACAGATGCACACAGACAGAAGATATTGAGTTCGGGGAGATCTGAAACTATGCCTGTCTGTTGACAGATGGATTTGTGCTGTCGACAGAGGCACACAGGGTTCAAGATCTGGGTTCTGTAGAGGCATGCTGTCGACAGATGAAATTGGGGCTGTCGACAGGAACTTCTACAAATCAAATTGAAGGCTAGGATGAGTAGAAAAATGAAACTCCATGCGAGGGAAAATGAAAGATGTGAAAAATGAAGAGTTTCTCTCAAGAATTCATTCATCTAACCTGAACATGCTGCCCTATAGTGTGTGCATGTGTAGACTCAACATTCAAGCAATGGCATACAGGTTCATAAATAAAACATTCCAACACAGGCATCCATTTGTTTGCAAAAATTAGTGGGCAAAAGGAAAAGAAACCATATACCTTATTTGAATTGAATGACCTTCATGTGCAACTTGACTATGGATACATGGCGGAGAATGTTTTCTCACGCATAATAATAGTTTCCAAACAAGCATAACTTTGTTTTCCACAGTTTACCATTTGATATACCTCATAGTCATTGCACACAAAGAACATACACTTCAAGATTTGGTATGGGCTTCATTGCATTTTGCACAATCCCAATTCTCTTCTCAATGTTGTGAATCTATCCTCAGCCAATGGTTTTGTGAAAATGTCATCCAATTGCTTATCAGTGGGTATGAAGCTAAGCTCCAAGGATTTATTGGCTAATTCATCTCTCAAGAAGTGATGTCGAATCTCAATGTGTTTTGTCCTAGAGTGTTGGACTGGGTTCTTTGAGAGATTGATGGCACTAGTGTTGTCACATAGGATAGGTGTGCATCCAATGTCAATGTTGTAATCACACAGTTGACTTTTGATCCACAACACTTGAGCAGCACAGCTCCCTACAGCAACATATTCTGCCTCTGTAGTGGAGAGTGCAACCGAGTGTTGCTTCTTGGATGCCCACGAAACCATGCAACCACCAAGAAATTGGCAGTACCCACTAGTGCTCTTTCGGTCAATTTTACATCCAGCATAGTCAGCATCAGAATATGATATCAAATCAAAGCGATTCCTGCTGGATACCAAAGACCCAAATCATATGTACCTGAGAGATATCTGAATATTCTCTTAACTACAACCAAATGACTTTCTTTGGACTACATTGATATCTAGCACAGAGGCAAACACTGAACTGTATATCCAATCTACTTGCAGTAAGATAAAGGAGTGAGCCAATCATACCTCGGAATTGCTTTGCATCTACCATTTACCTTTCTCATCATTTTCAAGTTTAATGCTTGTGCTCATTGGGGTTGAGGCAGGTTTGGCTTGTTCAAATTGAAATCTTTTGAGAAGCTCCTTAACATATTTTTCTTGATTAATGAAGAATCCGTCTTCATGTTGCTTTACCTGCAAAGCAAGAAAGAATTGAAGCTCCCCCATTAGACTCATCTCAAATTCACTGTGCATATGTTTGGAAAACTCCACACACAGTGATGGGTTAGTGGAACCAAAATAATGTCATCCACATAAACTGAACGATAATTATATGATTGCGAACTTTCTTAGTAAAGAGTGTTTGGTCCACTTACCTCTTGAGTAGTTTTTACTTACAAGAAGTTGCTTAACCTGTCATACCAAGCTCGAGGTGCCTGCTTCAAACCGTAAAGAGCTTTGTGCAACTTGTAAACATGGTTAGGCATTTCAGAATTTTCAAAACCAGGTGGTTGAGAAACATAGACTTCCTCTTTGATGTAGCCATTCAAGAAAGCTGTTTTAACATCCATTTGAAAAAGTTTGAACTTATTTGAGCATGCATATGCCAACAAAATTCTAACTGCTTCAAGTCTAGCTACAGGAGCAAAGGATTCTTCAAAGTCTACACCAAATTCTTGATTGTATCCTTTTGCTACCAGTCTAACCTTATTTCTCACCACTTTACCCTCTTCATTTAGCTTATTCCTAATTACCCATCTAGTGCCTATGACAGAAATCTCAGGGGTTCTAGGAACTAAACTCCAAACATTGTTTCTTTGAAATAGACCAAGTTCCTTATGCATAGCATCAATCCATGAGTTTTCTTTTAGAGCCTCTTCAAATTTTTAGGTTCCACTTGAGAGACAAAAGCTAAATGATCTTGTTCAACTATTTGTCTAACTTGAGACCTAGTTTGAACTTTATCATTTACATCCCCTTCACATTCTGAAGTGGGTGATCTTTGGAATACCTCACATTGGCGATTGTTGAAGGACCAGGCTGATCTTGGTCTTGTGAAAGTTGTTCTTGAGGAGGGTTGCTTGAGGGGGTTCACCTTGAGGTTCTTCCTCTTATGGATCTTCATTAGGCTCATCATCTCCCTTTATGAAAAGGATTTGATGGTCATCATCATCGTACTTACGAAAATATCCACTTTTAGTTTTTGGTGCTTCATGAGAATCTCTTTTTGCTTTTCCTTGTTGTTCTTGGAGAATTGTTCCATCATTTCCATCTTGAGTCCTGTGAAGATTTGAATTGTTAGTTTTTGCATGATACTCATGAAAGACAACATGTGGAGTTTCTTCCGTAGTTTATTCTTATTGTTAAACACCATATATGCGCTAGAGTGTTCTGAGTATCCAAGAAAAATACCTTGATCACTTTTGGCTTCAAACTTATCCAAATCAACTTTATCATTGTTATGAATAAACACTTTTGAGCCAAAAACCCTAAAGTACCCAATACTGGGTTTCTTACCTTTTAACAGTTCATAGGGAGTTTTCTTCATCACAGGTCTTACCATGGATCTATTGAGAATATAGCAAGAGGTGTTCACTGCTTCTGCCAAAAGCTCTTGAGAGTTGACTTTCGACCAGAAGAGTGCGAGCCATTTCCACCACGGTCCTGTTCTTCTCTCCACCACTATGCCATTTTGTTCCGGAGTCCTTGGAGAGGAAACAAGTGTTCTAACCCATGGAGCCTGCAAAAATCAGAAAAAGAGTTGTTATCAAACTCTCCCCCGTGATCAGTGCGGATTAAGCATATCTTATTAACATTTCCATGCTCAATCTTCATAAAGAAATATTCAAAGACTTTAAGTGCTTCATTTTTGTGTGCCAAGAATTTGATCCAAGTGAACATAGAAAAGTCATCCACAATGACAAAATCAAACCGTTTGTCATTGAGACTTAGAAATCTAGTAGGTCCAAAAAGGTCAATGTGCAACAGTTCATAAGGTTTAGAGGTACTTACCAGTGCTTTTGATTTGAAGGATTTTCGGGATTGTTTTCCCTGTGCACATGCATCACAAAAACTTTCATTCTCATTGAAAGAAATTTCAGGAAGTCCACTTGCCAATTTCTGCTTATAATCTTGTGTAAGACATTATAACTTGCATGGCCAAGCCTACGATGCTACAAAGTAAGTTTCTCCTGTTTATTTGCAACAAGACAAAAATTTTCGTTTCCTGGATCATCCAAATCAACTAAATAAATGTTGTTCACTTTTTCTAGAAAATTTAAGACGTCATGTTTCCTTGTCAACAATTTGACATGAACTTGATTCGAAAACAACTTTATGACCTTTATCATACAGTTGGCTTATGCTAAGTAAATTGTGATTAAGACCATCAACTAACAGAACATTGTCTATTGAGTTAGAGGCATACTTACCAACCTTACCTGAGCCAATGATCTGACCTTTATTGTTACCCCCGAAGACAACTTGACCTCCGTCTTTTTCCACCAGCAAATAAAATTTGTCTTTGTCGCCTGTCATGTGCCTCGGGTAGCCACTATCTATGTACCATTTGTTTTGATTTTGGACTGCTAGGCATTCCTGAATATATGGATCAGACAAGAGGTTTTGGTACCCAAATTACTTTGGGTCCCAATGTATCATTCATGCCAAAAAGTAAATGCTTCGGAATCCAAATTTGTTTAAGTTTCAGTTTGTTTGAATTATTCTAGCAATGACTTTCATTGTGGCCAAGTTTCTTACACACATTGCATGATGGAGATTTTCTTAAAACATTTGTTTTGTTATTTTCTTGTACATTCAATTGCCTTTTTCTTTTATGTTGTCTGGAAGGCTGTCCCTTGGCAGCGTCGACAGCTTCATTAAGCCGTCGATAGACTGCTTATTCTTTGAGCACTTGAGAGCTTTTGTTTAGGTTGATGTTGCTTACCCTTGGCTTGATTTTTCTTGTTCTTAGAAGGGACTTGTTTGCTCGTTCTTGGGCTAGAATCAACAAAAGAGGTTATCAAGGTTTCACCAATTTTCTTTTGTTTTACAGGTTGAAATCCAATCCCATGCTTTGCAACAAAGGTATTTGATCCTAAGATAGCATCAAGATTTTGTTTTCCTTCTACAAATCTTGTAAGATCTTCATATTTCCTTTTAGATCCTTTCAGCTTGTTCCAACTTTTCTTAAGCTCATGATGTTCATTTTGAAGACTTTCAAGGGAAATGATTAGGCTTTGTTTTTCTTTTTCACTCTCTTGCAATTTAACTTTTATGCAATCCATTTCTTCATTATGAGCTTCCTCATCAATTTTCATCATTTGAATTTCTTTATTTAGGACTTCAATATGTTCATCATTGGGTGTGCTATGAACAAGAGAGTTGATCTTCTTTTTCAGTGCTTGTTTTTCAACTTGAATTCACAAAATTTTTCAAATAAGACAGTGTACGCTTCTTCCCATTCATCAACAGTATAGCTTTCAAAGGAAGAATTTACCTCATTTTAGTCGTCACTTCTTGCCATTAAGCATTGAATCTCTTCATCTCCAGAGGCTTCTTGTGTGTCCTCATCTTCGTCTTCATCACTCCAAGTTGCCAACATGGCCTTGGCTTTCTTGAAGGTGAACTTCTCCTTGTTCAGTTTCTTCTTGAGCTCCGGGCATTTCCTCTCATATGCCCTTGTTTCTGCACTCGTAGCATACAATGTCAGATTTTCTGTTAGACTCAAATTTATTTGAGAAATCTTTTTTCTAAAAGGATTTGGAGTTACCTGAGCCTTTCCTTTTGAACTAAGGAATTTTTTGAACTGTCTAGTGAGCATTGCCATTTCATCGCTCTCACTATCACTAGACGTTCATCTTCATCACTTCCTGTTGAACATCCTTTTTGGAACTTGAAGAATTTTTATTTGAAGCTTTTAAAGCAATTGACTTCCTTGTGTTCTCTTCAATTTCCTTTCTTCTTACATTTATTTCATATGTCATCAGGGAACCAATTAATTCATCTAGTTCATTTTTGAGAGATCTTTAGAATCCTCAATGATAGTGGCCTTAGTATTCCATGAAGATGGAAGTGATCGAAGTATCTTCCTAACTAAGTCACTCTCTGAGTATTCTTTCTTAAGACCTTTCAACCCGTTGATTATTAACATGAATCTAGCAAACATATCTGATATGGTTTCATCATTTTTCATTTTAAACATTTCATATTCAGATATTAACATGCTTGCTTTGGTTTCCCTTACCTCCGACGTACCTTCGTACATGAGTTCAAGCTTGTCCCACATCTCCTTTGCTGAAGTGCATGTGGAGACTCTTGAATACTCCTTTGGTGCACAGCACACTGCATCATGTTCAGTGCACTGCTGTTCAGAGTTCCCTTAGCAATTTGGTCCTTTGTCCACGTATCTCCATCCTCGGGCAGCACATATGCTCCTTTGTGGACGATTTTCCAAAGCTCATAATTTTGAGCTCTCAGAAACACCTGCATACGATTTTCCAATAAGGATAATCAGTGCTATCAAAGAAGGGTGGTTGGTCACTGAATGTCCCTCGGCCATATACCCCTTGTTAGATTCCATGAGATCGAGAATCTCCTGATCGTTAGATCAAACAATTAAGACAGTAAATCGGAGAAACCTCGCTCTGATACCAATTGAATGATATGAGGAATTATATAATATGGTAATCTAGAAGGGAGGGTTGAATAGATTACTGTAAACTAGAACCACTATTGCCTTCTTTTCAATGGAAACACAGACTTGTTGAAATCTTAACCAGATTCAGGATTAGTTCGACTTGCAATTAGTATGCTTGTTGTGAGCAGAACATGAACAACCTATCTAACGTGTGTAGAATTAGCGTGCCTTCCAACCATCTATCGTGAAAACATGCAAACCACAGGACACGAGGATTTAAGGTGGTTTGGAGTACACAACTTGTGTATCCTACGTCCACCGTCCATACACACCAACGTAGAAGGACTACTTATAAGCGAGTCAAACCACTACAACAACACACACACTCACATTGTCTGATGTTAACACACGATCAGAACAACATGGCCCACGTGAATCAGCACAAGAGACACTTGACCCACCAACACACACACCGAGTATGAAAAATAGAGACAAAGAAGAGTTCAGAGTTGTAGAATCAAATCCTTAGATGGACTCTTCAAGATGGCCGTCCAGATGTGCTTCAAACTTCGTCTTGAGAGGTATCAGTTGATGGAGAAGCTTGAATCACAGACGAACCGGCTTCAACTTCGTTCAGAAGATTGTTCTTTGTTCTAGACGGAGTGCTTATGCAGAGCAGCAGGGAGAGACTTTTCTCTTGAGATTTTGCTAGGGTTTGATATGGTGGCTGCTTTCTGTACGAAAATCTCTTCAAAACGTTCCTTATATATTGGTGTTTAAGTATGGAGAGTCGTGGTAGAAGGAAACACCTATATAGGAAACATATGCAAATCGCGGAACTGAGATCTTCTCTTCATCTGTCGACAGCAAACTATGCATCTGTCGACAGGTGCTGATAGGTATGCAAAATCCAGAAGACTGGCCTTGCGGGAAACAATTTCCTGTGTGTATCTGTCGACAGGCGATTTGGATCTGTCGACAGGTACACTTGTCCTGAAACTTGTTGATCTCTTGTGTGTAGCTGTCGACAGGGACTTGGGGTCTGTCGACAGGCTCTTGTGAATGTGACTTTCTTGAGTTTTTGCTCTAGAATTTGGTACATTGTCTTGCCTACACTCACACCTACATTTAAGAGCATTGTTAGTGAGATATAAAGAACATTTCGACAATTATGTGAGATGTTCTTTCTTAATTATCATTTGCTTGATCATGTTTCAATTATGCTCATAACATCAATTTGGATTGTGCATCAACAAAACCAAACATAACACATGTAAACCCAACAATGGGAGCTTTGTTCGGTGTGGTCTCGACGCGAGGACGTTGCATGGAGGGTGGGAGATGCTGATCTGTGGTTGTTTTCCATGTACTTCGCATAGATATGGAGATCTGCTCTATTCTTCATTATGAATGGCGTTATTATCATGTTTGATATATGAAACATATAGTAGTTGATAGATGGCATGCTAGTGTAACTGTTAAACTAGTTATCCATGTTCCGTATAACTATTTATGTATGTTTTGTGCAGTTTTCGAAGGTAGAACCCCAGAGTTGAGACTTTGTCTGTGAATGCGACGGTCTAGGGTGTCGCGTTCTGAATGCCACAACACGATCCATCGCGTTCTTATTTCAGAACACGTCGTATCGAGGCGTCGCGTTCTGAAGGCGACAAAGTTCCCCATCGCCTTCTGGCTTCCGAGGGCTGAATGTTTATACGTCATTACAAGGTTATCATATAGTATTATTTTATCAACTTAAAGTCAGTAAGCAGTTCAATGGCACCCGTCAAGATTGAGAATGCCGAGTTTGCATGGTTTGTGTGTGCGTGGTGAGTTGGGTAGTACGACAGCTTCTGTGGTTACCTCTCGAGTCGGGTACCCCAAGTTCTTTCTGAGCTAGGCACATTGTGCTCAAGGTTTGTCCCAGTACTTATGTACCGTCGAGGTCTGTGTCGTCTTCCTGGACACTCTTACTCCTTTATTTGAGTTGTACATCCGGCTGAGGGAAAGATGATAGTAGGACAACGGCTTGTGCTAATTGTCTTCAGTCGCTTGTAGCATGCTCTTGGATGGGGGACGAACACCGGTAGATATACTAGTCCCCAACTAGTCCTATTTCCACTGCCTTAATTTAGGGAGCTCGGGCCAGAATCCCTAAAGGTGTGAGGCATGGCTTGAAGTTGTGTGGTCTGCAAGTGTGGTGTTTGTGTGTTCTCCACAGTTTGTTGCCCTGTTGAGGTGGAGTGAAAGTTGGACCTTTCGTCTGTGGCTGCGAGGATGAGAGGTAGACCTATGTGGTTTGTTCGGGTCAGTAGTTGGTGTCGCGAACCAGTCTTCGTGACTCATGTTTGGCGTTATTCTTCTTTAGCTCGCACCTCTGAGCATGGTTTGCCATTTATTTATCAATGTTTAGCCATGTCAATAGTGCAGGGTTGTTTATTTAATTACAATTGTGGCATCATGGTTAGCTAGTTTATTTAATTATTTAAATAAATGTTTTTTCTCTTGCTTCTCTAGTACTTCTGTTGTTTTAGATTTTGAGGGAGTTTCCCTACTGAGCCAATGACTTGTGAGGCTCACCCCTACTCCTTTTAGGTGAGGGAGAGCAGGAGGGTTCCCATTCTTCTTCTAGTTCGGAGCCACACTGTAGCGGAGTTGGGTCTACTCCTCCAGCAGTGTAATTCTCTTTCTGTTGTACCTCGGAGTATGCCCCAAGCTATTGTACATTGTATTTGACTTTTGTTGAGAACTGGCTATGTAATAATCATCTGAATATATGTGAGATGTGCAATCTTATATGTGTTTAATGTATTCCTTTATATTTTCACGGACATGTGTGTTGATATCCCTTGCGAGGCATTGGCCTGTTCATGGCAGGCGGAGTCGGATTAAGCTCGTTATTGAGTTAACGAGTTTGAATGACGAGGACCATCACAGTTGGATTTCGAAGTCAAAATCTCTTTGTAGGTGATAGTAATGTAACGTCGTGGATTTTTGGATTGTAATTTAATGGTTTTAGTGGCCAATGGTTGGCATACGGTGTCTTCCGCAAGTTGTTTGGGCATTGTGGGCCGGAAAGCCGGGCCTAAAGTGCCCACTGGTTCACTTTCTGTGAACACAATAGAGGTGAATGTCGCGTTCTTAACGCGACAGTTCTGGGCATCACGTTCACATTGCTGCTTCTTTGGGGTTGTTTGGTTGCATGCCCGCCGCGTGGCACGTGCAGCGCAGCCGGCTGGCATTAGCGATGAGAAGGCGACAGCCTATATCATCGCGATCTTATCGCGATAGCCAGGATAGTCGTGTTCTTAGCTGTTTAGTGTTAAGAAGCTTAGGTCAGCCAAATAGAGCTGAGGAAGCTCTACTCGGCCAGGAGGAGTTTATGTTGCGTGTTTGGGGTGATTTTGGTGCTGGGAGCTTTGTTCGGTGTGCTCTCGATGTGGGGACGTTGCACGAAGCGTGGATGATGCCAATCTATGGTGGTTTTCCATGTACCTCGCATAGGTCGGGAGATTTTTCTCCATTCTTCATATCAGTGGCATGATTATCAAGTTCGATCCATGAAACAAATAGCAGTTGATAGATGGCATGCTAGTGTAACTGTTAAACTAGTTATCCATGTTCCTTATAACTATTTGTGTTTATTTTGTGGGGTTTTCAGAGTAGAACCCCGGAGTTGGGACTCTCTCTATGAAGGCGATGGTTTAGGGTGTCGCGTTCTGAACACGATAGCCCGACCCATTGCATTCTTGTTTCAGAACGTGCCATATCGAGGCGTCACATTTTGAAGGCGACAGAGTTCCCCATCGCCTTCTGGCTTCCGAGGGCTGAAAGTTTATGCATGGTTACAAGGTTAATGTATGGTATTATTTTATGAACTTAAGTCGGTAAGTGGTGTTGTAGCAACCCTCTATTTCCTAAATAAATAAATAAATGTAAATATTAAAAAAAATATGATTTAATTAAAACCCATAAGCAAAAATAAGTCATGGCTTTATTAAATGGTCATATAAAAGTTATTGGGCTAAAATAGAGTTTTAAAAGATGGAATAAAAGAAAATACCCTAAAATTCGTAACTATATTGTTTCCTAATTTAAAAAGGGCAAGTGAATTCATTAATATAGTTCATATACATCTAAATTGGACTCCTAACCATACCCTAACTAGCTAGCTACAAAATTGGAATCCCAACCTAACCCAGGTAGGAGGATTAATGCTAGGAAGGTTGGAGAAACTAGGAAATTCGGAGTTTAAAGGAAGTTAGAGTTGTATTAGGATTTAACAATGCTAGATGCTTAAATACGCCTCTGAACCCTTCATGGCCGACCCTATTGCTTTGCTGAGATTGCTTGGAAGTGGAGGAGAGACCATAGGAGGAGGGAACCAAGCGGAGAAAGCTGCTAGAAGTTCTACAAGTCTGCACTTCCTGTCCAGAAAACTATAGGAGTTTACATCGATCAAAAGGTAGGTGTTCTCGAGCTAAAGATAAACAACTCTAATACCATCTTAAAGATCATCATGTCTAGTTTCTATTGCATATGATTTGCCTAAATTTCATCAAGTATACTTCGAGTATTAAGCATTTTCCAAACATCATGTACGTTTAGGGCTTTAAGTGTTCATCTCATGTTTCACACATATCAAGGCCAAATGGATTCAATCCAAAAGCATAGTTCTCTTCTATTCATCAACCTTTACAACTTTGATGTTCATAGTTTTGTCCCAAGGGCCTTAGATTTTAAGTTATAAGCCATGCATGTAAGACTGCATCCGTTTTCACTATTTTTGGTTTGAGCTATAAATCGTGACCACTTCATACGTCGCATTTCTTTGACTGGTATCGCGACATACAAGACCGTCGTGATTACCTTAAAGGCGACCATCTAGGCTATTGCATTTAAGTTAGGTTCTGATAGGATCCATTGCATCAAACTATGTGCCATCTCGTTGTCAGTGTCTGTCTGATACACGACAACCATAACTGTCGCGATTTTGAACTATCCCCGCCCTTGGGATTTATGTCTATTTCGAATTTAAGCAAGTTGCATGAACGTGTCGAACTTGTACATCACATTTTTCTGTCATCTTATACCGATTGTCATGAACGTGTCAGACTATGACGTTGCGTTTCTGCCAGTAATAATCATCTTAAATGCGACTGTTAGACCCGTCGCGATTTACTATTTTTTTTTCAGCAGCTTAGATTTGGTTTAACTTTGCTATCCATGCTATGTAATCATGATTGAACACCTGTAAATGATCTGTGATGAATAGTACAACCATGTTAATAAACTCTTAATACTATTCACATGTTTTCTTAATTAAAAGACATGATCATGACTACCATATGTTATCTTATTTCTCTCACATGCACACACCAAACATTTGACTTTGCCATGAGACCATGTAGAAAATATATCTGGTAATTTACTTCAATAATTGTATATCATTACCCCATGTTAATAATGGGACTATCTTCATTTCTCACGATCGTTTTGAAATACCATTACCGCCGCTCCACTATTCTAGAATTCCTCTGGGATGTTTTCTTACACACTACTCTCTTGACAAGTTGGAACCTCTCCGTTGGACATTCCATTCTGGTAGACTAGGAACATTTTGTTAAGACCTCCGTAAGACTCTGCACTCTGTGGATTCCCTCATGGAGACCGAGCTGGTTGTACCATTAACACCTATAACACTTATAGGGATCGGCATGATCCAAACAGCCTTAGATTTCTCTCTTACCTTGATCACGCCAGACCTTTGACTATGCTTGTAGTATGGCTAGTAGATGGTTAGTGAATTCTACCTGACTGCTAACACTAACTATGTGTGTTGTGCAACTATTACTATTGCTCATTTAAATGTTGTTTTATGTGCATTGACCTATAATGCTCATCTGTACTCTATTCACTCATCTATTCACGTTCTCTCTACACTCTCGTCTATTCTTCAATTACTCTTCTCTATTTTTGGTACTCTTTATGGCCATTTGACTGATTGTCTAAATATAATAAACATGACTAATGCTTGGCAATATAAAGGGCCGGTCTGGTCCTAGTAGGTGTGCCCAAAAGTGCTATTCGCCCGTGGGAGTTAATTGTTCAGAGTGTTTGACATTACACTCAAGTGCTATCTATCTCGACTATCTAAATGATAATCAAAGTGCTATACTATACTCGACTCGTTGTGCTATCATGTTGTGCTATGGCCATCTTGCTCTCTATGCTATATTTGAAACTTGTGCTATTTTGAATCATGCTATTGTGCTATCTCTTACTCGACATTACTTGACTCTCTCTCTATCATTAGTGACTCTGCTCTTTAATACATTAATCATGTAAAGTATGCCCGCAACATGAGATATAAATCCTACTGAGTGTTATCGCTCACCCTACATATATGTTATTTGTGTTCTCATGTGTGACCGAGGAAGACACATACACTCATGAGGATGGGGATGACTAGGAGTGAATCAAGAGCACCCTGGCGTACTAGTGTTATGTTAGAGTCTTAGTTTAGTTCTTTACTTTCATACAATGTAATGATGTCAATTGGGCCCTATGTAATTGCTTTGAATTAGTGGATGTAATAGACATTAGTTGCAGTATAAATGAAATACATTTGATTTAGTATTATTCAATTGTTCAATGGTTTGATGTCTATTATACGCTCTGTACCTTCTTACTTGCAACTACCTCACGTTTCGATATTTCGTGTCGGGGCGTGACAGTTTTGTGGTATCAGAGCCTAGGATATCCTTATTAGGATGTTTTATGTCTAGGATGTTCTAGGATGAACTGCCATGACACATGTCTAAGTCAACTATCTTGTCTATGTGAGAATTGGGTAGAACCATGGTTAAGGTCTGAAAGATACTCACATACGCACTAACCTTATTCCACATCAATACCTTATTGTTAAGTTATTTTTGTAGGAACTTAAGCAATTAAGATGACAGTTGAACGTGCTCAAATGAGGGGCATGCAACAAATAATTCAAGAGCTCACCCGTTCACTTCTGCAAGCTGCACAAGGTGGGGGATTGCATCGCAACTTTAGGAGCATGAATCCGCCCAAATTCAGTGGTACTACTGATCCAGATGAGGCCGAGCACTGGCTTAAGGAGATGGAAAGATTTTATGTGTATGCAGTGTGTGACAGGAGATATGCTACTGTTTGCTACCTTTCAACTTGAAAGAGACGCCCGTGCTTGGTGGGAGTCTGTCGAAGCCACCAAACCAAATGGTCAATTTACTTGGAATGAGTTCAAAGAAGTTTTCAACTCCAAGTACTTCTCTAAGCGCGTCCAGGAAAGAAATGTCACAAAATTTGCTGCTCTTAAATAGAGGAGCCTATCTGTGGCAAATTATGAAGCTCAATTCTCCAAGCTGGCCCGCTATGCCGAGCACATGTTCTATTTGTTAAGAAGAAAGATGGATCTATGAGGGTATGCATTGACTACAAGCAATTGAATCAGTTAACTATCAAGAATAAATATCCATTGCCTCGAGTCGATGAACTCTTTGACTAAATATCTGGAGCTCAATACTTCTTCAAGATTGATCTCAGATCTGGCTATCATCAAATGAGAATTAAGGACGACGACATCTATAAAACGACTTTCAGGAGCAGGTATGGACACTATGAATTCATTGTTATGCCTTTTGGTCTGACCAATGCTCCTGTAGCTTTCATGCAACTCATGAACAACATATATTCGCCATACCTTGATAAGTTTGTGGTCGTCTTCATTGATGATATTCTTATATACTCTAACACCAAAGAAGAACATGAAGAACATCTGAGGATAGCTCTGCAAGTCCTATGAGACAACCAACTATATGCTAAGCTGAGCAAGTGTGAGTTCTTGCTCAAAGAAGTGTCCTTCTTGGGCTATGTCATCTCCAAGGACAGCATCTCTGTTGGTCCCTCCAAAGTTGAAGCATTGCTTAATTGGGAGAGACCAACTAGTGTCATTAAGATCAGAAGGTTTTTGGGACTGGCTGGCTATTATAGGCGGTTCTTAAAAGACTTCTCCAAAATTGATGTACCTCTCACTCGCCTTACACAGAAGGAGAATCCATATGTATGGAGCAAGGAGTGCGAGAAAAGCTTCCCAACATTGAAAGAATGTTTGACCTCTACCCCTGTTCTCGCTCTCCCTATTGAGGAGGAATGTTTCTCAGTCTATATTGATGCTTCGAGAATTGGTCTAGGTTGTGTGTTGATGCAAAAAAGAGAAGGTCATCACCTATTCTTAAAGACAATTAAAGACCCATGATGTCAACTACCCCGTGCATGATCTAGAGTTGGCTGATGTGGTCTTCGCATTAAAGATCTAGAGACATTATTTATATGGTGAACAAATCACTGTCTATTTAGATCGTAAAAGCTTTAAGTACTTATTCTCTCAAAAAGAACTTAACATAAGGCAAAGAAGATGGCTGGAATATGTAAAGGACTTCGACTTCAACACCCAATATCATCCAGGCAAAGGAAATGTTGTGGCTGATGCTCTTAGTAGAAAGCTGTGGCATCCTTATCTACTCTAATCCTTGGCGAGATGCAACTGTTAGAACAATTCGCAAGGTTAGACATGAATATTGAACATAGAGATGATCGAGTCTTGGTTGCCAATATCAAGATTCAATATGACTTGCTTGTGGAGATCAAAGCTCAATAGGACAACGATCCATTCTTGGTTTGTAATAAGGAAACCTTAGCAGAAAAACCAGACTTTGCTATGACTGAGGATGGAAGGCTAGTATTCCAAGGAAGAACATGTGTCCCTGACAATGAAGATCTTAAAATGAAGCTCATGAAACCAAGTACACTATTCATCCTGGCGGTACCAAGATGTATTAAGACATGAAAAGAACATTTTGGTGGCCAAACATGAAAAGAGAACTAGCTGTGCATGTTGCTCATTGTCTTATTTGCCAACAAGTATGATGATTAGTCCATCTCCATATAATTTATTATTAATTATATGTATTTTTGGTGATTAACAAAACCTTGAAAAGTATTTTCTAACAACATTTTCTGAAGTTTATCCACAAGCAGTAATTCAAGCAAAATCTATAAGTTGTCTGCACACACTATTATCTGAAGTTCAATGCATATGTTTTGTCTAAGTACACATCGACTTATTTGTTAGAACAACTATTTCATCAGAAGAACATCGATTTCGTTTTTACATCGACTTCACTTAAATAACGACTCACTTAGAAAAACATCGACTTCGTCGCTACAACGACTTCATAGCAACATCGATTTCGTTTCACTTAAACATCGACTTTGTTGCAACAACGACTTCATAGCTGGAACATCGACCTCATTGCTACAACGATTTCACTTAAACAATGATTTGCTTGCTACAACGATTTCGCTTCACTTAAACAATGATTTGGTTGCTACAATGATTTCGCTTCACTTAAACAACGATTTGGTTACTTCATCGACTTCGCTTTACTTAAACATCGATTTTGGTAGAACGACGACTTCATATGAAACAACAACTTCATGTCTACAAAGATTTCACTCAAACATCAGTTTCAGTAAAACATCGACTTCATATGAAACAATGATTTCATGTCTACAACGATTTCACTCAAACATCGGTTTCAGTAAAACATCGACTTCATATGAAACAACGATTTCATCTCTACAATGACTTCACTTAAACAACAATTTCATTAGAACAAAGACTTCATGTGAAACGACGACTTTTGTTAAACAACGACTTTGTATAGAACATCGATTTCATTACATTCAAACATGGATTATGTTCACATCAACTTGGTTTCAACATAGATAACATTCTCACATCTTTTATGATTATATCATCGATTTCATATCAACATCGACTCTCTCAGTACACAGACTATCTCAATATATCAACTCTCTATTAATGATTATATTTTAGATAGCCGTTGAATATTCTTATTTAAATTCCTTTTTTAAGAATCATTCCACATGATATTCAAATTCATTTTCAAATCTATGTGGATTTCAAATTTTCCCGCGTATCATGTTGTATCATGTAGTCTTCGACATTTATTATGATGGAACAAATCTCTGCACGATATATCTTTGCTTATCTCATTTGTGTCACATAAAGTCACGCTTTATGTAATGACATAATGGAATTTCATTTTTGGTGTATCTTCATACAGCACGACTACTAATGTTGACTGATAGTTTAGACAAAGATAAGTTGTCTATGTGTCAGTATTTATTTTGTGCAGGGTTTCCGATAGAAACGCACGTCTCAAAGATGGACCTGTCAACCTGACAAGAGGATACAAGATTTAGACAATCTTTTCTTATGAATGTATGTGTCTATCTGAGCATTAATGACTACAGGCTCACTTGCTCTTTACTTTGGACCAGACATCCCAACGTGCATGAAGATAAGATACAACAAATACTTCAACTGATATTTCAACGGTCAAATTATTTCAAAGAAGATAAATAGAAGACTGGTGACTCCATGCAAAAACCAACTTAGTGAACAACATTCAAAAAGCTTGAAGATCTCAGTCTCCTAGAAGATTAGAGGAGCTAGCTCGTACATTCAAACCTTCCATAGCTCTTAGCTCTCTACAGCAAGTTGCCTAGCCTTTGAGAGCTTGAGAAGATCTGAGAGAGAGCCTTTTATTGACAATCTTTGTTTCTTAGATTTTTGCCTCAGATCAAGCAGAGTGTATAAGCTTGGTCTTGGGGCCTTCCTCTTTTACTCATTCTTTTTGAGTGATCCTCTTGGGGTGTAAAGAGAAGACCTATTGCATCAGGTGGTTCAGTTCCTCTTCTACTAGAAAAGAGAAGGCCAGCTGCAGCTAGATGTGTAAGTTTCCTTAAGGGGGATTGTACCCTTGCTTAGTGAAATCCCAAGTTGTTGCTTGAGGACTGGACGTACGACTCCTTGGGATAGGAGATCCAAACCAGGATAAAGTTTCCTGCTGTCTGTGTGTTTGTTTTCTTTATCTTTATTTAACACTAACTTTGACTATCGAACTTAGTGTTTTTTTGTCAAGCATTTTTATTTATAGGAATTATTCTAAAAGAAATTTTAGCAATCCATTCACCCCCGCCCCCTCTGGGCTTGCTATCTGGGCAACAAGTGGTATCAGAGCCAAGTCTCTTCGAGTAAGTAGATCTCACGATCTGAAGACCAAAGATAAATGGCAGCTCAAGGTCATGCAGAAGGTTAGTCCGTTAACAAACCTCCTCTATTCGATGGTGAAGATTACAACTACTGGAAGACACAGATGGAATTCTTCTTTCAATGTCTCGATTTCCAGCTTTGGTCTCAAAATAGCAAAGCTAAAAGTATAATGTGTTGTTCACTAAGGAAGAAAGAAATCAACAAGATATCAGCTTGTAAGTTAGCTATGGAGATGTGGGAAAAACTGAGGCTCACATATGAAGGACCTGACAAGGTAAAGGAAACAAGAATAGATATTTTGGTAGCTCAATATGAAAGATTTCAAATGCAGTGTGAAGAGTCCATCTCTCAGATGTACAGTCGATTCACAGACATCACCAATGGTCTGGCTGGGCTTGGAAATACTCATGAAATTGGAGATATGGTAAGAAAATACTAAAATTCCTACCAACTTCCTAGACTCCAAAGGTAACAGCAACAGAAGAAGCTAACGATCTTAGGAGAATGTCACTTGAAAAACTCATCGGGTCGTTAATGGCTCATGAGATAAATATGGAAAGGCTGAGAGAATCCTTCAGCAAGAAGAAGCACATCAATGCTCTCAAGGCCACAGAAGACACTTCTGATGGCGAAACTGAAAGTGATAAAAGTAATGAGAGCAGTGAAGATGAAGAAGCGTTCCTCTCCAGAAGACAGCAATGCATACTAGCTAAGAAGAAATAACAGTCAAGAGGAAGGTATTTAAGAAAGGTAGAGACTTCAAAAGATCTAAAGGCAAAGAAGTCAAAGATTGAACCAATATGCTACGAGTGCAAGTAGCTGGACACATCAAGGGGAGTGTCCAAAACTAAAGAACACGGAGTTTAAGAAGGACAACAGAAGAATTCAAAAAGTACAAGAAGAAAGCGATGGCTGCTACATGGAACAATAAAGTGACTCAGACAGTGAGTCCAACTCTAGTGAAGAAGGAAGAAGAAAAGGCCAACCTGGCATCATGGCAAATATTGATGATAAGGTAACTTCTAACTCATCCTTTACATCATGCCAATGAATCAGATTCAGATAGTTAGAATGCTTTTAATGAACTATGTAGTAATATAAAGACGTCTATAAACTTTTAAAAATAACCAAAAAAAACTGCATGCTTAGAAATAACTAACTCAGATTTAAAATCTGAAATTGAGCAATTAGAAAAACAAATATATGAATTAAAAACAAGAAATGAATTGTTATGAGAAAATATAAAAACTAAAAATGAAAGATATTAAACTTAGAAAATCAGGAAAAACAAACACAAGCAAAAAAAGTGAAATTAAACACATTAACAAAAGATAATGAATATTTTAACAGCTACAATTGAAAAATTCACAAATGAAAAATCTTCCTAATGTTAAAAGGAGCAAGAAGATAAGGTAGGAAGAAATCTGGATTAGGATATACACCACCAGATAATGAAGAAACCTTCATCATCCTAAAATCTACCAACGCCCAAATTCATAGCTGAACAAAATCCTAACTATAAATCGTATAACAATAAGAACCATAAACCAACATGATAATAAATAATATACCTTTTGTACTCATTGTAATAAATTAGGTCACACTAAAATAATGTACAACCAAACACTTAAATTGGTTCCGAAATGAACTGTGAAAAGTTAACCAACCAGGACCCAAAAGAACTTCAGTACCTAAATCTAATTGATTTATTGCAGGGAGCCTTAGAGCATTAAAGTGGTACCTGGACAGCGGGTGCTCAAGGCTATTGATAGGTAACAAGAAACTGTCTCACATATCAAAAATGAGAAGGTATAGTAACCTATGGTGATAATGGAAAAGGGTCAGTAATTGGTTGCGGATCCATTGGAAGACAAGATAGAATCCTGAGGAAGATGTTCTATGTGTCAAAGACTCAAGCACATCTATCAGCATCAGTCAACTGTGTGACAAGGGTCACCGGATCAAGTTTCAGGAATTTAAGTGTTTGATCATCAAGGGGTGCAACTATCTTGAAGCCAGCAGAGAAGAGAATTTATATGTACTGCATCTAGAAGAGTTGAAGGAACAAGACATTTGCCTAGATGCAAGTAAAGAGCAGAATGTTGAAATGTGCACAGAAGGTTAGGTCACTGCAGCTTTGGATGGAATAAGAAAACTCATCAAACATGATCTAGTGGAAGGTGTGTCGAAGAAAAATCAAGACTAGACAACATTTGTGAACCATGTGCAAAGGAAAGCATGCAAGATCCTCCTTCAAACCCAAGACAGTAATCACTACCATCAACCATTAGAACTGCTTTATATGGACTTGTTTGGACCAATGAACTACTAGCTGGGAAGAAAGAACTTTGGAATGTTGTAGATGATGATTCAAGATTACATGGGTATCATTTCTTGAGCATAAAGATGACACATTTGAGAGTTTTCTGAAGTTCAGTAAACTTGTTCAGAATGATAAGAAGTACAACATCATCAGTATCCATTCAGATCAGGAGAGGAGTTTGAAAACGACAGATTTGTAGAATTTGTAATGATCTGGGAATTGAACATAATTTCTCATCACCAAGAAGGACCACATCAAAATGGAGTACCTCAAAGGAAAAATAGAACTTGTGTGGATATGGTCAGGACTAGGCCATCAGAATACAACTTCCAAGATATTTTGGGCAGAAGCCATAAGTACAGCCTGTTACATTATAAATAGAGTCATGATCAGGCCAATTCTGAAGAAGACTGCATATGAGCTATACAAGCAAAAGAAGCCCAAAATCAACCATCTCAGACATTTGGATGTCCATGCTTCATTGACAACAAGTAAGAGAGATATAGGTAAGTTGGATCGTAAATCCGATGAATGCATCTTTATAGGGTACACTTCTAAACCTAAGGGTATAGAGTTTTAATAAAGAAGTTTATTAATTTGAAACACCTGTGCATGTATATTTGATGAATCTAACCTTCTTTAAGAAAGGAATCTGATAGTGATGATGAAGATACGAGAACATTACCCAGAAAGCTACATCAAGGATGATGAAGATCCACCTTTGGAAAACTACAATAGAAGAACATGTTCATGATGATCATCCAAAGGAATGGAGGTACAAAAAGGATCACCCTATTGATAACATCATTTGGAGATCCATTAGTTGGGGTAAGAACAAGAGTAAATCATTCCCTGTGTATTTAGCATTTGTATCTCAAATACAGCTGAAGACAGTCAATGGAGCACTGTCTGATGAATCTTGGATTCTAACCATGCAAGATGAACTTAATCAGTTCAGGAGAAATCATGTTTGGTCCCTTCTTCCGAGACCATCAGATCATCCTGTGATTGGCACCAAATGGGTGTTCAGGAATAAAATAGATGAAGCTGGTGTTATCACTATAAACAAGGCTAGACTGGTTGCTCAAGACTATTCCCAAGAGGAAGGCATTGATTTTGATGAAACCTATGCACCAGTGGCTAGACTAGAGACTATTTGAATATTACTTGCATATGCATCTGCATTAGATTTAAAACTCTTTCAAATGGATCTTAAATCAGCATTTTTTGCTATATAAAGGAGGAAGTCTATGTGGAACAACCTCTTGGTTTTGATGACTTAGATTTTCCAAATCATGTTTTTAAATTCAATGAAGCATTATATGGTTTAAAACAAGCATCTAGAGCATGGTATGAAAGACTTAGTGCATTCTTACTAAATCATGGTTTTATTAGAGGAGAGGTAGATATCACATTGTTTATTAAATTGAATGTCAAAAATATATTATTTGTGTAAATTTATGTAGATGATATTATATTTGGATCTACTGAGAATCTTGTGCAAGTATTTTGAGAAGCTCATGCAGGGAGAATTTGAGATGAGTATGATGGGAGAACTCAACTATTTCCTGGATTACAAATCAAGCAAAGCAATGAAGGTACACACATTTGTCATGCAAAATACACCAAGAAACTATTGAAGAATTCGGATTTGATAATGCTAAACCATTGTCCACTCCAATGAGGCACATCCACCAGGTAGACAGCGATAAGGAAGGTAAGAAAGTTGATCAAAAACTTTATAGAGGTATGATTGGGTCATTGCTTTATTTAACAGCTAGTAGACCTGATATTTTATTTACTGTATACATGTGTGCATGTATCAGTTTGATCCTAAGGAATCTCATTTAATATCTGTTAAAGGATCTTTAGATATTTAGCTAAGACTTATAACTTAGGACTATGGTATCCTAATCTTGTAAAACTAGTTTAATTGGCTATTCGGATGCTGACTATGCTGGATGAAAAGTAGATAGAAAAAGCACTAGTGGTGGTTGTCAATTTCTTGCAGGATGCTTCACCTCTTGGTTTCTCAAAAAAGCAAAATTCAGTGGCACCCATCAACAGCCGAAGCTGAAATATGTAGCTGCTGGGAGCTGTTGCACTCAACTCCTATGGATCAAACAACAACTTGAAGACTATGGATTGGACATCAAGACCATCCGGCTGCTGTGCGACAACACAAGTGCAATAACTCTCATGAAAAATCCAGTACAAACACTCAAGACGAAACATATAGAGGTTAGATATCATTTTATTAGAGATCATATAGCTAATGGTAATATTAATATCTCATTGTAGATACCAAAATCAGTAGCAGATATCTTTACAAAAGCCTTACCTGAAGAGAGATTTACGTCTCTTAGAAGGGAACTAGGCATGTGCAATTTGTAACAGATGTACTGTATATAACTGAAATAATATAATAAATTTTAGGATAAGACTTATCCTTTCCCGCTAGATTTAATTAAATCTATTACTATTTGTGTTATCTTCTCCTATTTTGTCGTTATCTGCATTTATTGCTCCACCATTTCAAAGAGCCTTTATGTCCTTCCGTTACCTCCATAATCCTTGCCTCACCGATTAG
>CM024756.1:92235101-92304051 GCA_014218235.1 Colocasia esculenta | reverse complement strand
ATGCTTGGCAAGTAAAGGGCCAAGTAGTCTTGGGAGTGCGCCTAAAAGTGCTATTGCCTGCACGAGTTAATGACCAGAGTGTTGACATTACACTCAAGTGCATCTATCTGACTATTAAATGACAATAACAGGGTTATACTATACTCGACTCATGTGCTATAGCCATCTACTCCTGTGTTATATTGAAAACTTGTGCTTATTGAATCTGTATTATGCTTGCTCCTACTCACATTACTGACTCTCTCTATCATTGTGACTCTGCCATTAATTGTATGGACCGACCCCCGAACCTTACCAGGACCCCGAAGTTCACGTCGCCACCCAGGATCGAAGACCCTGGGGAGGGTTAGAAGAAATAGTCTACTGAGAGATGTACTGAATTTAAATAACTATAATAATATATCAACTGTACACGTGTCCCAAAAAAAGCACAAGGTTTTTTGTTGGTTGAGTGTAATTTCATATCATTTCCCCTCCTATTTTGATGATGACAAATGTGATTTGAATGCAAATTAATTGAAACATGATAAACACATTTCACCTGAATTACATATTCAAAAAGCATGTTTCAAAACACACTTATCATTTGTACTCATAATAAAACATTACTAATGATATATGTTTAATTTTCAGGTACAAATATCTTCTGCAATGATGGTGTCGACACACCCTCAATGGTGTGTCGACACATCACCTAAGTCTCAAAGGCAAAAAGCTGAAGAAATGCTGAGACTGTGTCGACACAAGTCAAAGAGTGTGTCGACACGAGTTGCAAATTCCAGGAATTAGACTACTCAGGTCGACGCAGGACAGAGCAGGTCGACACTGGACTCGTTCCCAGAACAGCCTGTTTGCAGAATTGGGACAGCAGGTCGACGAAGGACCAGAGCAGGTCGACACTGGACTCAGTTCCCAGAACAACTGTTTGCAGAATTGGGACAGCAGGTCGACGCAGGACCAGAGCAGGTCGACACTGGACTTAGTTCCCAGAACAGCCTGTTTGCAGAATTGGGACAGCAGGTCGACACAGCATCAGAGCAGGTCGACACTGGACCTCGTTCCCAGAACAGCCTTTCAATTTGGGACAGTGTGTCGACACCACCACCAGGGCAGGTCGACACACTACGAAAGATTGCAACTTATAGGGATGTTGCCACGTGTCAGCCTAGGGCGATGGTGTATCAACCTAGGATCGTGTGCCCTTGTACCTAAAGGGTATCTTTGGAATCTTTTGGGTATAAAAGGCCCCCAATTGGCCCCATCATGTCAAGAGACCCAACGAACTCTCCAAGCCTCCAGAAAAGTTCCCTTTGGCGGCGAGAAGAGTTCATCTCCCTCCTCTGCTCTCCTGGTGTCTTCTGAAGACCAATTCTCATCAATTCGATTGTGAGAATTGGAGTTTGATCCTTGAAGAAGCAATTGAAGCGCCTCAAGGAAGCAGATCAAGTAGGAGCATCGTTGGAGAAGATTTCAAGGAAGATCCCCAAGTTCAAAAGTGCAGAGCATCGCTTGGGACTTCAAGATCAAGCCTCTTCCCAATCTGAGCTTCTACAAGGGAGTACACTGAAGAACAAAGTCTTTTCATACAATTCTAATGTACTTTTGTTCTTCTGAGACATTTGAGATTGTGCAAGTGCTTCTGCATAATTCTCATGAATGTTCTCATGTTCGACATGATCTGCTGCTAGAAGATCTATGTCTTGTGTTGGTGTCTAGCAAGTGTTTGTGAGCCGTTGTGCTCAGTTTGAGTGTCGAACTCAAGTGGTGTTGAGCAGTCTTGCTCAGGGATCTAGAGTAGTCTTGCTCTAGAGTTGTGTGAGTTGTAAACTCAGGTGTTGGAGTTGTCTGGCTCCAGTGGGTGTGTTACCCAGGTTGTTTAGTGAATCCTCACTGGGTGTGAGGGGTGGATGTAGGAATCACATGGGTGATTTCCGAACCACCTAAAAATCTCTGTGCACTTGTCTATGTGTGGTTTGATTCCATTATCCGTTAGATGCTTGCATAGGATCGTTTAGATTCAATAATCAATTCACATCTATTTTATCAACTCACTTAACATCTCATCAGATCTGTGTTTTTCACTGTTAAAATTGCCTCTGATTCTCAAAGTAATTTTAAATTGCTTAAGCTTCCGCATAGAGTGGCATAGATCTATTCATCCCCCCCCCTTCTAGATCTTATCCACACCTTTTCCTCGATCCTTCAATTGGTATCAGAGCGGGTTTACTTGATCTGATTTGATCTGAGCAGTTTTGAGTATTGTGTGTCTGATTGCTTGATTGTTTGCTTGTTTGCTGAATATTCTTCTGTGCTTTCTTCTTAAGTCAATGGATTCCAAAGGTTTCATAGCTGAGGGGCATTCCATAAATAGGCCACCATTCTTTAATGGAACGGACTATTCATACTGGAAAAATAGAATGCAAGTCTTTCTAAGAGCCCAGAACTATGAAATTTGGAAAGTGGTTGAGGTTGGTCCCTATGAAAACCAGGGAGAGAAGAAACCTGGACTAGGGAACAAATAAGAAAAGCCACATTGAATTATAGTGCCATGAACATGATTCAATGTGCTGTTCATCCCAAAGAGTATTCGAGAATCTCAATGTGCAAATCTGCCAAAGAGATGTGGGATAAACTCGAATTACTTTATGAGGGAACATCACAAGTGAAGGAAACTAAGGCAAATATTCTTGTTTCAGAATATGAATTGTTTATGATGAAGTCTAATGAAACAATTTCTGAAATGTTTGCCAGGTTCATGGTTATTGTCAATGGACTCAAGGCCTTAGGTAAGGACTACACAGATGCAGACTTGGTAAGGAAAATCTTACGTTCACTCTCTTCTATTTGGCACACAAAGGCCACTGTCATTGAAGATTCTAAAGATTTGTCCAAAATTTCTTTGGATGAATTGATAGGATCCTTAATGACATATGAAATCAATTTGAAAAGAAATGAAGAAACATAATTAAGACCAAGCCAATGGCACTTAAGGCCTCTTCAAGTAACAAAGACAAAAGTCAAGAAAAGACAAGTTCTGAGGAGTCTGAGTCAAATGAGGATGAAATTGCCCTCATGACCAGGCAATTCAGAAAATTCTTGAAATATAGAAAAGGAAAAATGTCTGGGAAAAAGAAGTTTTCCTCAGGTAAAAGAAACACTTCCTCTTCTAATTTCAACAAGAATAAAAAATCTGACGAAACTGTCATTTGTACAGGTGTAATAAGCCAGGACACATGAAGGGAGAGTGTCCTGAGAACAAGAAAGAAAAGCACAAGAAATTCAGAAGTTCAAGAAGCCAAAGGCCATGGTAGCCACTTGGTCTGATGATGAAGATTCAAGTGAAGAAGAAGAAGACAAAAAATCCTCAAGCTCTGAGAGTGAGGAAATCTGCTTCATGGCCAACAATTCTGAAGAAAAGGTAAACACCTCTTTGAAGATTTCACTGTTGAAGATTGGCAGGATGTTTATCTGAATTAGTTGAAAAATATTCTGAAATGAGAAAAGAAAACAAAACACATCAAAAAGAAAATTGAAAACCTTTATCATAACCAATCTTCAAACAACAGAATTTGTGAGCTAGAAAATGAGATAACAAATTAAATGAAGAAAAAGAAAATCTCATGAATCTAATTGATGATCTGAAGCTTGCCTCTCAAAAGGCCACCCAAGAATTCAAAGACTTATCTGAAAAGCTGGAAATGGAAAAACAAGAAAAACAACAAAAGATTGAAGAAATTAAAACTCTTCAAAACCAGCTAAAAGAAAGGGATGAAGTTATCCAAACCTTCACAAAAGGTAAAGATAACTTGGAGGCACTGCTTGGAACAAACATGACAACAACTTCTCATGGATTAGGATTCAACAAACAAAAACCAAAGAAAGACAAATCTGGTGAGAAAAAGGGCAAAGCACCATTAATTAAATTTGTCAAAGGTCCTAATCTTGAGAACACAGAAATCAAGCAAACATCAGACAAAACATCAAACAAAAACAAAAACAAATCAAAAACTCAAAAACAAAAGAAGACAACCAGGTCGACACAGTCTTTGACAGGTCGACACCAGTCCACAAGAAGAAGACTTCTGTGGTTGCTGTGTCGACACCAGTCATGGAGAGGTCGACCTGCTCAACATCAAAAGCTACAAACAACTCAATAAAAATTCAAATAAAAATTTGAAAAACAAGAAAAAGTCAAAGGAAATCATTTGTAAAGAACCTTGGACCTCCAAGAAAGCATTTCAAGATGAATGGACCAATCCTTGGAGCCAATGGTATGACAACCCCTGTTGGTATCATCCTCAATTCTTCTATCCAAACCTTTGGATGTACCAACAAAATCCATGGATTCCATCTCCTCATCTGAACTCCTATGCTCAAATGAAAAACTCCCCTCCCACTAAAAACAAAAATGTTGGTGCTTTCATTCCTAAGAAAAGAACAAACAGAAAAAGACTGAAAACACCAATGTAACAAAACAAAAATAAAAAACAAGTCAAATTTGGGTGAGAAAAGATTTACTAACAATGTTCAAACATTCTGATGGTCCCAACTCTGTTTGGGTACCAAAATCTTCTCTCCACTGATCTATTTTGCAGGAAGGTCGTGCCCAACACCAATGTGTGGTTTCTTGACAGTGGGTGTTCACGACACATGACGGGAGACAGAGCCAAATCTCATTCCTGATTGAAAAGGAGGGAGGGTCAGTAACTTTGGAGGTAAAAATAAAGGAAAGATCATAGGATCTGGTAAGGTTGGTCAAACTTCCTCAAACTCTGTAGATAATGTTTTACTAGTTGATGGTCTTGATTATAATTTGCTCAGTATCAGCCAACTATGTGACAAAGGTCACAAAGTTGTGTTTGAATCTGATTTCTGTAAGATAATTGACTCATCAACTGATAAAATCAATTTTTTGGAAAAAGGGAAAACAATGTCTACATGATCAACCTAAATAAAAACTTTTCTGAAAATCTTTGCTTTGTTGCAAATAAAGATGAAATTGCATGGACTTGGCACAAAAGACTTGGCCATGCAAGTTTCAGAACAATGAATAAGTTGTTAAGATTGAATTTGGTTAAGGGTCTTCCTGAATCCTTCTCTAATGTTGAAAATCAAGTTGTGGGATCTGTTCTAAAGGAAAACAAACAAGAAAATCTTTAAAAACTTCAATGAGGTACTCACATCTAAGCCACTAGAATTACTTCACATGGATTTTTGGCCCTACAAGAATTCTAAGTCTAAGTGGCAAAAGATATGGGTTTGTAATCATTGATGATTTTACTAGATTTACTTGGGTTATTTTTTTGTCCCACAAAAGTGATACTTGTCTTGAATTCAGGAACTTCTGTACCACTGTCTTAACAACTTATCCATATAAAATCAAAAATATTTTGACTGATCATGGGGGTGAATTTGAGAACACATCCTTTTCTGATTTTTGTGCTGAATTTCAAATATTCCACAAGTTTTCTTCACCAAGAACTCCAGAACAAAATGGAGTTGTGGAAAGAAAGAACAGAACTCTTGTGGAAATGGCTAGAACCATGCTACTTGAGAGTAACTTGCCCAAATCCTTCTGGGCTGAAGCTGTGAACACAGCAAATCACATACTCAATAGAGCATTGGTCAGACCAAAAATCAAGAAAACCCCCTATGAATTATTGAAAAACAAAAAGCCAACTGTATCCTATTTTAAAATCTTTGGGTGCAAATGCTATGTACACAACAATAACAAAGAAAACCTTGACAAATTTGATGCTAAAAGTCAGGAAGCTATCTTCCTTGGCTATTCTGAGGTGTCAAGGGCTTTCAAAGTGTACATTCTTAAATCTAAAACTGTTGAAGAATCTCCACATGTTATCTTTGATGAAAATCTTTTCAACTGATAATTCTAAATCTTGCAGGGAAAGACAAGACACTGAAGAGGATGAATTTGTTGTGGACTCTTCACCAACCGTTGAGGAGTTTGAAAACATTGAAGAGAACCTGAACACCCCATCTTCAAGTGGTTCAGGTAATATTGTCCCAGAAGTGGGTACTTCTCAACAGGTAATTTCTGAACATAGATTTCTGAAAGATCACCCATTAGACAATGTGGTTGGCAATGTAAATGATAGAGTTAGGACTAGATCTTCATTCCTGCATGATATTGAAGAAGACCCACTAGCTCTAATTCCCAAATTGAACCAAAGTCAATTGATGAAGCCTTGTCAAGTTCAGATTGGATTAATGCCATGCATGATGAACTTCATCAATTTGAAAGAAATCAAGTATGGGAATTAGTACCTAGACCTAGTGACCAAACAGTCATTGGCACTAGATGGGTTTTCAGAAATAAGTTGAATGAAAATGGTCAAGTCATTAGAAATAAAGCTAGGCTAGTTGCAAAGGGGTACAATCAAGAATTTGGAATTGATTTTGAAGAATCATATGCCCCTGTAGCTAGACTAGAAGCAGTTAGAATTTTCCTTGCTTTTGCATCCTCCATGAATTTCAAAGTTTATCAAATGGATGTCAAAAGTGCATTTTTAAATGGATAATTAAGGAAAATGTTTTTGTTGAACAACCTCCTGGATTTGAAAATGAAAAACATCCTAACCATGTTTTCAAGCTTAATAAGGCTCTCTATGGTCTTAAGCAAGCTCCAAGAGCTTGGTATGACCGTTTGAGTACCTTTTTACTTGAAAAAGGATATTCTAGAGGAAATGTTGATCAGACTTTGTTCACAAAAACAGTCAAAAATCAAATAATTGTGGTCCAAATTTATGTTGATGACATAATATTTGGCTCAACCAATAAAGGCCTATGCACTGAATTTTCAAATCAAATGAAGAATGAATTTGAAATGAGTTTAATGGGAGATTTAACATTTTTCTTGGGACTGCAGGTTAACCAAACATCTGAAGGGATCTTCATCAGTCAAGCCAAGTATGTCAAGGAACTTCTCAAAAGGTTTGACTTTCAGAACCTCAAGCATTCAAGCACACCTATTGCTATAAATGCTAAGCTAGAAGAAGACTCAAATGGTAAGTCAGTAGACCCAAAGACCTACAGAGGTATGATTGGCTCTCTACTCTATCTTACAACTTCTAGACCAGATATTCAGTTTAGTGTGTGTTTGTGTGCTAGATTTCAGTCTAATCCTAAGGAAAGTCACATGTTAGCTGTTAAAAGAATTTTCAAATATCTTGTTGGAACATGTGATTTAGGAATTTGGTATCCTGCTAATTGCAAGCTAGATTTGATTGCCTATTGTGATGCTGACTATGCTGGGTGTAAATTAGATAGAAAAAGCACAAGTGGCTTGTGTTTATTCCTAGGTGGGTGCCTTATTTCTTGGGCTTCCAAGAAGCAACATTCAGTTGCACTGTCAACTGCAGAGGCTGAATATGTTGCAGCAGGTAGATGTGGAACTCAGATTCTCTGGGTGAAGCATCAACTTCTCGATTACAACCAAATTTAGGTTGTGTACCCATCCTATGTGATAATACAAGTGCAATAAATCTGTCTAAAAACCCCATTCAGCATTCTAGAACCAAGCATATTGAGATTAGGCATCACTTCTTGAGAGATGAGGTTGCAAAGAAGTCCTTTGAACTCCATTTCATTGAAACTGAAAAACAAGTTGCTGACATTTTCACCAAACCCCTTCCTGAAAACAGATTTTCATCTTTGAGGAGAGAACTTGGTCTTTGTAAATATCCACATCATGATCTCTCTTTAGGTTTGGGTTGAGTGTTATGCACTGTCTAAGGGGGAGTTCTTTTCATATCATAACCCTTTGCTTCCTTCAGTCACACTGTGTCCATATCTCTCTCAATTTCACTTTTCCTTTGGACAATAAAGTCTTCAACTCTCATTGTGTTGAACTTCTTGGTATATCAAATGGTGATTTGAAGAAGGACAATTATGCTTGTCTGGACACTTTCACTATGCGAGAGTATATGTCTCCGCCAAGTACCAAGAAATGAAATGCAATTATTGAGGGGGAGCTTTTATTGTTTAAAGAGAATTTCTCTTGATTTCAAAAACTTGCATATCTTTATTTGATAGAAAATGATTGAAATCATCATCTCAGGGGGAGCTAGAAAATTCACAAGTCATGACTTTTGCAAAATTCATAACTTTTCTTGCATTTCATCAATTTCCTGCATGATGTCATCATTCAGATATCTACAGTCTCCAAATGATCCTTTGAGTGATCTATCATATTTTTTACTAATCAACTGTCAACTATATTTTTCAACCCACAGAAATTCAGAACTCTTCCAAGATTGAAAACAACTTGTGTCTTGAAATTAAAACAACTCTTTGTTTGCAACTGATGTTGGATAAAATTGATTTCTATCTTACAAAACTCTCAAAATTTGAAAATTCCACAGAGCAATGACATTTGTGCTGAGAAACTGCACACCTTCACAATGAATGAAGTGCCATGCATGTCATGAGGCACTAATGTTATCTCTGTTCAAAGGGGAAAAAAAAAATTCAAAAATAAATTCAAAATACAGCAAAATGTGCTATACTTTTTGATAATGACTGAGTAACTGGAAATATTGGCGTCTACAAAACGTATATTTTCATGTCAAAAGGTCATTATTTACCCCTTTGAGACTTGACAATGCATAAATCCTAAGTATCCAGGGACTATGGTGTGTAAAAAGCACTAGTACTTGAGTGAAAAAGATTTATATCATTTGATAGTCTATTACAAAAACAAAATATGTGTGTTAATGGAGTTTTGTTTAGAAAGAATCATTTTCATTATCATCAAGTTGTTCCTTAAGATTGTGTTTTATTTTCAGAACAAGTGCATTCAATCTAGAGGATATCTTTCTTTAACATTGAGAAATATGGTAGCTTATAGTTGATTGTTAGATATATTATATCCCTCAAATCATCATTTCAGTGACTCAAATCTTTGAATGCTCATATCCTATTGGAAATTGTTTAAAACTTGAATTGTGATGAATTCTTGCAAAATATAGCAAATGAATTTTTAAGTCTCTTAAAATCCTTGAAATGACTATTTCTCTCATTGATATCATTCTAAAGAAGTCCAAAGATTCTCAAAAAAAATCTCTCAAAAAATTCAACTTTTTCTAAGGCCGGTCGACATCCTATCTCGTGTCGACACACACCCTAGGTCAGGTCGACACTACAGTCTTCCAGTGTCGACACTGCCCCCTTGCCAGACCTTTTAAATCGTGGGTTCCGGATAAGCCCTTGTTGTTCCTGCGGGGTATTGCACCACTGCAAACCCTTTTTAGGCATCAGGTCGACCCGACGGTCGTTCCTCTCATTTCCGGCAAGAAATTCCACAAATTCTCTCTCAATCACATCCCTTTCTCAATCATCTCTCTTTCTTCATCAACTCTCGATTCCACTCCATCCTTGCAATCATGGTGAGAAAAATGGGTCCTCGCCGTGGAGCAAGATCTCAGGCCTCATCTAGGCCACTTCCGGCAGAGGATGATGTTCCCCAATTGAAAGGAGATCCAAAAGGCGCAATGACCCTGCAGAGCAACCAGGGTCCTCCTCTGCACCTCAGCCAACTGCCAAGAGAGGTAGACCCTCTTCTTCGGGCAGAGGTAGGGTTTCTAGTCCTCAGAATCCGGGCTCCTCTTCTGGAGATTCTACAGAGTCATCTTCGTCTGAGTCTTCCAAGTCTCAAGACACCACTAGTGAAGCCAAGCATTCTAAAGCCCAGGATAGTGGATTTATCAGATATTCAGCTAGCAAACACATTTCCAGAAATTCAGACCTACTTCTCTTTTCAGTCTTGGTTGCTATTCATTTCTGAATTTCAAACCATCTATCCAAGACTTGTTAGGGAATTCTACAAGAACTTGAAATGCACAGATGAAGGGTATCAATCAAAGGTTAAGGGAATAGTTATTGACATGCCAACAGAAAAAGCTGCCTCAATTTTCAAAGTGCCAGATGAAGGGGCAGATTATCATAACTTCGAATTTGATCTTCATGAAGCCTATACCATCATGACAGGCTACCTGCTGATGCATCTGATCCCAAACAAACCCATGTTACCAGATTCAACACAAATTCCTTTCCCCCTGTGTTGAGGATTATCCACCACATGTTGACCACAATCATTACCCCTCAAGGTGGTGGAAGGGACAGGCTAACAGATATACAGAGGTTCATTCTTTATTGCATGGTAAAAGACATCAAAATCAACCTCCATGTAATAATGTATCAAATCATATCTGAAACAACCAGGAAAGACCTCAAGAGATCTCTTCCATATGCTGCACATCTGACCTCAGTGTTCCAGCACTTTGGTGTGCCTTTAGATAATGAGAAATTCCAGTCAATCCCTAAATCCAACATCTACAGCTTTAAGAATATTCAGAAATTCATGGGATTTAGACTGGAGGGCAATCAAGTTAGGAGAGGGCCAGTTGTGGTTGAGGCCCCTCAAGCTCAAGAGGAACAACCTCAAGATCAAGGGGACCAGCCCAAGCTCAAGAGGTCCAGCCTCAAGGTCAAGGGGACCAGCCCCAAGGTCAAGAGGAACAGCCTCCAGCTGAAGGGGACCAGCCCCAAGGTCAAGAGGATCAGCCTCCTTTGAATGAGGAACAGCCTCAAGTTTCAACTGAAGGTGACATTCCATTTCATGCCCCACTCTCACCTCAGTTTCAACATTTCTCTCCACAACCCACTTTTCAAACATCCACATCCTCTGGTGGACCTTCTGTTCCACCAGAGTTGTTCTCCTTTTTAAATGACAAATTTGACACCTTGAACTCCTCCATTCAAACCATGTCAGAAACCTTTGAGTTGAGGATTCAGAGATTGGAGAACACTGTGTCTGCCAAGTTCATAGAGCAAAAAGCTGCCTCAGACTATGCAGCTCAAAGATTCAACAGATTAATTGGTACATTGGCAGATGCCTCATTACAGCTGAAGGAGCACCAGCAAAAGTTGGAGGCAGTTCTTCAGGGAATTTTGGCAAATTCCCAAGCTGATGTTTTCAACACCAAGCAGACATTACATGAGATCACAAGCACTAGACTGTCTTTTGCTCATTTTGTGGATGATTTGGAGAGCATGAGGAACTTCAATGCACACATTGACAACAGATCTCTGATTTGACAAAGGAATTCAAAATCATGCAAAGGCCTGGTTGGTCAGCTGGATCATCTTCCTCTTCACAACCCATTCAGCTGATCTAGCAAGAATTCAAGCTACCTTGATAGAAAATTCAGACAGAATGGAACATTACTTGCACACAAAACTCACAACCATTCAAGATCAAATCAAGTCCAGCTTGACTTTCATGGAGAAAAGATTGTCAGACATTGAGACAATCTTAGTTCCTCCTCCTCCTCCACCTTCTACATAATGTATTTTTTTTTATGATGTCAAAGGGGGAGAAGAAAGAAAGAGAGAAAGAAATGATTGTAATCTTTTTGGAAAGATTGTAATGTTTCTCTTGAATGAAATGAAATGCTTTTTGCTTAGCTTGAATGAATTTCTCATTTGTGTCTTCAATGTGATTGAAAAATTGTTATGTGAATGTGAATGTATGAATGCTTGTCAAGTTGCTTGACCTTCTTTATGCAACTAACTTACTTCAAGTAACTTGTACTTGTGAAGTGCAACCATCAATTGTTACTGAGTTTTGTTTAAAGGTCTTTGACAAGCATGAACACAAAAAGAAAAATAAGAACTTGAATAACCAAAATTGCTTAAAATCACATCTCATCAAAACCTCATTGTCATATGGATTTAATGTTGCCATCATCAAAAAGGGGGAGATTGTTGGGTTGAGTGTAATTTCATATCATTTCCCCTCCTATTTTGATGATGACAAATGTGATTTGAATGCAAATTAATTGAAACATGATAAACATTTCACCTGAATTACATATTCAAAAAGCATGTTTCAAAACACACTTATCATTTGTACTCATAATAAAACATTTTACTAATGATATATGTGTTTAATTTTCAGGTACAAATATCTTCTGCAATGATGGTGTCGACACACCCTTCAATGGTGTCGACACATCACCTCAGTCTCAAAGGCAAAAAGCTGAAGAAATGCTGAGACTGTGTCGACACAAGTCAAAGAGTGTGTCGACACGAGTTGCAGATTCCAGGAATTATACTACCAGGTCGACGCAGGACCAGAGCAGGTCGACACTGGACTCAGTTCCCAGAACAGCTGTTTGCAGAATGGGACAGCAGGTCGACGCAGGACAGAGCAGGTCGACACTGGACTCAGTTCCCAGAACAGCCTGTTTGCAGAATTGGGACAGCAGGTCGACGCAGGACCAGAGCAGGTCGACACGATAGTCCCAGAACAGCCTGTTTGCAGAATGGGACAGCAGGTCGACACAGCATCAGAGCAGGTCGACACTGGACCTCGTTCCCAGAACAGCCTGTTTTCAATTTGGGACAGTGTGTCGACACCACCCAGGGCAGGTCGACACACTACGGAAAGATTGCAACTTATATGGATGTTTGCCACGTGTCAGCCTAGGGCGATGGTGTATCAACCTAGGATCGTGTGCCCTTGTACCTAAAGGGTATCTTTGAAATCTTTTGGGTATAAAAGGCCCCCAATTGGCCATCCATCGTGAGTAAGACCCCAACGAACTCTCCAAGCCTCCAGAAAAGTTCCCTTTGGCGGCGAGAAGAGTTCATCTCCCTCCTCTGCTCTCCTGGTGTTTTCTGAAGACCAATTCTCATCAATTCGATTGTGAGAATTGGAGTTTGATCCTTGAAGAAGCAATTGAAGCGCCTCAAGGAAGCAGATCAAGTAGGAGCATTCGTTGGAGAAGATTTCAAGGAAGATCCCCAAGTTCAAAGTACAGAGCATCGCTTGGGACTTCAAGATTCAAGCCTCTTCCCAATCTGAGCTTCTACAAGGGAGTACACTGAAGAACAAAGTCTTTTCATACAATCTAAATGTACTTTTGTTCTTCTGAGACATCTTGAGATTGTGCAAGTGCTTCTGCATAATTCTCATGAATGTTCTCATGTTCGACATGATCTGCTGCTAGAAGATCTATGTCTTGTGTTGGTGTCTAGCAAGTCATTTGTGAGCCGTTGTGCTCAGTTTGAGTGTCGAACTCAAGTGGTTGTTGAGCAGTCTTGCTCAGGGATCTAGAGTAGTCTTGCTCTAGAGTTTGTGAGTTGTAAACTCAGGTGTTGGAGTTGTCTGGCTCCAGTGGGTGTGTTACCCAGGTGTTTAGTGAATCCTCACTGGGTGTGAGGGGTGGATGTAGGAATCACATGGGTGATTTCCGAACCACCTAAAAATCTCTGTGCACTTGTCTATGTGTGTTTGATTCCATTATCCGTTAGATGCTTGCATAGGATCGTTTAAGATTCAATTAATCAACTGGTTTCACATCTATTTTATCAACTCACTTAACATCTCATCAGATCTGTGTTTTTCACTGTTAAAATTGCCTCTGATTCTCAAGTAATTTTAAATTGCTTAAGCTTCCGCATAGAGTGGCATAGATCTATTCATCCCCCCCCTTCTAGATCTTATCCACACCTTTTCCTCGATCCTTCAACAGGTACAGAAAAAGGTGCAGTCCTTAAGGGGGATACCCTGAGAAATTGCAAAGCACAACTCTCAATTCACTCAGGTACAAGAGCTCAAGAACTTGCTTCACTCCTGCTGAAACACGCGGCGCCACAGCCGTCTCCGCAACGTCCGACACCGAGCTCCCGCGACGACGAGGCCCTAGCTAAAAGGAAGTAGGGAGAGTGAGCCTCGCGAACACGGCCCAGTAGGGATTACCAGTCTCACCGGCCAGAGCAGCAGGAACTCCAAAAAAATAGGAAACTACACTAGAAGAGGTAAAGCGAGGAACACCTACAACAGGTACTAAAAAGCGTCGAAACAGAACAATGCAACGCCAAGACCACCAACCAAGGTCGTGATACACACACGACTCCCGCATAAACCAATGGAGTAGGGCACCAAATGGATGTAACCCTTGGCACACCCGCTGAGACCACGCAAGAACCAGGTAAGAACGACGTCCCACCACAAGCACGACCACCTTAGACCTCCACAAGGTCAAGGGCCCGCAAGCAAAACCACCCCAGACCCCGAACACACTGCGAGGTTGGGAAGCCACACACGCCGGTGCCACCGCGGACTGGCACCCAAGAACGAGACTATGGAACCGAGAGGACACCGAAGCGGAAACCACCAGAAGCCCGGGCCAACAAGGCCAAACCAACAATGCCTACGAAAACTAGGCACGGCCAGGCTACGACTGCCGTGCCATCTAGGGAAATGGATAACACTTGGAAACGTCATGAGGAAATGTCGTCGCAACAACAACAACTAAGCCACTGCCACTGGCAGCCAAGAGGAGGACACACCAGCCACTCCCTCTACTTGCCAGTCTGGCTCCTACCTTTAACCTCCTCGTAAGAGTGAGATAGAGCCGCCACAGAACACCACAAGAACGCACGCACCACCGTAGCCTGGCCAAGCTGCGGCCCCATGCCTGACCTCTCTACGTGGATCCGAAACCAACGCAAAGAGAGGCAGTGAGAAAAAGGACTATCTGGGCCGCACTGGGAAGAAAACACCTCAACGACCTCGGCATCCCACCCCAAACAAGAAAGCTCTACAAATGACTCAGCGTCGCTATCCAAACCTCATTTTCCCCTCACCTCCAGAGTCCGCCAACTCGGCCGCCAACTCAAGCACGCTCGTAGCCCCTAACCCCAAAGGCTCCCAAGGATGGGGGTCCCAGGCAACAAAGACAACCTCCGAATGGGACAAGCCCTCGAGTGCCAAGCACCGGGCGAACAGGCGGGGCAAGCACAACAAGAACCACACCAAACTGTCGGCTTGTAACCCACGACAAGCCCAGTAAGCACAAGCACACACGGACCCTCAAGAGGACCGTCGGCCAACCAAGGCATGCCGAGCAAGCCAGAACCTTGGAACACTACCAGAAGTATGGAAAACATCACTCTTATAATAATCGATTGGCTGTCGGACAATCAATTATTAGATAGGCGCGAGCCTCCTAGCACTGCCACTAGGACACAGCCACGAAGGTGTCACCGTCGGTCACTGAAGGCAGCGTGGCAACCTGCCGCGTTCCCTACCAGAAGGTCCTAAGGGCAAGCCAGCCCTGGGGCACACACCAACACCCCAACTGCAACCACAGAACACCCGAGGCACACACAAGAACTGTCACATCCCCCCTGCCATCGTGATACCATCGCAACGGGGAACGGCACCATGACAGCAACCCTATCGTGACAGGACAAAGCGTCGCGATAGCAAACCCTGTCGTGACAGGAACACACGTCGCGACAGCAATCCTTATCACGAAAAGCAAATGCGTCGTGATAAGGTCGCACCCGACCGGGTAGATGCCTCTTCTGGTATCGCGACACACACCGTGATCACGACACCAGCAGAGAGGCAGACCCACAGGATGCTCTATCCGGGGCCGCCCACATGACACACACATACCATACGGGGGAGGGAGCATGGAGAAGCTATCTAAACTAACTAGAAAGCACGAGAAGTTCCCAATCCACCCGGATCGAGAAGGGTACAAGCAATCCCTACCTTAACGAAGAAGAAAATGAACCCAATAGGGACCTTCACGTCAGATTGGCCACCTCCCTCTCACTCCACGCAAGCTCCACAACACTGGGAACATGAGCACGGCCCTCCTCCTCACCTGAAACACACAAAGGGGAGAGAGGGTGTCACGCCCCAACGCGAATATCGGAGCGCGAAGGCAGTTGCAAGAAAAGGGTATAGAGCGAGTACTAGACATCAAACCATTGTACATTGAATAATACTAAAGCAATCTTTCTCATTATAACTTTTCCAATGTCTAGTTACAACCACTAATATCAGAGCCATTCTATAGGGCCCAATTACATTGCAATAAAAGGAAATAACTAACTACAACTCTAACATAACATAATGACTCAAGGGTACTCCTGGCTTCACTCTTGGTCATTCCCCTCCTCGTGAGTGTATGTGTCATCCTCGGTCTCACCTGAGAACACAACATCAAATAACGTAGGGTGAGCGATAACGCCCAGTAGGACTTAAATCTCAGGCTCAAGCAGGCTTTAAATAATTAATGCATTTAATGACAGAGTATCTAAAGATAGCCGGTACAAGAGAGTCAAAATATAGCAAGAGATAGCACACATGTAACAGGATAGCACAATAGCACGAGATCGAGTATAGTTTCCAAAAATAGCACAAGTATCGAATGTAGCACCAATAGCAGGATGGTCATAGCACAACTAGCACAAGTATGGTAATAGCACGATGAGTATAGCACTTGTTTATTATTCTAGACATCGAGAGAGTATAGCATGTTTTGTGTTTTGATTGTCATATAGATAGTCGAGATAGATAGCACTTGAGTGTAATGCCAAACAATCTGATCATTTAACTCCCATGGGCATTAGCACTTTCGGGCGCACATCCCAGGACCAGATCGGGCCCTTTATATATTGCCAGGCATTGGTTATATTGTTTATCTTTAGACAATCAGTCAATGGACAATATAGAGTACCAAGAAGTAGATAAGAGCACTAGATAAATAGACGAGATTGTAGAGTGAACGTGAATAGACGAGTAAACAGGCGATAGTAACAGTTGCACAATACGCGCACGTCGTATTGGCAGTCAGGTGGAATTCACGATCTTCCCGCTGGCCTGTTATGCACAAGTCCAGAGGTCGATGTGATTCAGGGTAAGAGCGAACTTCTAATAGCCGTTTGGATCATATCGATCCCTAAAGGTGTAATGGGTTTTATGGTACAACCGGCTCGTCGACCATGTGGGAATCAATGATCAGAGGAGACTTACGGAGGCCTTGTGCAAGGGTTCACTAGTCCGGTGAAAGGAATATCCAACAGAGAGTTCACCACAAGCCAAGTAAAGTGTGTATATAAAAACAGGTACTCGACATTCTAGAGGAATTCTAGAACAGTGGAGCGTCGATATCGGTATATAAACAACGCAAGAAACGAATACAAGTCCTTTAAAATAGGGCAATTAATATATTTTATTGCAATAAATTACCAGATACATTATGAGATATTTTATGCCAGATTTCAGCCATATATGGATGGTTCATGTGTGTGCATGTGTAAGAGAAATTATAGATAGAAAAGAAGTCGTGAATATGTATTTTAAATCATTCAATATAGCTCCATTTTTTTAAAACAAGTTTTTACTGGGGGTATAACTGGGGGTAAGAGAAATCATAGATAGAAAGCGACAGAAATAATTTTATGGGTTTTCATCAAAAACTTTTGAAGGCGACATAGGCCAATGAGGGTCGCGACAGGTACTAGGCAGATCGCGACAGGAGCATGTAAGGATCGCGACAGGGCTTGCGAATCAGGTACTGGAACGCGACGGCTTACCTGTCGCCTTCTGGTCGCGGGTAGGCTGCTGTCGCAATCGGACCCCAGAGGCGACATATCGGGCAGTCACGATCTGGTGGTCTGTGCCTGACTCTGACAGGAGTCAGACCAGACATGGATTGCGGACCAGAACATTCAAATTTTGATACAGGGTCATTTAGAAAATCATAACTAATTATATACATGATGAAAAATCACGAAATTAGTGGCAAATGGAACTAGACATGCGAGAGTACTTCCAGTAATTAGGAATTCGAAAGAGAGCATGGTTTGAACATGGTTTGAGAACGAACAAGAACGAGTAACATAGAACATGACACAAGGAGCAAGATGGATTTAATCGAGTAACAAGCTCAACAAAAATTAGGGCTTTTGGGGTCAAAAGATCCCTAACAAGATCAAGTATTTACAATAAAAAGTTCGTAGCATGGGATCAAGTGTACAAGGAGATAAGAATTTAACGTGATGTCTCGGGGTTATCATGTTTGCAGATCATCTAAAATCAAGAACAAAAGATTGGCTCGATGAAAAAGAGTGAAACAAGAGGGCTTTTGTCCTGATGTATGGAACAATCTACAGATGGATTAATTGAGTTTTGCTCGTGAGAATGCCTACCTTTGACTCGATTTATCTTCTAGGGCTTAGAACTCCAAGAACGAAGGAAGAAGCTTGATGGATCTTCCTCTCTTGATTTCTCCTCCTCCTTGGCCTCTCCCCCGTCCAAGAACCCTTTGCACGAGCTAGGGTCGGCCATGAGGATTTAAGAGGTGTATTTATATAAACACACAAGTTCCTATTCCTACTACTACTCAAATCCTCTTAATTGTGAGATTTCCTAACTCCATCTTTCCACTCTTGCTTTCCAATCTCTAATTGGGTTAGGATAGTATCTAAATTCGTGCTAGACTATATGGGGTAGGTTTAGGAATCCTATTCCAACTCTAATTGCCACTTTTATTGCTTTAATAACCCATTTCTAATTATGAGATAATTAAACTCCGAATTTAGGGTATTTTCTTATTATTCTCCATTTGTAAATTCATATTTTTACCCAATAAATTCTAGAGGGTCCATTAAGCAAAGCCCATTACTCTTTTACATTTAATGGGTTTTATTTAATGCTCTTTTCATTTAAATATCCATTAAGATAGGTTTTAATCTTTATTTAAATTTTTTATTTTTTAAAAATTCAGGTTGCTACAGAGGGAGGCGGAGCACCGCCAGATGGGAGAGAGAGGGGAAAGAGGGAAAGGGAGAAGGGGTCGCCGGCCAAGGCCTTAAGCCTTCAGCACCCAAAATGCGATGGGGTGACGCGTTGCGTTAAGGACCTTAATGCGACGGGTCAATGCACTGCGACAAGAACGCGTCCCCCAGGGATGCCGCGATAACCCGACAGGTCGTACTAACACACCTGCCACCCTGATAGGCGTCAGACGATCAAAGGGATAGAACACTGTCGCGACCCGTTGACCGGGCGTGACATAAAGCCGCGACGGGAAAGCCGGGCCCGATAAGAACACGATGCACAAGCTAGTCACGATAAGGATGACTGTCGCGTCGGACACGCACGAAGCCTAGCCCGAACGCGTTAGTGGCCAGTCATCCAAGACATCAGATGGATTGTCGGGAAGCCGGGTCTTACATTAATACATTAATGATGTAAAGTATGCCTGCACCATGAGATATAAATCCTACTGGGTGTTATCGCTCACCCTACCTTATTTGTTATTTGTGTTCTCAGGTGTGACTGAGGAAGACCATACACACATGAGGATGGGGATGACCAGGAGTGAATCAAGAGTACCCTGTCGTACTAGTGTTATGTTGAGTCTTAGTTTAGTCCTTTACATTCATACATGTAATGATGCCAATTGGACCCTATGTAATGGCACTGAATTAGTGGATGTAATAGACATTAGTTGCATTATCAATGAGATACAATTGATTTAGTATTATTAAATTGTACAATGGTTTGATGTCTATTATACACTCTATACTCGCTTACTTGCAACTGCCTCACGTTTTGATATTCTACATTGGGGCGTGACAGGTGCAATGGCACCTGTCGAGATTGAGAATGCCGAGTTTGCATGGTTTGTGTGTAGTGTGGAAAGTTGGGTAGTACGACACCTTCCGTGGTTACCTCTCGAGTCGAGTACTCCAAGTTCTTTGTGAGCTAGGAACGTTATGCTCGAGGTTTGTCCCGGTACTTGTGTACCATCGAGGTCAATGTTGTATTCTTGGACACCCTCACTTCTTTGTTTGAGTTGTATGTCTGGCTCAAGGAAAGATGACAGTAGGACAATGACTTGTGTTAGTTGTCTTCAATCGCTTGTAGCATGCTCTTGGTTGGTGGACGGACACCGATAGACGTACTGGTCCCCTGCTAGTCCTGTTGCTAGTGCCTCACTTTAGGGAGCTCGAGCCGGAGTCCCTAAAGGTGCCAGGCATGGCCTTGTAGTTGGGTGATCTACAGGTGTGGGGGGTTTGTGTGGTCTCCACAGTTTTTTGCCTTGTTGACGTGGAGCAGCAGCTGGACCTTTCATCCGTGGCTATGAGGCTGAGAGGTAGACCTGTGTGGTTTGTCCAGGCCAATAGCTGGTGTTGCAAACTAGTCTTCGTGACTCGTGTTTGACGTTACCCTTCTTCAGCTCGTACCTCTGAGCGTGGTTGCCATTTATTTATAATGTTTAGCCATGTTAATAGTGCAGAGTTGTTATTTAATTATAGTTGTGGCATCATGCTTAGCTAGTTTATTTAGTTGTTTAAATAAATGTTTTTACTCATGCTTCTCCAGTACTTGTGTTGTTTTGGCTTTTGAGGGTGTTTCGCTACTAAGCCAATGACTTGTGAGGCTCACCCCTACTCCTTTCAGGTGAGGGTGAGTAGGAGGGTTCCCGTCCTTCTTCTAGTTCGGAGTTGCACTGTAACGGAGTTGGTTCTACTCCTCCAATAATGTAATTCTCTTTCCGTTGTACCTCGAGGTATGCCCTAGGCTATTGTACACTATACTTGGCTATTATTGAGAATTGGCTATGTAATATGTAACACCCCAAAATTTAAAGTGTTGGAGAATATGAATAATGTGGTTATTATACATTATTATTTCATTAAATTGAGATAATTATAATTTTGGTTTAATTAGTGTAATATACGTTACCCCAGTGTTGTACACAGAGGTGCGCGCTCCCACCAGGCGACACTGAAAAACTGTAATGAAATAAAATCCGAGGACATCATAATTCTAAGAAAATGGTGGAGATAAGAAATGTAAATATCCAGATTTATTGAAGTGTGGATTTCGAGGTTAAGCTGACGCAACTATTTTCTGGTAATTTTTTGCCGAGTGTAAATAAAATCTAAAAATTAAATAAAAATCACCATAATTTGTAAAACATCATATTATCTATGGTTGAAATTTCCAGACAAATGGATACCCTTTGAACATGTTTACATCAAGTTAATGGGCCAGCTGAATGTTGGGTCAATTACGGTAGCCATTTTCTTGGAATTTTATGTTGCCTACGTGGAGGCACTGGGAGGCCAGCGCACTTGAGGGTGAAGGTACACATTAGTTACCTATGTGTAAGTATGGGAAAAGTTGCATGAACTACCTATTGAGGTAAAACCAACTGGTTTTTACCATGACACATTAGCCGCCAACGTGTTGCTGTGCATGGAGAGACCCTTTGTTATAAATATACCCCGTTATGCCTCATACCCATCTTTCTAAACTCTTCACCTGCTGCTATTGTGGAGCTGTTGTGCGTACGAAGCTCTAACAGTTTGGGTGTAGCTGGAGCTATTGTTCTTCTTGTACCCTGTTTCTACTCAAGCTACTGCTGGAGTTTCTTGCTCGAGCTGTGCTGGGAAGGGTTGCGGAGCCATCTTGGGGTTATAGCTACTACAACAACAAGCTTCGACTGCTTCCACTCCCTTACTTGTGGTTATTTCTTCACTTCTTCAAGCAAGGTAAGGATTCACTTCCTATCCCCTTTTCTTTCTTCCTACCTTTCAGACTGGATTAGTAGTTGAAGTAATTCTTCATCATGTGTATGTCAATTTCCAGATTTGAAAGTATTCCATGATAGGAATTGCACTTTCCATCATGTTCAAGTTAGTGTTTGATCAAGGGAGGCAACGTATCTCAACTTTTTTTAATTTGAACCATGTTGATCTCACCATGTAGTGTACTTGAGCTATGACAGTTCTTTCTACCTCCTTTACATTGTTTCATGAAAAACCATGTAAGTTTTAGTATGTGGATCTTGAGAAATTATTGATAAAGAAGAGAAGATTTTCTAGGAGAGTTGCTTTTCTAGTAATCTTTCTCCCTTGAGTTATCTTCTTGTTGATCATTCATGTGAACCATGTTCCATGTTTTCTTCTTTCACATCCTTGTAACATTGTTTTGATTCTTGATGCTGAGTTCATACTTGTGTAAGTCCTAATCATGTTAAGAGTTATAGGAGATCTTGGTTGAATAATTTGTAGATGATTTTGATCATTTCTTGTCGACCAGCAGGGCCCATGAGTTGACGTTTACTCTGGTTTAGCGGCCACATCGATGGACGCCAACCCAAAGTTGACGGCCTGTGATGTTGACGTTAAGATTCCTGATCATTTGCGATCTCAATCCGGAAACGCCCCCAAAATCATTGCCCCCTCTTATGGAACCGTTCCCCAATGATCACAAAATCACCTAAGCGCGACCCTAATCGCCAGCCCTATAAAAGAAACGGGATAGGATTAGGTTGAGTCGTTTTGACTCTTTGTCAAGAACCCTAGAATTCTGTGTGAAAACCTAATCTTGCAAGCCTTTGATCAGTGTCGGGTGACTCCTTCCGTGATCTTCTACGACTGGAGGGGAGTCCAACCATTGGAGAAGAGGATCTCCATCACCGAGTGGCGTTCTGCATCGACAAAGAACCCGGTTGAAGGTGGAATTGGAGGCTCTTTGGCACAGGCCAAGGAGGGCTTCTCCGACCAAATTCGAGGAGTAGAGATTTTATCCAAGGCAAGTAACCTACCCACATCATCCCTACATGTGTCCAGTATGTCCCAGGATTTTTACAGATTTTCTCGAGACCTGGAACCCCCCATTCAAATGATTTTCTTGTGTCCAGTTTGTGTTTTGCGACGAGAGATTAACGGCATGATCCCCTGCCGTTAATATCCTGATTTGATGACATCATTGTTGTCGTTAACCTACTAGATGGCCATTCCTTTGCCATTAAGTTCGTCAGTCTGCAGTACTATGCAGATCTGACCTTATAAACTATTTTTTTCGGGGTTTTTTCGCATGAGGATATATGATAAATTTTATATGTTATGTATACGAGTATGAGATCATGTTGCATAGTTTCTGTGAAAATTTTTACTTAAGGTTGTAATTATGAAAATTTCATAAATGCATGATAAATAGGTTTTGAGCATTGCCATTTACTGTTTGTATGATCCCTGTAAAATTTAAATCACAAAATTTCTGTAATATGTACATTGATATAAGAACTTACTGTTAAAATTTGGTAGTTTTTCAGATGACTGAATAGTTTACTAGATTTTCTGACATGAAAATAACCATGATTAATTAGTGTACGAATTTTAATAATAGCGTGAAAATAGTTAAATCCTCAGAATTGTAATATGGTTAGTACTGTCAGTATGCATGTGTAGCGTGTACTATAGGTTTGAATGATGACTACTAATAAATTGGGTTATTTTAACCTTAGATAATCAATGTTTTGAATTTTTTTAATAGTATATATTCCAAAAAATTATGAAATTTCCTATATGTGATATGTAAACATAAATGACCTGTGGTTAAATTTCATGCAAAGTGGATAACTGTGGACACTGAGTTGTACATTTCATGTAAAATGATTACATTATTACATGTTAGTATAATTACTGTTAAATTAGTCAATTACAGTATGATTAGTGTTAATATGGCTGATGTGAACTCTGTTAACAGTATTACCATGTTGGGTGATACTGAGTAAGAAAATGTGTGAGTACCGAGTCCATATAAGAATTGTACATTATGTGCGTGTTAAACCAATTGGAAAAATTGTGAAAATGTGCCAAGGGTGACACTGCTACTTAGAGGGCTGTGGAACTGTACTGTGGTAAGTCCCCCACGGAAAGTTCAATGTGTGTGATGTCCCATGGTATTGGGTTAAATCCTGGAGGCTAACAAGTATGTGTTTGGTGGGAGAGAGTACTTCTCCCGTTCTGCGCAGTAACTAAGATCTATCATGGTATTGCCTAGGTGATAGATATGTGTATAGTGTGATTAGTGTGTGTCCTTCTACGGTGTTTGGGCTATGTGTCACGACATATAAAATGTGAACTTGTGTTAATGAAAGTGCATGTGCAAATCGTGAAACTAGAGTAATGAGCATTGTGTTGTTTTAGATCCTTGTGACACATGTAAAATGTTAACCTTATATACTAATGTTTTCATTCATAATAAATAGCCAGTTTCATGTGTATAAACATGTATCTATGTGATAATTATTAGAAAATCCATGATAGAACTGATTTGTTGTAAAGATGCAAATTTCCATGTTTAGTTTAGTTTTTATTTAACATGTGAATATGATTAATTGATCTATTATTAGTTGTGTAGAAAGCATGTTTAGGCTTTAATTTGACAAATTAGCAACCCATGCCATCTACATGTATGTTTAGTGTGTTTAGTGTTACTTGTTGAGTTCTTTGAACTCATCCTTGCTTCGGCGTACAGGTGTTGAGACTACTTCTTCCCCAGGAGATTGTTAGGAGCGACTCGGAGCGAGAGTGGTGGACCTTGGTGGATTGACATTGTACTTCATTTCATAAGTATGTAATGAGAGACTCTGCGTAGTCTCATATGGATAATGTGGTTATTTCAGAAAAGTTGTGGACATTGTACTTATTTTAAATTCTCAGTTATTTCATGTTAATTTCTTTTCTTCTATATGGACTTTGGATAAATGTGGATGATGGAATAAGATGGTTTTCAGTTCTTTAAATTCCACTGTCATATATTATGTATTTACATACATTTCAGCCTAATAATAACAGTTGGTAATGTCCCACTGTAGCGACGTTTGTTATATCGATGAGGGTTGGTATAACTGTACCTATATAAGAAGGGTCGTTACAGAGATTGGTATCAGAGATAGAGGTTGAAATTGTATATAATATGCACATATTACCATCATCTTCATTGTATACTAAGTCTGTGTAGATTGTCCACATAGTTAGCAACTACTTAGATAGCAGTTTCTAATTTAAATGAATCACCTTGCAAGTTATGGCTTCACGTGGTAACGTGGTGCTCCTGCTCGTGAGGGAGAGCAGAGGAGAGATGAGCCTAGGCGTGAGGATTAGGGAGAGCAGAAGGCTCAAGCACCCCAGGGTCCTGTGCTTCCCCCACCGCTACCTGTAGATTATGGATCTTCATGCAAGGTTTTGTTCAGGCCATGCAGACGTAGGCCCATACCCAAGCTGCACTCCAGCTCAGTTGGAGGCTCAGCAGGTTCATGCTCAGGCGCCAATTCCCCTGCTGACCATGGTGGACCCTCCATCATGGAACGGTTTCAAGATGATGTCGCCACCCTTTTTTAGGGGGAGAGCGATCCGATACTTGCAGAGAGCTGGATGAGGGAGATTCCAAAGATCTTCCGAGCTATTAGGTGCGCTGATGATGACAGAGTCACCTTAGCCACTGATATGCTACAGGTATGTGTTGTATAAATTTGTGCATAAATTTCTCTATGTTTATAGTGTTTGGATTAGTCTTTATGGGTGGTTTTGGCAGGAGCGAGCCGTGTGTTGGTCCTCGTTGTTACGTACCGGTTCGAGGATGGTGCTGTGGAGGTTGGCTGGGATGAGTTCGTGAGGCTCTTCCGAGCCAAGTTTGTCCGGAACACATCTAGGACAAGATGGAGCAAGAGTTCCTTTCGTTGACACAGGGCTCCATGACTGTACTGGAGTACGAGGCCAAGTTTGCAGAATTATCAAAGTATGCTCCTCATATAGTAGCTGATGAGCGCAGGAAGGCGAAGAAGTTCGTGATGGGGCTGAGACCATCACTCAGGATGAGGTTGGTGCCCTTCGACCATCGTACCCTCGAGGCAGCACTGAGCGCACCGTGTCGGCAGGAGGGAGAGATGGAACAGTATCTAGAGGAGAAGAAGGCTTCTCAGAAGAGGCCAGTAGCTCCATTTCAGAGGCAAGAGAGAAAGAAGGCGACTTTTCAGTCACCGCAGCATCCCGTGGCTTGGGAAGCAGTCAGGTACCTTCTCAACATTCCCCTAACAGTAAGAAGGAGTATCCTCATTGCGGAAGGGCACATGGTGGTACGAAATGTTGGAAGTTGGCGGGGAAGTGCTTGAAGTGCGGAAGCAGCGAGCATAGGATCAAGGATTGCCCCAGACTGCAGCAGGAGGTCAGCGTGGAGCGGCACCAGCCCCAGTAGCAGCTGCAACAGCGCCCCGACTGGCGACCAGGGAGACCTCGAGCCTCAGCTAGAGTGTTTGTGTTAGCTTGTGAGGACGCCGAGCAGGCGGATCACGTCACCGAAGGTACGGTTTTGTTCTTAGGTGTGCATGCTCGGGTTTTGTTCGATACGGGTGCTACCCACTCGTTCATTTCCGAGCATTTTGCTAGGTAGTTAGCCTTAGAGTCTGAGGATATAGAAGTCCCTTTGTCTGTGCACACACCTGCGGGCATGGTATCGACTAGGAAGTGTATTTCGTCTTTACCGGTGTGCATGGAGGATAGAATCCTAGAAGGGTTTTCTTCTTGCTAAAGATGAAGGACTACGATGCTATCTATTCTTGGTCTGGATTGGCTAGAGGAGCACTATGCATTAGTAGATTATCGTGGAAGAAGATTGTTTTCCGCATTCCTGGTGAGGATGAATTTTCTCATCCTTTGCCGAGGAACTTGGTAGGGAAGTTTGTCATCTCGGCCATGAGGGCGATGAGAATGATGAACAAGGTTGTGACGCTTTTCTTGCCAGCGTGGTATTAGTACCCAGGCTGATGAGTCACTTACTCTTGCGGAGATTGATGTAGTGCGGGAGTTTTCGGATGTTTTTCCTGATGATTTATCAGGATTGCCACCGACTAGAGAGATAGAGTTCACTCTAGAGTTGCTTCCAGGCACCTCGCCTATCTCGAAGGCACCTTATCGGATGGCACCTGCGGAATTAGCAGAACTAAGGAAGTATTTGCAGGATTTGTTAGATAAGGGATTCATTCGCCCTAGCGTTTCCCCTTGGGGCACCTGTCTTATTCGTGAAGAAGAACGATGGGTCACTCAGGTTATGCATCGATTATAGAAGCTAAACCAAGTGACGGTTAAGAACAAGTATCCCTTACCCTGGATTGATGATTTGCTTGACCAGCTACAGAATGCATCAGTCTTTTCCAAGATTGATTTGCATTCTGGCTATCATCAGTTAAGGATTAGGAGTGAGGATGTGTCCAAGACGGCCTTTAGAACCCGTTATGAACATTATGAGTTTTTGGTCCTTCCTTTTGGTCTAACCAACGCCCCGGCAACGTTCATGGATCTCATGAACAGGGTGTTTAGACCATCTTTAGATAGTTTATTAGTAGTTTTCATTGATGATGTGTTGGTCTATTCTTCGGATGAGGCCACACACTGTCAGCATTTGAGAGTAGTATTAGAGGTTCTCCGTGAGCACAAGTTGTATGCAAAATTCAGCAAGTGCGATTTTTGGTTGCGCGAGGTTCATTTCCTTGGGCATGTTATCTCCGGTGCTGGTGTAGCAGTTGATCCAGCAAAGGTCCAGGCTGTTATGGATTGGGAAATTCCCAAGACTCCTTCGGAGATTCGGAGTTTTCTTTGTTTGGCGGGTTATTATCGGCGATTCATTGAGGGATTCTCATCCATCGCCGCACCATTGACTCAGCTAACTAGGAAGGGAGTAAGTTTTGTCTAGTCTGAGGATTGTGGGAGTAGTTTTCATTATTGAAGAGTAAGCTCACTTCGGCTCCTGTGTTAATTTTACCGAGTGGTGTAGAGGGTTTTGCTATCTACACGGATGCTTCTCGGATTGGCCTTGGCTGTGTATTGATGCAGCAAGGAAGGGTAGTAGCATATGCTTCTCATCAATTGAAGGAGCATGAGCGAACTATCCGACTCATGATCTTGAGCTTGCAGCAGTGGTCCATGCACTGAAGATCTGGAGAAATTATCTATATGGTGTCAGATTTGAGGTGTTCACTGACCACAAGAGCTTGAGATATATTTTCTCCCAAAAGGAATTAAACCTGAGGCAGAAAAGATGGATTGAGTTCCTGAAGGACTATGACTTCGACGTCCAGTATCATCCTGGAAAGGCGAATGTAATAGCGGATGCTCTTAGTAGGAAGAGATCATCTCTCCAGCAGGATTGGAAGATGTGGAGGATGCAGCGTGTGCGATGACCGAGTTAGAGCCATCATTATGTTAGGCTTTTGTAGCTCAGTTGTCCATTAGGTCTTCGGTGTTGGATGAGGTGATCGAGCAACAAAAAGCTGACCCTAGACTCCAAGAGTTAGTGGGCAAAGCGGGCATTGCTCGTGATGAAGAAGGCGTGATTAGATTCCATCACCGTGTCTGTGTACCAGACATTGTAGATGTTCGTGAGCATGTTTTAGCAGAGGCTCATAGGTCTAGATTCTCTATTCATCCCGGTAACACTAAGATGTACCAGGATTTGAAGAGATCTTTTTGGTGGTCTGGCATGAAGAAGGATGTAGCGGAGTATGTGTCTAGGTGTATAGTATGACAGCAAGTGAAGGCCGAGCGGCAGCGACCATCTGGACATATGCAGAAGATGGAGATCCCAGTATGGAACTGGGAGGCTGTCACTATGGATTTTGTCACGGGTTTGCCTCGATCTAGATGGGGTAATGACTCGATTTGGGTAGTTGTAGATAGATTCTCGAAGACTGCGCATTTCTTACCTATGAAGAAGAAGTAGTCAGTAGAGAGCTTAGCTAGATTATATATTAGTAGCATTATTAGATTGCATGGTGTCCCGAAGTCGATCATTTCGGATCGAGATCCTAGATTTACTTCGACATTATGAAGGGTCTTCAGGATGCGTTAGGTTTGGAGTTGAAGCTTAGTTCAGCTTTTCATCCCCAGATAGATGGACAGTCCGAGAGGAGTATCCAGACGCTCGAGGATATGTTTAGGGCATGTGTTCTGGATTGGAAGGATGATTGGGAGCGCCATTTACCTCTAGTGGAGTTCGCATATAACAACAGTTTTCATGCGAGCATTGGTATGGCTCCATTTGAGGCTTTGTATGGTAGGCCTTGTAGGTCTCCTTTATGTTGGGAGGAGACTGGTGATGGGCAGCTGATTGGTCCGGAGTTAGTTCAGGAGACTTCGGATAAGGTTCAGTTGATCAGGAAGAGGCTTTTTGCGGCACAGGATAGGCAGAAGAGTTATGCCGACAACAGGAGGAAGGATTTAGAGTTCGAGGTAGGTGAGCATGTTTTCTTGAAGATTTCGCCTACTCGCGGTGTAGTTAGATTTGGCAGGCATGGTAAGTTAAGTCCTAGATTCATTGGCCCGTATGAGATTCTCAGACGATTGGGAAACGTGGCATATGAGCTAGCTTTACCCCCAGCGTTAGCTAGTGTTCATCCTGTTTTCCATGTTTCTATGCTCAGGAGGTATGTCAGAGATCCATCTCATGTTATTAGCCACGAGCCAGTGGAGATCTAGCCGATCTTTCTTATGTGGAGCAACCAGTAGCTATTCTTGACCGAAAGGTTCAGCATCTCCGGGACAAGAGCATTGCGTCGGTGAAAGTCTTATGGCGCAACATCTCACGAGAGGAGGCTACTTGGGAGCTTGAGGATGCAATGAAAAGAAAGTATCCTCAGTTGTTTGAGTAGTGTCAGTCTAACTTCGAGGACGAAGTTTCTTTGAGGGGGAGAGGGTGTAAGGCCCTTGTTTTTGTTTTTTATATTGAGTATTTACATATGTGTATGTGTATATATGTATATATGTGTATAAACCATTGATGTATGAATTGCAGCGCACAATACTTGCTTACTTATACTATATAGACTAGTATTTTAATATATGCATTGAATATATATATATATATATATATATTATATATATATATATATATATATTTACATGTATGATATGTATGTATGTATGATTTTTGTTCTGTCGACCAGTAGGCGTCCCATGAGTTGACGTTTACTCTGGGTTAGCGGCCACATCGATGGACGCCAACCCAAAGTTGACGGCCTGTGATGTTGACATTAAGATTCCAGATCTTTTGCGATCTCAGATCCGGAAAAGCCCCCGAAATCTTCGCCCCCTCTTATGGTAACCATTCCCCAACGGTCACAAAATCACCTAAGCGCGACCCTAATCGCCAGCCCTATAAAAGAAATGGGTTAGGATTAGGTTGAGTCGTTTTGACTCTTTGTCAAGAACCCTAGAATTCTGTACGAAAACATAATCTTGCAAACCTTTGATCCGGCGTCGGGCGACTCCTTCCGGCGATCTTCTACGACTGGAGGGGAGTCCAACCATTGGAGAAGAGATCTCCATCACCGTGGCGTTCTGCATCGACAAAGAACCTGGTTGAAGGTGGAATTGAAGGCTGTTTGGTACAGGCTGACACCGACCAAATTCGAGGAGTAGAGATTTTAACCAAGGCAAGTAACCTACCCACATCAACCCTACATGTGTCCAGTATGTCCCAGGATTTTTACAGATTTTCTCGAGTCCTGGAACCCCCCATTCAAATGATTTTCTTGTGTGCAGTTTGTGTTTTCCACAGACGGGAGATTAACGGCATGATCCCCTGTCGTTAATATCCTGAGTTGACGACATCATTTGTTGTCGTTAACCTGCTAGACGGGTTAAGTTCGTTAGTCTGTAACAGTATGCAGATCTGACCTTTATAAACTATTTTCGGGTTTTTCGCATGAGGATATATGATAAATTTTATATGTTATGTAATACAAGTATGAGATCATGTTCCATAGTTTCTGTGAAAAATTTTTCTTAGGGTTGTAATTATGAAAATTTCATAAATGCATGATAAATAGTTTTGAGCATTGCCATTTACTGTTTGTATGATCCCTGTAAAATTTAAATGTCAGAAAATTTCTGTAATATGTAAATGATATGAGAACTTACTGTTAAAATTTGGTAGTTTTCAAATGACTATATAGTTTACTAGATTTTCTGACATGAAATATTGAGCATGATTAATTAGTGTAGGAATTTTAATAAATAGTGTGAAAATAGTTAAATCCTCAGAATTTGTAATATGATTAGTACTATCAGTATGCATATGTAGCGTGTACTATAGGTCTGAATGATGACAACTATATAAATTGGGTTATTTTAACCTTAGATAATATCACTATTTGAATTTTGTTAAATAGTATATATTCCAGAAAATTTTGAAATTTCGTATATGTCATAGTAAACAGTAAATGACCTGTGGTTAAATTTTCGTGCAAAGTGGATAACTGTGGATACTGAGTTGTACATTTCATGTAAAATGATTACATTAATGCATGTTAGTATAATTACTGTTAAATTAGTCAATTACAGTATGATTAGTGTTAATAATGGCTGATGTGAACTCTGTTAACAGTAATACCTGTTGGGTGATACTGAAGGAAGAAAATGTGTGAGTACCGAGTGCATATAAAGAATTGTACATTATGTGTGTGTTAAACCAATTGGAAAAAAAATGTGAAAAATGTGCCAAGGGTGACACTGCTACCCAGAGGGCTGTGGAACTGTACTGTCGTAAAGTCCGCATGGGAAAGTTCAATATGTGTGATGTCCCATGGGCATTGGGATTAAATCCTGGAGGCGAACAAGTATCGCTGGTTAGGGTGGAGAGTACTTCTCCCGGTTCTGCGCAGTAACTTAGATCTATCATTGTATTGCCTAGGTGATAGATATGTGTATAGTGTGATTAGTGTGTGTCCTTCTACGGTGGTTTGGGCTATGTGTCACGGCATATAAAACGTGAACTTGTGTTAATGAAAGTGCATGTGCAAATCGTGGAACTAGAGTAATTGAGCATGTGTTGTTTTAGATCCTTGTGACAACATGAAAAATGTTAACCTTATATACTAATGTTTTCGTTCATAATAAATAGCCAGTTTCATGTGTATAAATATGTTATCTATGTGATAATCATTAGAAAATCCATGATAGAAATGATTTGTTGTAAAGATGAAAATTTCCATGTTTAGTTTAGTTTTTATTTAACATGTGAATGTGATTAATTGATCTATTATTAGTTGTGTAGAAAGCATGTTTATGCTTTAATTTGACAAATTAGCAACCCATGCCATCTACATGTATGTTTAGTGTGTTTAGTGTTACTTGTTGAGTTCTTTGAACTCATCCTTGCTTCGGCGTACAAGTGTTTGTAGACGCGAGATTGGCCCATCTCCCGTAAGGTTCTTTTGGCCCATTAAGTCTCGTTTGACCATTATTGACTTGCCTCAGATGCCATGTAGACGGCAACATCGATGGCCGCCGACTACTGGTTGACGGCATGCCCCCTGGACGTTTACCTATCTTGACGTCCACATTCCTGGATGTCTGCATGGAATGGCGGCAGGATCTCTTGACGTTAACCTTGTTTACCTGGTCTACGCAACTACCCCGAGAATATAGCCCACTAGCGCCTTTCACTCGCCATGCACCGCATGGGGCCGTTCCCACGGGCATATGGGCCACCTTGGCACCCCCTTGACCCAGTAAAAATCCTATGTGGCCTCTCCCCATTGCTTGGAGCCTTTAGACTTGGATTGCCATGTGTACATGTGTGTTTCTTCACACTTGAGCATCCATGGCCTCTGAACTCCGACCCCACTGTCTATATAACAGTCACTAGGGCCCTCTAAGCAAAGGGAGAGAGGCTGGACGTCCACATGCTGCCCCTTTGAAGAAGGAGAGAGAAAATTGCACCCAAGCTTCAACAAGTGATCCTCTTCTTCCTCTCATGAGTTAGGACGTCCAGAGAGCTTCTACCGAGCTGGAGGAGCCCCACAGGAGCTGCATCACCTGCAAACGAGATCCTTCACCTCCTTCCCTCTCTCTTCTCTTACTTACTCTTTAGTTCATTTACATGTTGCACACCCTTCCCACTCACTCTCTCGGCTCGTAGGTCCTCACCCTACACACCAAGAAAGGGGTTTCCCAACCAAAAACGGAGGGAAGAAGGGTGGTCATAGCATTTGGCCACCCCTCTTCTCAAGTCCGCAACGGGTACGGGACTCTCCTTTTGGGTTGTTTTCCCACGTTTTTGAGCTTTTACTACTCTTCATTAGTCTTATAGAATTTTGTTTTGTGGCAGGAACAACCCACAAAAGACTACGAGATCTTCTCCTTTGGCCGGCCGAAGGAGGAGAAGACGAGGTCCCGTCTCCATCCGCTGCGCGAGGCGACCACTTCAACGCGACCACATCACTCCTTGGGCACAGGTAAGGCCCTGGCAATCACCAACTCCCCTTCATTTCGCTTGTTTTCCTCGTTCTCCTTCTAGCCAACTCAGTCAACCGGAGGAGGTTAACGTGGTCAACCGGAGACCCCTTGATCGCCAACGAGAGTCTGGCGGCGTTCGCAAGCACCCGAGAGATCCGGGGACGGCGCGGAAACGAACCGTCTACAGCTCTCTTCTGGCGATCACGGTGGGACAACTTCTGCTGTTGCAGTCTCACTGTGGCCAGGTAGACGGCAAGAGATCTTGCCGTCTACTCAGGTAAACGTCCATATTTCCTGCCGTTTACTGTATGTTAGCGTCCATATCCCTTGCCGTCTACTGTAGTTTAGCGACAGTCGATCTTGTCGTTTATTGTTTCTGATGAACTGCGCGTCCACCATCTTGACGTTTACATTCAAAGAAGCATGTTTTTTCACTGTTTTCTGATTGTTTTTTGTGATTTTTCCTTTCTGATTGCTTACTGTCTGTCACTAACAGTCTTTAGTCACTGGGGGGTCATCTATCTCACCTCTTCTAGCCTCCCCTCACATTCTAGGATCACCTTTTTCGGATTATAACCGTTTACTCGGGGATTCCCTCTCGAGTAAATCGGGTTGAGTCCAGAGAAAACTCTGTAAGTCCATACATTTCGTGGATTCCCTCATGGTACGGGGCAGGAGGACCTTTTACCCTCCCTCTTAGCTGACCTATCTGTTCGGGTTTGAGTTAGAGTTGAGTGAACGGCCTTAAATCAAGTCAAGTTAAACACACAACTTTGATCTTAAAAAGTTTGGGGACATTGTTTGATAACATTGTCTGTTAGACATTCACATCGCTGACTTAAAACAGTGTAATCACTTCAACCCAAACCACTCTAAAAACAATAGGTTGTGTGCTAATGGACACTTGGTTGGATTCATCGAACATGGCAGATAATCCTACATTCGAATATGAGGAAAATGTTCATGAGTTTGTCGGGATGGTTGATACCAACAACCACCCCGAAGAGTCCGTCCATTCTTCTGCCTCCTCTTAAGCCGACTTTGAGGGAAGTGTGAGCCTTAGAGTTATCCCACTTATGCTCAGGACACCCAAGAGGATCATGAGTTCTCAAAACTCCTTTCCCCGTTACTCGCCCGAGGACATCATCTCGATGCTCTCAAAGCATACCGTTCGGCAGCAACTTCCCCTTCTTCTCCATCCCACTCCCCCTTTCAAGCTTCCACATCCAGGCCCATTCCTAGGCCTGCAACCCCTTCGCGGGCTCCAGTCACTCCTGTCCCCTTCTCTACTCCAATTCCCCCCCACTCCTCTACCTTCTCCTGTCCCACTCCTTCCTTCTCCTATCCACCTCACTCTCACCCCCGTCCCCCCTACCAATCCGAATTCGTTCCCCGTTCGGAGGTGGAGGGACTCATGAGGAAGCTTCTGGCTGAATCACTATCCCTCTCAAAGCCTCATTCCCTCCAAAGTAGGGCTGTAAACGGGTCGGGTTTGGAACCAGAAACACAGATTCCGATACCGATTCCGATAACCGAAATATGGTTCCGATTCCGATTCCGATTCCGATAAGAATGGTTAGTTCCGATTCCGTTCCGATTTCGATAACATTACCGGAACCGAAATTCCGATAAGGTAAGATGTTTACCATAATTTTACCTTGAGTTTATGATAATTTATCGAAATAACCGATACCGATACCGATTTCGATTATTTTTTCGATTCCGATTCCGATTCTGATAACTTATCGGAATATCCGATACCGATTCCGATAAGCTATCGGTATCATTTTTCGATTCCGAAACCGATAATTTTTATCGGTATCGGGTCGGAATATCGGAATATCGGGTTCCGTTTGCACCCCTACTCCAAAGTTATTGCAAGCTCCCCAATGCTTACTTCCCTCAGGGTTTCAAGGCCCCGAAGTACCGCAGTACAACGGGACCTCTGATCCCCAGTACCATCTAGCCGGATTCACCATGGATTCCCACCGATGGCTGTACGACCGGGTTCTTTTAGTTCACCTCTTCCAACAATCGTTAGAAGGGAAGCTTTGAGGTGGTTCACCTCTTTACCCGTGTCGGACCTGGTTAATTTCGACATAGTCTCCGAGCGATTCATCTCTCACTTCTCATCACGGCCACCCAAGTCCCTACACTTCCTGACTTGGTGGCAGAGAAGATGAAGCCGGATGAAGACTTCGTCACTTATGCCAATCGTGGAGATCCATGGCGTCTAGGGCAGATATTCCTATCCCGGAGTCCCAGGCCATAACTATGTTAGTTACCAACACCACCCCCGCTCTCCGTTCCATCTTGATGTTGAGTGAGTTCCCCTCATTCACGCATCTATACAACCGAGCTAGGGTGGTCCAGACCCAAATCAAGGACTCCTCTCTGTCCCACTTTTTCGAAGGGAAGCCCAAGGACGTAAGGCTCCCGCGGCACCTACCACCGAGGGGGTGACCGTCAACAAGTCCATCAATGCTTGCAGTCAGCCGTTGAGGCCTCCGAACAAATCCTCCAATCCTTCATCCAGTTCTTCCAACCCTCACCAATTCCCATCTCATCCCTCCAAGTCTTACTCTGTCGTTCCCCCTCTTGCTGGCTACACCTGACCTGGCCCCAAAAGGTCGCATTACCCTCCTCTTCCTGAGACTCTCGAGGACGTGTTCTTCACCCTCATGTCCTGCGATGTGATTCAACTCCCCCCACAAAGGGAGAACACCAATCTGAGGGTGGACACCTCCAAGTATTGTCCCTACCATCGGGCTCATGGTCACTTCATCAACAACTGCTTTACCATCCGTGACTGGGTCTATGATATGAATGACCAGGGTAGAATTAATTGGGAGGATGTCAAGGTGGCCATAGCCAAGTCTAGGTACACCAAGAAGGACCTCGGCATTTTTAGTAACCCTCTCCCCAACCAACAAACCACAATCCTTCCTCCTCCAAAACCCAAGAGTGTGCATACCATAATATACTCAGGACCCGGGTTGTGAGGAGAGAGCAACAGTGGGGGAGAAGGTTTCGAAGAATGGTACCCATGTCCCACTGCAGAGTTTCAGGAGCCCTCCACGTCGGTAGATGTCATTCTAGAGGAGAGACCTTTAGTGCTCATCCGACCTCCTCAAGATGCCTACCCTACCATCCTCACTCCCCCTGCCTATGAGTCATCCACCAGACCCCTCCAGCTCATCCGCCCTCAGTCCTAGGAGGCCGTGCATGTCACGCTCAGAAATCGGATTGCTCCTCCACCTCCGCGGCCATCACAAGATGAGGAATATAGTGGTCCTCCACCCCCGGTTGGCACCGAATATGACATTCTCCAACATCTAGATAAGACACCCGCGAGGGTGTCCATTTTAGAATTGATTCGGAGGTCGCCGTCGCATCAATCCACTCTCCTCCAGTTTCTTCAGAAAATCATGGTTAATGATGACCTCCCTCCTAGTGGGGTCACCAATGCCATCCTTTCCCTTACCCAAGGACCCTCAATTTCCTTCTCGGACAAGGATCTTGCCACCATCGAGTGTCGTTCGCTCCGTCTTTGTCTCACCATCAACCTCAATGGGGTTTCGGGGACTCCACTCTTATCGACACCGGGGCATCTATTAATGTCTGTCCGATGAAGACCCTTAAGAAGTTGAGTTTAGGGGAAGAGAATCTGGAGAAGGGCTGCTCCACCATCGCTGCCTATGACAACTCCAAAAGGGTTTCCAAAGGCAAAATTGCTCTTAAGTTAGGAATCGGACCTGTCACCATGTCCACTGAGTTCCTAGTTCTTGACGTCGATTCGGCCTACAAGGCCATCCTCGGTCGTCCTTGGCTAGAACAGACTCTAGGGGTCCCTTCCACCGCCCACCAGTGTATCAAATTCCCGTTCAATGGGCGGGTGATCAAGATTAAGAGCATTCCCATCTTGGAGACCCTCAATGCGGTCACTACAGAGCAGATGCCGCACCTCTTCATTCCTGATAAGGGGAAGAAACCAGTTATGTCAATCTTTGACTTCCCCTTACCCTGTGACCTTACCCAACTTTCCCAGCCTGCTGAAGAACCCCATGTCCCATGCCCCCCGGGAAAAGGTTGGGAAGTGATGGCCAATATCGGCTATGATCATGGCCGCGGGTTAGGCACGGACGAACAAGGAGAGGTCCAGAGTGTCCAGGCTATTAGAAGGTTGTTAGCCAAGGCCGGTCTAGGATTCCGCCCAGACCCTGTCCATCCGAACCCGTTTATACCCTATCAACCTATTACTTGGACTTTAAAGGAGCATTTTGTCCAGGGGCCAACCCAGTTAGGGACCAGGGAGCCCTTAATAGATTAAATACCTTACTCTGAGAGAGAGGATGAAGAAGAAGAGGATGAGGAGGTAGAAATAGAAGACATTTCTGACGATTTTGCCTTCTCTCACTCTTTGGGTCTGATCTCCCCTCTTCCCCATCTTCACCACCATCATCTCCATTACCCTCTACTGCTGTGTGCCTGCCACGCAATTCAGTTCCTCCATCCACCTCTAATCCCCTTCCTTCTCCTCCTGTCCTCTCTCCATCCCTAACCTGGCCAGTCGAGGCCGCCTTGAGCCAACAACTTATGGTTTTAGGCCTTATACCCAAAAAAATGCCAATTTTCAAAAATGGGAATACGAAGTCTCCATCGAGCACCCATCCGCTCTGGAGTCTCCTCCGCTCGGCCAGGGGCCGACGCTTTCATGTATAAATCCCTCTTCCTCTTGCCCCTCTAGGGGCACTTCCCTGTACATAGCTGTCCTGTAAATAGTGGTCTAGATTCTAGTTCAGAGTCGGGTCTAGGTTTAGGAGAGTCTAATTCCTCTCAGCCATGTGTGCGCAAGGAGAAGGGTAGGCAAGTTCATGCCCGTTTTGTCATGGCCTTGGCTGAGAGGTGTGCTAAGTTAAGTCAAGTCCCAGAGTTTCTTGAGGATCCTGCTCTCGTTGAGTCTGACTTTGAGGAAGGTGACTCTGTATGATGGTTTTAGGGGTTTATTTGCTAGATTTTGATGAGGAAGGTGAGTAGGGAGATCCTGGGTCGGGAGAAGGACCCAGTGAGCTCTTATGTGGATGGCACAAAGAGGTTCGACGAGCCAACCATGGCTGCAAACGATCCCACTAAGGAAGTCAACCTTGGCACTGAAGAATCCCCGAAGACAGTTTTCATTAGTGCCAACTTGAGTGTTGAAGAAGAAGAAGCCTTGGTAGTCATTCTTAAAGAATTCTCCGATAGATTTGCTTGGTCTTACGAGCACATGCCGGGACTCGACACCTCTTCGGTTGAGCACCAGTTGGTTCTAAATGCCGACGCAAAGGCCGTCAAGCAAAAGTTGAGAAGGTTACATCCTAAGCTTGCACTCAAGATCAAAGAGGAGGTTGACAAGTTGCACAAAGCCAAATTCATTAGGGTTGTGCTATATCCACAGTGGGTAGCTAATATCGTCCCTGTAATGAAGAAGGACGGTAAGGTTAGAATCTGTATAGATTTCCGTGACCTTAATCGTGCTTCCCCAAAGGACGATTTCCCTCTCCCACACATAGATGTCCTAGTGGACAATACTACCGGCTTTGAAATGTTGTCATTTATGGATGGTTTCTCTGGGTACAACCAGATTCGTTTGGCGAAGGAAGACCAGGAGAAAACCTCTTTCACAACGCCCTGGGGGACTTACTGTTATGTCGTCATGCCCTTCGGATTGAAGAATGTGGGAGCAACATATCAAAGGGCAATGATGGCAATTTTTCATGACATGATGCATGTGCACATGGAGGTCTATGTAGACGACGTCCTGGTTAAATCAAAGACTCGACATGGCCATGCTGAAGTCCTCCGGGTAGTTCTCCAATAGAGAACACAATCTTAAGATGAACCCCAAGAAGTGCATTTTCGTTGTTTCTTCGGGAAAATTGCTTGGGTTCATCGTTAGCAAGCGGGGAATTGAAATTGATCCTAACAAGGCCAAAGCAATAATCGGCATGCCTCCTCCTAGGAATATCAGAGAAGTCAGAGGGCTAATGGCAGACTCCAGTTCATTAGGAGATTCATCTCCGCATTCAATCCGTTGTAAGACCTTCTATGAGATGCTTAGGTGAGAGGCGAAGTTTGATTGGGATGATAAATGTCAGAAGGCCTTTGATGAATTGAAGAGCTATCTTTTCAATCCCCCTGTTCTCGCTCCTCCGGTCCTGGGTCGGCCTTTACTGCTCTATTTGTCAACCACTGAGGATTCAACTGGAGTGGTTTTGGCTCAATACGACGACGAGAAGAAGGAGTGAGCGGTGTACTATTTATCCAAGTTGTTCAATGAGGCTGAAAAGAAGTACACCGCCATGGAGAGAACGTGTGCGGCCGTCGTCTGGGTTGCCCAGAAGCTAAAGCACTATTTCTTGGCTCATGAAGTGAAACTTCTGGCGCGCATGGACCCTATTCGGTACTTGCTTGAGAAGCCTTTCCTGACTGACCGGTTGATGAGGTGGTAGAGTTTCCTCAATCAGTTCGATATCACCTACGTTAACCAGAAGTCGATCAAGGGGCACACAATTGCCGAGCATTTGGCCCACCACCCCTTACCTTCGTACTCTCCCGTTGATGAAAGCTTTCCCGATGAAGAGTTAGGAGCCATTATCGATGGTGAACCTTCGTCGGTGCTTTACTTCGACGGGGCTCTCAATTCTAAAGGGAGTGGGATAGGGGTAGTCCTCCTCTCACGGAAGGGGTAGTCATTCCGCACGCCTATTAGTTAACCTTCCGAGCCACGAACAATGTGGCTGAATACGAGGCTCTCATAGTCAGGTTGAAAATGGCATTATTGCTCGGAGTCAAGGAGTTAAGGATTATTGGCGATTCGCAATTGATACTCCGGTACCCTTAGCAAGTACCAGACCCAGGACCCCAAGTTGAAACCATACCAAGAGTTGGTAGGAAAAGTAGTCCGGCAGTTTAGGAAGCTCACACTAGTTCACACTCCTAGGGCCCAAACATCCTAGCAGATTCACTCGCATCCCTCGCATCTTCATTCCCATTCCTTTAGGAAAGTCCTCTGAAACCGTCTCCGTCCAGTGATTAAGAGTCCCTTCCCATGTCCATCCGTGGTTCTCTCAGCTCGTGCGTCCTTCTCCACCCCTTCGGGTCCATGCGCTCTCAAAAGAGCCAAAAATTGACCTTGAAGATGGCCATCCTTGGTATTTTGACATCGAAAACTTTCTCAAAGATGGATCCTTCCCTGACGATGCCACTTCTGCCGATAGACGGGCATTCGCCGCGTCTCGGAGCGCTACAAGATCATAGGTGGCATTCTGTACAAAAAGTCTCTCAGCGGGGTCTATCTCCGTTGCCTTGATGAAATCAAATCTCAAGATGTTGTTGAAGCCGCTCACTCTAGTGAACATGGTGGCCATGTTAATGGTAGAGCAATTGCCAAAAATGCTAAGACATTATTATTGGCCCACCATGGAAGAGGACTGTCGCCATTTTGTCCGTCACTATGCTAAATGCCAATTGCACGGTGACAAAATTCATGCTCCTTCCTCTTCTCTTCACCCTCTCATCTCTCCATGGCCTTTCGCCATGTGGGCATTTGACGTGGTCGGTCCACTCGCAGACAGAACCGGAGAAATCCGTAAGAAGTCCTTCATTCTGACCGCCACGGAATATTTCACAAAGTGGGCTGAAGCAGAAGCGTTCATAGAGGTCAAAGCTTCAACATCGTCAAGTTCATCAAGAGCAACATCCTTGCAAGATTTGGCGTGCCTCGGGACATCGTCCCGACAACGGACCGCAATTCACTTCACAGGAGCTTCACGACATGTGTGGTAAATATGACATTAACTTGCATCATTCATCACCATATTATCCACAAGGAAATGGGCAAGCTGAAGCTACCAATAAAACTCTCATCAAAATTATAAAGAAAACATGCAGATCTCACAACAATGCAGACTGGCCAGATCGCTTGGTTGAAGCTGTTTGAGCATATCGCACCTCAGTCCGAACTCCTATGGGGCAAACCCCCTATGCTTTGACATACGGATCAGATGCGATACTCCCATATGAGATCTTCATCCCTTCACTAAGAGTTCAGTTGGATTCCGAACTTGACCCCAATCAACGCCGAGAAGCTTTGTTGGCACAACTTGAACTCTTGGATAAAAGGCGAATGATTGTGGCTGACCATGCTCAAGTCTATCGTCAGAGAATTGCACGTTTTTATGCCAAACGAGTTCTTGAGAGAAAATTCGAAGTGGGTGAGATGGTCCTAAAGCATAAAATCTTGAAAGCGCCAGGTCCCAGAAGCAAATTGCAAGAAAATTGGGAGGGTCCTTTCGTTGTCAAGGAAGTTTACGCAGGGAACATTTATAGGTTGGTAGACGCCGAAGGAGTCGAGTTGTCACACCCATGGAACGCAGTCTACCTCAAGAAATTCTACCCCTAGTCAGTCGGTCACGTCTGTCATTCATCACTTGTCAACGGTGTGGGTTTAAGTCTCTACTTCATCATTGGGTTATTAATAAGGTCGGACTTTCACACACCACACGATGTTGGAGTACTACCCCTAACTGGAAAATCACAAGTACACTCGGGCAGTCTGATCCAATCAATGTGTTTCTTCTTTCTTTCCCACTCGGTCACATCTGGAGGTGGTGCAAACTACAAGTCGGTGACCATCCGCTCCCATCTGAAGGGGTAAAAGTCATCATAAAAACAGGGGCAATTAAAAAGAAAAACAAGGTTCATAACCCTAAACCAAGCCTCAATGGGGGAAAAGAAGAGTCAAAAGGTCACAAAGGGTAGCAAAAAGTACGTACCCAGAAAAAGGCTGACCAACTCAAAGAGGTAGAAAAAAGTACGTGCCTCCACCCCTGAAATCAAAATGAAATGAAAAGTCTCCTGAAAACAATGTTGACTAAGTCCTTTTAGTATGGGACGTCGGTTTGGAAACAGAAAGTGGTTTGAACTAAATCCTTACATGACTTCCTATACATTTACTCCCATTTCTCCCCTAGGGGCAAATTTGACCGTATAAGACCTTCCGTAGTGAAAATATCAAGAAGACTAGGGCAATTTCCAACATCAAAGATTTCATGCACGTCCCTCCATACTCTTGGCCTCTGTGGTTAAGTAGATCGTGTAGACCCTATACCACAACATGTGATGAATATGTGTCTTAGAGTCCAAAATACAAAAAAATACAAAAATGCAAAAAACACAAAGAGAGTCTTTTGATGTATATATTTCACGTTGTACATATTTTTCTCCCGTATTTTCTCCCTCAAAAAGCCAAAAAGCCAAAAAAATAGAAAATTCAAAAAAATCTAAAAAGTTAGTAGTATTATGTATATACACTAACATTTTGCTTATTTAAAAAAAAAATGCATGTGCATATTTCCCTTTCAATTATTTCTATTATGTTTCTATCTTTGATTAGAAATTAGCCCATTGACTAGATCTCAAGAAGGTACATCGTAGGCAAGGGGCTAAAAATATCTACACTAACTGTTCTCTTTAGGTGTTGTGGAATGCAGGAATCAAAGAACAGAAGCAAAAGCTCACAAAAGTCCACAATATTCCACTATGATGATCAAGTCCATGTACATGTCATGACAAGGGCATACCCCTGGAAGTACAACCGGAGCCCCGCTCCTCACCCCTCTCTCCGCCCCCCTCACTAGGCCTCTGCCTACGTGAGCTGCTCACCTCCTCCTCCTCCCTCTCCCGACGTCGATCTGGGAGAGGAGGCCTCAACGCCGTCGATGCCTCAGGCCGCTGCAGCCTCCTCGTACCACAAAGGGATCCCCAAGTGACACAATGTCGTCGAGGAGGCGAACGCTGATCCGGTCCTCGCGAGCGTCGCCTGCTGGGCCTGCCACTGCTGCTCCCGGCGCTTCTTTAGCACCTGGTCCTTCAGAATCTCATAATCCGCAGCGATCCGCGCCCGAGCTGCCTCAGCCTCTCTCTCTCTCTCCCTGGCCTCGAGCAGGCGTCCCCCATGGTAGCTCGATCATCCCTCATCTCCTCCATGGCAGCCGCCATGGTCCGCCGCTGTACATCAAATGCAAAGGGTGTTAGTTATGTACGCATGCCAGGAAGGAGGACATTAGGTGCCTTACCTCCGTCTCCATCTCCAACCGCAGAGTCTCCATCTGCGCCTGGAGAGTCGCCACTCCGCTCCCCTCCCGCTGCACACAAAGATCAAGTCAAGTCAAAATCATAATTGAAAAGCATAATCAGCCTACTGTCTTACCTCTGCCTCGAGCTCCTGCACTCGCGCCTGCGCCCGATCCAGGGCCTCCTGCAGGCGAATTGCCAGATCTCCTCTCGCCGGCTGGGCAGACGAGCTCGCCCCTGCGTCACGACTCGTGCGCACCCTCTCTAGCTCCTCCTTCTGCATTCACAGAACTTTGGTTAGTAATTCAATCCAATTCAATCTATAATCAAACTTGCGTTACTTACCAGTGTCCTGACCTCGGTGCGGAGCCTCGTCAGCTCCACCTCCTGCTCGGCCAATCGCCCCTCCAAAAGGCGTACGGCCTGTGACTCCGGCGTCTGCCATTCACACTTCAAGGTTAGAATCAAATAAGGCAATCCACCAACCAAGGATTAGAGTTAGAAATTCGCTTACCATTCACCGGTCGAGCCGGAGTCGCCCGGCATACCGTGCCCGGTAGTCATCCATGTATGCCGAGCTATCGAGGAGGGCCGTCTGCCGTACCACCTGCTCACCACCCCCCGCCAGTAAGCGATGGTGCTGCCGTGCTCCGCTCCCCAGTCTCGGTCCTCAGCAAAGAATCGTCGGCGCGAATGTCCCTCTCTCCCGAGGGAAGGCACCTCGATGGCCGGCTGGTGCCAGCCCAGGGTCCGCACCACCAGCTCCAGATACAACACCTCACACATCCCGAGGCACAGCAAGAGGAGGTGGCGGTCAAAGAGGGGTCGGCCCGCCGCCACTGCCGGGTGCGAGGCGTCCGCCTCACCCGCATAGGGGGTCCACACTACCTGAGAAAAGAAGCAGAACGCTGGTCAGTCACATTCATTAACCAAAAACAAACAAGTGTAAGAATGTAAGAGCTAGTTGAGGGTTTCATACCTGCTCATGCGGGTAGTGGTCTAGTGCAACGCGCACATCTCCAGCCCTCCTGTCGGTGACCCTGGGGTCCGGGGCCACCTCCCACCTCGCCATGAGAGGCACCACTGTCTGCGCCCCTCTGCAAGTGTCCCCGCGCCCCATGGGGAAGCGCGTATACCCCCAGATCATCAAGGCAACAAAAGATGGTCAGTCAGACAGTTAATCAAATTAAAATTCAATGATGAGCATAAAAGAAACTTGTACCTAAAGGAAGGGGGTGAAGCCCCGGTGCTCTGAGAATGCTGTGAACTGCTGGGAAGGAGTGAGAAGAGGTGTCCCAGCATTGTGGCACCCCATGCGTACCGCCCTGCCTAATCCAAGTCCCGCAGCAGCAAGATGCCTTGCAGTTCATCTGCAAGGACTGTGTCGCAAAAAGTAGTCGCCCGAAGAGGTAGGCGACGAAGATCCGATGCAGCGCTCCTCACTCAGGCCTCCCAGGTCCAGTGCGCCCCGCACTGGACCTAGCATGGGACACTTATAACAAGGTTAGTAAACTATGTACTATAGGTTCAAACAAGAAACTCATTTAACTTAGCTCATATGTACCCTATGCCCTTTTACTTCAACTTGTTGGTGTTTTGATTTAAGGGAAGAGCTTGCCAACATATAATGACATAGTCCAATTATTTAGTCAGTGTGGGGGGGGGGTGAGGATCATTGACGTAGTTTGTTATCCATGTTACGTATGGAATTGTTGTGTACTTATTTCACCTCTAAAATTCAATGTGTAGGTGGTTATCACATGTTGTTAAGTTTAGAGACAATGTAATGTAATGCTATGTAAATGTACATATATCTTCAATGAACACATTGGGAAGGGTCGATCATTAAATTGGACTCTTCGAGAAGACAAAAACCTTTTAGACTTGTTGTCCGATGAGTGCCATAAGAACTATGCAAGTCAGAGCACTTTAAAGGCCATGTGTTCAAAGACATCTTGGTCTAATTCAATATGACAACTGGCGTGAATAAAGACAAAGATAGTTTAATGAATCGACAGAGAAATTTTAAAAATGCATATGATTTGTATGAACAAGTGTGCTCGCAATCTGGGTGGGGAAGAAAAGCATTTACCAATTCCTCCTAATGAAGAGAGTGTAACCACAGCCACTGTGGTCAGAATATCTACTCAATTTATCTTATTTCATTGTTCTTGAGTGTCAAAATTGTGAAGTGAACATTTTTTATTGACGATCTCCTACTCAGCCCACTCGCAATACAAAAAATGTTGGTGAAACCATTTTCCTTTAAAAGAGAAATGGATATCTTGTGTCGGAAGATAATAGTTAAGGAGTCATTTCTTTGGTTCCACCCAGATATTGACATGGAGTCTCACCGATCATTTGCGGATAGTGATAGTGTTAGCTAATAACAATTTAGTTGCCATGGGAATAATTCTGGTAATTTGAACTGTACTTCCCCTCTTCATCATCTTGGCCTAATTTGTGGCCCAAATTATTGGGGAGAGACACCCACCAATAACTAGCCAGTTGAGGATAAGAACCTCCTCTGAGAAGAGAGGAAACACACTTGCATACAATGTGTCGTGAAACGTGAAAACCAAGAAGGCCTTAAATCTAATGGCTCTAGCACAACATGTTGGTCCGCGACAACAAGCTACAATCATCTGGGGGGGGGAGTGAATAGGTTCTTGAGGATTCTAAAAGCAAATTAACAACTTTGAACTTCCGGCTAGTGAAGCAAGCAGTGTGAAAAGGATTAAAGGAGGCAGAAGCAATCTCACACACCGAACACAAGGATTTATCCTTGTTCGGCCTGTCTAATGGAAGTCCTACGTTTATTCCCTAAGAACCTTTGGGATTTCAGTAACTGGGGTACAATCCCCTGAATGATATACAACCCCCAGCACAACTGGTCCTCCATTTACACAACGGGAAACACCCTAACAACCCTAGCTAGTCTTCTTCTCTTCCTGGGAAAGAAGGCAACCCACTCGTTTATATGTTCAGAAGCAAATGACTAGAACAAACCTCCACACCGTTCTTCCCTTACACAAGGGCTACTGGTATAGACCCCAGCTGGTCACCTTTTACAAGGATTTCTACCCCAGTAAAAATGCCTCTTAATAGACTAATAAAAGCTATATGAAAGCACATATTAATAACTGCACAGATCAAGAATGAATGAGAGAGAATAATTAGTTGATCATGTGTTGCTTTAGCAGGATGATGATGAATGCTTTATTACTGATGACTTCTTTGGATCTTCCTTTCAGCTTGACTAGGTGCTTGTTTTCTGATGGGGGACGATAAGAGCTTTGATGCAATAGGAAGTTGAGCTTCTATGCTTCTTTGATTTGGCTCGAGCTCTTTTTCTCTTTTCTTTGAGTACACTCTATCACAAAAATCTTTAGGGCTGCTCACTCTCCTCTTCATCATCAAAACCTTTATCTTATTGTAGATAGTTGAAGAGAACCATTGAAAGATAGTCATTGAAGCTCTTGGATCTATTGCTTCTTCTTCTTCTTCTTGCTGTTGCTTCCTTGAGTCTAACTGAGCTTGGAATGAAAGAGAGTGTTCTATGCATGTTTTCCAGGGACTTAGCTGTGTCTAAGACTGCCTCATAAGAGAACTAGACACCTGCATATATTTAATGCATAGAAGAAAATGTCTATGTAAGATAGGTCTTGTGTCATTCAACACCCATACTTCTTATACAGAAGTCCACATTTCTTGTTGACACCTTTCTTACCTACCATGAAAAGATAGAAAGCACATATCATGAATAACTTAAATATTTGAAGGATATTTGAATTTTTATTGGGCGCCAAGAGATTGGTTGTCAGTAATCTATATGGCATGAAAGATATGGTCAGTAATCGATGCATACTAGAAATGACAGACATTTTGTTCACCATCAATGTGTTTGACTTAAGCTAGTCACTAATCGGAAGCATATATGATAACAGTTCACCAATCAAATTTTTATAAGGCATTATTCACTAATCAAAATAGTTAAAAGCCAATCAGAATAAGAAATAAATGATTGTTCACCAATTCGACCATCTAAACAGCAATTGGAACAACACTTGTTCATCAATCGAAGAAAGCTTAAATAGTAATCGGTATAAAATTGTTCACCAATCGATAGATGATTCTTCAACAATCGGAAACTCATAACACCAATCGATAGACAAATTTGATCTACAATTGTTAGAACACTTTGTTCATCAATCGATAGAGTCCTATCGATAGGGGATTGTTCTTTTATCGATAGAGATTGTTCTCCAATCGATAGAACATTGAACAATGATCGATATGAAATTTTAGTGCAAATTTTTAAGTGATATGAAATTATGTTATTTTATATTCATAAATATCTTGAAAAATATATTCGTAATTTTCTTGAGAGACAAAAATATTATTAAATATTTGATATATTCATGAATTTTTGTTCACATCAAAACAAATAGAAAGGAAATAAATAGGTTAATAAATATGAGCAGAAAAGTATAGGTCGACAAATGATGATCATGTGTGACAAGTCGACACATGGATATCCTGTGTCGACACACATCATCCATGTCTGTCGACACATGGATGTTATCTGTCGACAAGTCATAAAAGATACTATGAGAATGCTTTTGATGATGTGTTTGAACGGATATTATTATATGGACATGCATGAGTATAGTTATAATTAAAAAAAATATTTATGATATCCATGAGTTTTAGTTATTACTAAAACAATGGATAATATAAGAGTGGTTCACACAATATTTCATGTTGAATAATGAACGTATCAACATGACTAGAGTGTTATTCCCAGTTATACTTCTACACCTTCCATACTGTAGAAACAATATATGATGAAGGAATGTGTTGTTAATTTGACATCGTTGCCTAGATACACGCAGGAGGTCTTGTTCTTAGCATCAACCTATTTGGGATGCTCGAGAAAAGAGCATGGTTTATGTCACTTAATGATGAGGATGCACTTGCATGGATCTTAAGGGCCACCTCACGACTTGTTCCCACATAATGTTCTGCACCATCTCTTGTACCTGCATTAGTTGAGAGTTGTGCTTTTCCCTTCTAGTGTTGGAGGGGACTAGTATGATTATGATGTCTAATTTCCTTCCCTCAGTACGTTATTACTAAAGTGGGCAAATGAGGTTTGAGTTTGTCTAATTCTATACTATATGGTTTGCAAGCTACTAGTATCGATTACAATGGAAATTTTGAAGTGCTTTGTTATTGGGTAGGGCGTCTACATGGAATATACTACACTGGTATGATGGCTTGAACACGTTAATGGCTATCCAAGGGCATGCTTTAAGGGATTCACTAATTTATAGGAAGGTGAAAATGCCTACCATGGGATGATGTTATGAGAAGCAAGAGGAACGTTGCCTTCACAAGCAACAATCAACCCAAGGAGGGATGGGGAACACCGCGCAATCAAAATGATGTTGCCCTCCATGTTATGTTCATCATTTTCTATGAATTTATTTTTTAGTTGGGTGATGAGCAATTATTTAAATACATCAATTATTCCCATGTGTCTAGGAAAATTTAGTTGGTAGACTCTGGGTTTGGAAATAGTAGTCAATTTCTGGCACCTTATCGTGGAAGCGATACCACATCTGATTAGAATACCATGGGCATAGAATGCATGATATAGAAGCATGAGGGAAAATTCACCATCAACATGCCCAACATTGCAATTGTGTGGAACGTGCATTTTTAGTGCTAGAGAATAGATTTCAAACATTCAGGGAAGGGAATTGCTACCCATTTCAATTGCAATTGATGATTGTTCTTGCATGTCATCGCCATAACTTTGTAAGGTGTGAGCATGGAGATGATTACTACTTCATATAGCACTTTATGGTATGGTGGAGGAGAACAATACAGAACATGAGGAAGACCCTAACCTTGTTGTTAGTGCTACTGATATGCATGCAAGGCAATTACTTCAGGATGCAATAGCAACTCAATTATGGGCAAACAATTAAGTCTTCTCATTCCAATATATTTTTATTTAAGTATTCAATCTAGTCTTGACCATACTCTACTACCAAATCAACAGGCTGCTTTGGCAACCATTGTATTTTGACAATATTTTGCATCTATTTTAATGTTTGTAGGTGTCATATGGGATGTGGAGAAAGACTTTGCCCTAATTTCTTAATTGGTGCGCAAGTGATCATGATAATGTCCAGGGGATACTTTGAATGACTTGGGGAGAAAGAGTGTGAGATTTGTTAATGAAGACTTTGCTTGCCATGGCATATCTCACATTTCTTACATCGATTTAGCTTCTACAAGACATATTATTTAATCACTGAGGATCTCATCAACATAGTTGGCTTTAACTGGGATAACGATGCTAAGGAAATTCATGGGTCGGATATAGCATGGCAGCAATATACCCATGTTTGACATAACTCTTTCATCTTATCCCTTATCTCATTTCAGGTTTCAACATATCTTTATCTACATTATAGTTTAACCCATTGACTACATGGTTCAAGGGAAGGCCTCTACCATTGCGTAGCGACCTTGTCCACTTGTTTAGGATTGGAAAACTACATGATTGATTACAATTTCAGACAATCCTTTCAGCCTTGATATGACTCAACATTAAAACATATGGACTAAACTCCTGAAATTGCATCTTTTCAATATATTTATTTGACAATATATTAGCAATCAAAGTTATCGGGATATTGAATATAATTGATTAATTGTATTATGGTAATATGTTGGAGGTTTCTAATTACTGTTGAACAACTCTTATATATTATCCTTTTATTTTGGTGATAAAAACACTCATGCTTATCATAATAGTCCTTAATATATTCAATATCATTCTTTATCTCATGAATATTGTATTTTCCATCCCTTCATAAAGATTTACATTGATCTCTACTTAGACATTTGAAATTCAACTTCGTCATACATGTTTTAATCCTGTTCAGTCGAAGCTACTTCATCTTATACGAAGCTACACTTTATCATATCCGAAGTCCACTTCATCATATACGAAGATACACTCCGTCATGCAAGTTTTTGTCGTGATCAGTCGAACTCTAACTTCGTCATATACAAAGCTAACTTTGTCATTTCCAAAGTTCTATATGAAGTTCACTTTGACCGACAATGTTTTTCCATTCTATACGAAGTTCACTTTGACTGATTGCATGTTCAACTTTGACCGACTGTAGACGCGAGATTTGGCCCATCTCCCGCAAGGCTCTTTTGGCCCATTAAGTCTCGTTTGACCATATTGTTGACCAGCCTCGGATGCCATGTAGACGCAACATCGATGGTCGCGCTACTTGTTGACGGCATGCCCCCTGGACGTTGACCCATCCTGAGTCCACATCCATGGACGTCTGCATGGGGTTGGCGCAGGATCGCTTGACGTCAATATCGTTTACCTGGTCTGCGCAACTACCCCGAGAATATAGCCCCTAGCACCTTTCTCTCGCCCATGCACCGCATGGGCCATTCCCAACGGGCATATGGGCCACCTTGCACCCCCTTGCCCAGTAAAAATCCTATTGGCCTCTCCCCATTGCTTGGAGCCTTTACACTTGGATTGCCATGTTATAAGTGTGTTTCTTCACACTTGAGCATCCAAGGCCTCTGAACTCTGACCCCACTGTCTGTTAACAGTCCCTAGGGTCCTCTAAGCAAGGGAGAGGGAGGCTGGACGTCCACATGCTGAAGCTTTGAGAGAAGAGAGAGAAAGTGCACCCAACATTCTAGCACTCATCCTCTTCTTCCTCTCACAGTTGGGATGTCCAGGAGGGCTGCTCTGGAGCTGGAGGAGCCCCCATAAGGAGCTACATCGCCTGCAAACGAGGATCTTCTCCCTCCTTCCCTCTCTCTTTCCCCTTTACTCTTTAGCATTCTTGCATATCACAACACCTTCCCACTCAATCTAGGCACGTAGGTCACCTTCCTACACACCTAGAAAGGGTTTCCCAACCAAAAACGGAGGGAAGAAGGGTGGTCATAGCATTTGGCCACCCCTCTTCTCAAGTCCGCAACCGGTACGGGACTCTGCTTTTGGGCTTGTCACATTTCGTTTTGAGCATCTACCTCACTTCTTAGAGTCTAATAGAGTCTTTTTCTGTGGCAGAACGATCTATAGAAGACCGCGGGCGGGGCTCTTCTCCTTGGCCGGCCGAAGGAGGAGAAGACGAGGTCCCGTCTCCCATCCGCTGCGCGAGGCGACTACTCCAACGCGACCACATCACTCCTTGGGCACAGGTAAGGCCCTGGCGATCACAACTCCCCTTCATTTTGCTTGTTTTTCTCGTTCTCCTTCTAGTCAACTCAGTCAACCGGAGGGTCAACGTGGTCAACCGGCGCCCTTCACGCCAACGAGAGTCCGGCGGCGTCCGCGAGCACCGAGAGATCCGGTGACAGTGCGGAAAAGAACCGTCTCACACTGACAACGTTAGTTTTCGTTCATATATGAAGTTCACTTCGACCCATTATGTTGTTTTCTTGTCCAATCGAATTGATGTATCGATTGTTGAACAATTCATTTAATTATAAAACACTTTACTTTGTATTGTAATTGTTATGCTAAAGCAAAGGCATGTATGTATTATACTTTGTAAACCTCATTAGTCAGTTAGTGTCGACACACTAAGCCTAGGTGTTGACACACTTGTTAAGAAAAATTTCTAAGTACACAACTTATACTTATATTATACAGACTCTGACTCAAGAATAGTCGAAGTGTGCTACTGATTGTTGAACAACTGGTCTTACTCTGAGTTCCAAGAAGTCAAAGTTAGATATCGATTAATGACCAAACCAGTCTTACTCTGACTCCCAAGAAGTCAAAGTGAGATATCGATTGATGAAGGAAAGTCATTAATCGAAGTCTCACTGCGACTTCTCCACAGTCGAAGTGTATATCAATTGACTTTGAACCTAATGATTGTTGACCACTTCTATATTAATTGTTTTGATCATATCGATTATTTTATCAGTTCCCTCCATAGATATCAATTGCCATATCGATTGTTGAACAAATCATAATATGTTAATAATCTTTTGAATATCTTTAAACTTACTACTAGACTTTAATCTTTCACTTCGATTCTTGCAAAGATTTATCTAATCTAAAAGGCTTCTTTAATATACTTTCTGAAACTCCAGTAGCTACACAAGTACTTATTGTTCTCTACATTTCAATTTAACATTTATTTATGAGAACATATCTGAAGTACTGTTATTTTAGAATGTTTCCTGACAGCGATCTTCATGTAAGATATTTATCTCTGTCCTTCAAACTGTCAAGTTTCCAATTTTTAAAGAAAAGCTTGTTAAAAGTGCACTGTGCGCCAAGCAGGTGCCCATTCCCCTTTAAATGCTCACTTCTCTCTTGAACTAATAGATTCTTTTATAAAGACATGTCTCTTAATTTCTATTATTATTATATCTCTCACAAGTCTAACCACGAGAAGAGAAAGACTTTGCATGGGTATGGTGTGTGCCTTTATTACAATTTTCTACAGAACCATGCTGCTACCCCAGTAGCTTGAAGCTGTTGAGACTCAAAGATTTGAAGATCTAGGATGGACCTCTCAAGCAATCTCAAGAGTCAACGTTTGAATTCAAAAGGCTACATTCAAACGGGAAGATGAAGACTCTGAAGTTTATATAAGGAGCTGAAGTTTCAAATACAAGATACATAGACACAAATATACGTGAGTGCATACAACTACATGGAAGAAGTGAAGTTTCCACACTCACAAAGAAAGAAAAGATCACACAAGATCTCAAGAGAGCCATCTATTCAAGCTACGACTTCAAAGATCTCCTGCTCTTCTGCATTCTAAAGCTCGTTTGTGGGTGGATTAGATAGTATGAACTATTCTTATCAGTGCACCAACAGTCAGAAAGAGTTAGAGCATTCATTCTTACTTGTATATCTCTTTTTTATCTTCTGTGTTTGCTCATTCTCTGAGCAAGCACTCTATTCACATTATACTCAGAGTTGTACCAACAGGGGGTTTGTTCCCTGTAGTTCCCCTATGGTAGAAGGAAAGACCTATGGTGGTAGGTGGTTGTATACCCCTCCGTGAAGGGATGACCTACAGTGGTAGGTGGTTGTAATATCCCTCTTCGAAGGGAAGACTTGCGTGGGAGCAAGTGGGTGTGATACCTCTCAGTGAGAGAAGGCCAAGTGTTCTTGGAGATAGTGGAAATCCCAAGGGGTGCTTGGGGACTGGATGTAGGACTCCTGATTGATAGAGGTCCGAACCAGGATAAATTCTTTGTGCACTTTGTGTGATTATTTCCGGCAAGCTTTCACTTGTTTCACACACACCACACTAAGTACTAACGATACTATCTAGTATTATCTTATTTTTAGATAAATTTTTAATAGGACATCTAAAGCTCCATCTCGATCCAACAAGTGGTATCAGAGCATGGTCTTCTCAGAAGAATCGAAAGATTTGAGAAGAGATGGCACCAGAAGCTCACAACTATGAAGGACAGTCTGTAACAAGACACCATTATTTGATGGTGAAGATTACCAATATTGAAAGATGTGAATGGAATGCTTCATTTGAGGCACAAACTTTGATCTGTGGTTGGTAATAGGGCAAGGTGATTATACTATACTTACTGATGGTACTTCTACATTATCAATAGTTGATAAAAGAAATCTGTCCCTAAACTATAAGGCTAAAAATTATTTATGTTGTGCATTATCTAAGAGTGAATATAATAGGTTTCCGCATGTACAACTGCTAAAGAAATGTGGGTAAATTACAAGTAATACATGAAGGAACTGATAAAGTTAAACAAAGTAGAATTGATATTCTTGTCTCTAAGTATGAACAGTTTAAAATGTTACCTAACGAAATATTACTCAAACGTATAATAGATTCACTAATATAATAGTTGGCTTAAGCTCACTAGGTAAAAACCTTACTAATGAAGAAATAGTTAGAAAATGTTAGATCTTTAACTTAATCTTGAACTCTACAAGTTACTACAATTGAAGATGCTCATGATCTTATAGAACTCTCTATAGATATTATGGCCCTCTAATGCTCACGAAATTAATATGGATGATTTTTTAAGCTCTTCGTAAAAGAAAATGCCAAATGCCTTGAAGGTTGCATATTCTTCTTTTTCCTCTGAAACTCCAAGGAAAAATCTAAGACAGTGATGATGAAGCCATGCTGTCAAGAAGACTTCAAAGAATTCTTGACAAGAAGAAGAAGTTCGGCTCAAAAAGACACTTCAAAATGGAAAAGAAGAAAGAGACAGCATGCTACGAGGGCAACCAACAGGACACTACAAATCAAAATGTCCTAAACTCAAGAAGAAAGACCCAATGAAAAAAATGAAAGAAAAAGGCAAAGAAAGTCTAGAAAATATAAAGAAGGCAATGGCAACACATCGGACAATGAAGAAGTAACAAGTTCAGATTCATCAAACTCAGAATCAGAAGAGGAGCAAGTAGATGTAGCCCTCATGGGAGGACTAGATTAGGTAACCTCTGAAACCTCATTTGCTTCATGTTAAGAATATGATTCTTATAGTTTAGAAGATGCATTTAATGAACTATATGATAAATATAAAACTTTGGATAATAAACGAAAGTTCTTAAATTAAACCTAATAAATCAAGAAAAATCCAACTCTTTTGTAAAAACTGAAGTAGAAAGATTGGGATAACACTTAACTGAAACCAAAAGAACAAATGAACTGTTATGTGAAGATTTAAAAACAAAAACGGTAAAATTGTGGAACTTGAAAGTAATCTAAATGAATTAAATATGAAGAAATTGAGAGAAGAAAATGATTATTTAAGAGCTTCCATAGACAATATAACAAACTACAAAATATCCTTAGTGGTAAAATTAAAAGGTGCTAGAACAGGTAAAATGAAGTATGAAGTAGGATATAAACCACCAATAAATGAGGAGGAAATTGTTTATCTTGAACAATATCCAACTTCTAAGTTTGTGAAAGAAAAATTAATCAAAAATCCAAAAAGGTTAATCATTATGTTTACAAACAGAAACTGAAGACTAACAACACCTGCAAAGTCAAAGCATGCATATCATTTGTGTTGTAGTCAATGCAATCAATTAGGACACACTGTTAGCACATGCACACTAGACATTTACATTGGATTCCAAAAACTAACCTTCAAGGACCCAAGAAAGTTTAGGTACCAAAAGTCTCAACTCAACTTTGCTTGCAGGGGCACCTAAAAGCATCCAAATGGTACTTAGATAGTGGATGCTCAAGGCATATGACAGAAGAATGGAAAATTATTCACAAGTTTTAGAAGTGAAATTGGTTAAGTTACATATGGTGACAATGGAAAAGGAAAATTGATAGGATGTAGAACAACAGGAACAAAAGGAAAAGATCTAATAGAAGATGTTATGTGTGTTGAAGGACTAAAACACAATCTTATTAGCATCAGTCACTATGTGACAAAGGTCACTTAGAAAATTTCACAATGACAAGTGTATTATTCTAAAAGATGGAAAACCATCTTCGAAGCACTTAGAGTTAAGAATTTGTACACTCTTCAGTTGGCAGAAGTCAAAGAAGTCAACTTGTGCATTGCAACTACAAAGAGTGAAGAGACTAATTTATGGCATAAATACTAGGACAAGCTAGCACCTCAGTGATCAAGAAATTAATCAAGCATTATCTAGTTGAAGGTCTTCCAAAGTTGAAATTGAGAAATCTGGAATCTGTACAGCTTATGCAAAAGGGAAGCAGACCAACACATATTTTCATTCCAAAATAATGGTCACTACTTCTAAACCATTGGAACTCATTCATATGGATCTATCTGGACCTATAAGAATGGTATGTCTTAAGGAAAGGTCCATGGCTACGTAATCATGGATGATTATTCAAGATACTCTTAGGTATCATTTTTGGAAGCCAAATCAAAAACCTTCTCAGCTTTCTGAACTTCAGTAGACTAGTACAGAGAGCCGAAAATATCAAATATCAGCATCACATCTGATCATGGTGGGGAATTCAAAAATAAAGAATTTGTTAGATTTTGTAAGAAATGCAATTGAACATAACTTCTGCGCACCAAGAACACATCAACAAAAGGAGTAGTAAAAAGAAAGAATAGAATACTACTAGACTTGCCAGAACAATGTTTACATAATATAATCTACCATATACCTCTGGGTAGAAGCAGTCAACACAACTTGCTACATTATCAATACATGTATAATTAGACCAATACTGAAAGAAGACTCCATATGAGCTCTACAAGGAGAAAAATCCAAACATTAGTCATATTCGACCTTTTGGTTATAGTGTTTCATTTTGAATAATGGTAAAGATAATCTAGGAAACTTAGATGCTAAAAGTGATGAAGTTTTCTATTAGGATACATTTCAAAACCTAGAGGATATAAGGTGTTCAATAGAAAAACTTTAACTATTGAACAAATAGATCATATTTTATTTGATGAAACTAACCCTTCTATTAAGAGAATAGAAGAAGAAGAAGATATTGTTGAAGACTTATGCAGGGATATGGAACAAGCTCTCTAGAGGAAAAAGGTGAAGACAAGGAGGATTCTCCAATAGAAGAACTTCAACAATAGGAAGAAACACAGGAAGACTTCCGATAGAATTAAGGTATCACAGATATCATCCAAGAGAAAATATAATAGGTGATCCTCACGAAATGGTAAGAACCAGATGTGTCCATTCCCTGTGATTACACTGCATTTGTATCTCAAATTGAGCCTAGGACAATTAATGATGCACTGGCAGATGAATCTTAGATCCTAGCTATGCAAGAGGAACTAAGAGGAACTTAACCATTCCAATGCAGCCAGGTCTGGGACTCTTGTACCTAGAACTTCTGTTTATCTAGTTATTGGGACCAGATGGGTCAAAACAAAATGGATGAATCAGGGGGTGATCACTAGAAATAAGGCCATACTGGTAGCTAATGGTTATTCCTAAGAGGAAGGCATTGACTTTGATGAAACATATGCTCCAGTTGTTGATTAGAGCCAATCAGAATTCTATTAGCATATGCATGTTCTTTAAATATCAATTTGTATCAAATGGATGTAAAGAGTGCTTTCCTGAATGGTTATATAAAAGAAGAAGTGTTATGTTTAGCAACCACTAGGTTTTGAAGATACTAAATGTCTAAATCATATTTTTATTTAATGAAGACACTAATGACTTGAAACAAGCTCCAAGAGCTTGGTATGAAAGATAAGATTAGTTGTTGAACCTCTATTCAAAATATACATTGCCCATTCAAAGATTCAAACCAGAAATAATAGTTTTGAATATGACAAAATAACAAACAGATATTTATTATAAAACCAACCATACCAAATACTTCATTTCTCTCTCTTACATATTTATAATAAAAAAATCTTTCAGCATACCTCGTCATATAGGTTTATTCCTCTCATAATCTAAGTATAGCTTTGTTTGCCTAAAGTATATACAAAGTCCACTTCGTTATATCCGAAGTTCACTTCATCATATGTGAAGTAAAACACAAAAATTTAATTTGATTGATCACGTTGAAATCATGATATACGAAGTCTACTTCGTCTCGGAAGTTCACTCCGTCATATGCGAAGTAAAAGACGAAGATCTCACTTCAACTAATCACATTGAAATTTGATATACAATGTTCACTTTGTCATATACAAAGTCCAGTTGTCAATCTGAAGTCACTTCGTCATATGCGAAGTAAAAACATGAATATTTCACTTCGACTAATCACGTTCAAATCATGATATACGAAGTCACATCGTCATATCTGAAATGTCACCTCGACTAATAACATTATATCTTTACCCGATAAAATGAAAAATATACTAATTATATGATATCTCTGCATAATTAAACATTTTCATCATATTCATGACATTCTTCTTTTATAGAAAATTTAATTCATGATTATATGTCTAGTTCATATATAATTTCTGAATTCAACAATATCCTGAAATACGAGTTTTAGTACAAATGATTAAAATCAATTGTCTTGTATATCACTTTACAAAATCTCTCAGATATTATCATATAGCTTTGTCTCATAAAACTAAAATATCCATATCCTGAAGCCTTAGTCAAAATCTGTGAAAAAGGTCTTCTAACATCTGCCACAAGAGCATCATATTGTCTTTTGTCAGAACTGCACTATAAGATCTTTACTTGCTACAATATTTTATAATATCTTTTTGCAAAACTTTGTTCACAGAACGTTAACTGTTAGTGAACAATAGATAGCCGTTAATATTTGAAATATCTTACAAGTACCTATGATCATATCCGTAGCTAACATAATGGACCCAGTCTAGTATATCTTGGAACTTGTTCATTCGGGATAAAGACAAAATAGCATAAGCACAAGAAGTAACAAGATCAATGTGAATGTAAAAGACATGCACGTCGCCCTCAGAAGGAAATGCACGTCGCTCTCAAAAGAAGACATGCAACAACTACCTCCCCAATGGATAGATTCCAAACAGATCAAGCAACGCTACAAAGATGAAGCTTATAAACATAAAGATGGTTGAAAGAAGTAAGATATGTGTGGGGAGATAACAAGGTCCATACAGAAACCAAGAGAGATACAAGCACATACACGAGAAGAGGTGAAAAGGAGCAAGGGTGTTGCATCAAGCTTCTCTCCGTAGACACTGCATGGGCGATGCGTTGAAGCCATGTCTGTGCATGCAGTGAAGCAGTTGTTGAAATCTTATCTTGTAAAGATTCTCTTCTTGGACTCAGGATGTAGCAACCTGATTTTTAGAAAAAAAATAAAAATATAATAATATAAAAAAAATTAAAGCAATTGGAAAACCAAAGGAAAAAGAATTAAATAGAACCGTTAAACGAAAAGAAGTAAAGGGCTTTGTTAAATGGACCCTCAAAATTTTATTGGCCCAAAATAGGGATTTTTAATAGAAGAATAATAGGAAAATACCCTAAATTCGTAACATAAATATTACCTAAATAGAAAAGGGGTATTAATGAATTAAAATAAGTAATTTGGTTGGAATTGGATTCCAACCCTACTCTAATTGGTTGGCAAGAATTTGGATCCCAACCTAACCCAAATAGGAGGTGGAAAGCTTGGAAGGAGGGGAGAAATTAGAAATCTCAGAATTAAATACGGAATTGGAGTTCTATTAGGAATAGAAACCCAAGTAGCTTAAATACTCTCTAACCCTCCATGGCCGGCCCTAACACGTGTTGAGCTTGCTGGACGAGGAGAGGAGGAACTCGTTGGGAGAAGGCTGGACCAAGCTTCAACCCGTGTTCATCAAGTTCTAACCCTAGATGATCAAATGGTCAAAGGTAGGCATTCACATGAGCAAAACCTAATAATTTCGACTGTAGATGTTCCTTCCATCAGGAACAAAACCCCTCTTGTTCAATATTTTTCATCGAGCCAATCTTTTATTCTGGTTTTTGAAGTTCTGCAATCATCATGACCCCGAACCCTTATAAAATTCTAGATCTCCATGTATACTGACACCATGCCATGAAATTTTAACTGGAGATATTGATGGATGTTAGGCGTCGTTGTTGTTAAAAGCTAACTTTCATCCATCCTACTTTTCAAATTAACTTTTATTCTACTGTGCACTGTACCATGTTCTTGTGAATAAACTTGTTTGAAGCATGCCGAGATCATGTCCACTTTCAAATTCCTATTACTGGAAGTACTCTTTCATGTCTAGATCTGTTTAAAACTAGTTTCATGAATTTTCATCATCTGTACATTTAGTTCTTGATTTTTGAACAACCTGTGTCAAAATGTAAGGAATCATTATAGCACAGCAGAAACGCGATTCCCTCCATTCTGATATCATTGCTGGCGGTCGGATCGAACAAATAACGGAAAACCCACGCAGGAAGATCCGATCTTTACCTTTGCGAGGTTGCGAAAACTCCCAATCCGGGGGAGAAGATTGCACCGGAGGCGCTGGGGCTGCAAGCCGTTCAAGTGTCTGGCCTCTAGACGTATCCACGCGAGCTCCAGACGCAAACAGGATCTCCTCGGTCTCCACGCATCTCCCGGATCTCAGCTCCACCATGTGCCAGAGAGAGAGTGGGGGCGCCCTAAGAGTGAGAGAGGAGGAGCTGGCCAGAGAGGACCCTGGAGCTTGGCACATGGTTTAACTCTCCACGTGCATATATAGACTTTGCGATTTTCACAAAAACCCAGGTATTTTCTATAACGGTCATCTTGCCCAGTCTGCTCAGACTCTATTGCGTGTGACCTCTAGGCCCAAGTGCTAGTCCAGTTTTCAGCCCATTAAGTCCAATAACTCTTTATTGACTTACTGTAATTAATTTAATATCATATTAAATAATTACGTAATCAATTATCGTCTCACGATAATTGACTGGGCTTCCAATCAAGTTGGGTGCTAAGCAACACCACATGACCCTGGAAAGCATTGGGGTTCCGCAACCCAATCAAGGAAACCCTTTCTGTCAATAGATACCACGTGACTATAGTCCTTCGCTCGTATAATCCTCCGAGCGCGCACTTAGGGTATAGTCAACTGTCAAACCCAATATGCGCACTCACTTGGATTAGATGCCGCATAACAATATCAGAAAACTCCTTTTCTGATAAGTAGTCTTGCCCTGGCCAGAGACTCTCAGGCATCTTTCCCTATAGCATTCACTCTCCTATTACAGTGAGCGAGCAATCCCATATTGACCACACAATCACCTTCGAAGGTATTCCGCTAGGTCCGAACACTTAATGATTAAGACCTCATGGCTAGAGATCTATAAGTTAAGGTCAAAACCTAGAAGTCCACCGACAAGGTGTCCTTGGTGTCTCAGGTCTAAGGACCAATCACGCCACTGTGATAATGAATCTAGCTGGTTGACAGTTAGGTAACATTACCATCCAGCAATTCATAACGGATCGTTCAGTGAACTTATTCTCCAATGAGCACCTACAGATTCACCTTAGTGTCTCCACCCAAGTGACTATGAGACCAGTCACCCTCATCATATGAGCAGTGCCACCTGTACTAGTCTAACAGGATATTCGATGTCCTTCTCGAATATCCTCCGACTAAGAATAATTACGAATATATGTTTTAAAGGATATTAATCCCATTGTTATGATCTCATCATAATTAATATCCATTGCGGATATTCATGGACTTCATAATAAAATGCCAACGAATTACAGATAATGAATATAACAACCTTATTATTATTATTAAAAAACAATGTACAAGTTATGATTGGCTTGAGGACACCCTAACTAACAATCTCCCACTTGGACTAAAGCCAATCACCTTTATGTCTTAAACCCATAGACTCTAGGTGGCACTCAAACACATTTTGAGTTAAAGGCCTCGTCAGTGGATCTGCGATGTTGACGACTGAAGGAATTCTTTCCAGCAGTACATCTCCTCTAGTGATAATATCCCTGATCAGGTTAAAATCGCCTCAGAATGTGCTTTGACTTCTGATGAGACTGTGGCTCTTTCACTTGTGCAATGGCCCATTGTTGTCCACCACAATGGGATCGGATCAGAGTCACCCGGCACCACACCAAGGTCAGTGATGAACTTCTTTCATCCATACTGCCTCCTTGGCGGCTTCAGCTGCAGCAATGTACTCAGCTTCTGTTGTCGAGTCTGCAGTGGTTTCTTGCTTGAACTATTCAGCTCACTGCACCTCCGTTTAAGGTGACCACAAACCAGATGTAGACTTGCTATCATCTGGATCTGAATGGAAACTCGAGTCATAATGCCCGAAGTTTCAAGTCCCTACTCCATAACAAGATATATCCTTAGTCCTTCTCAAGTACTTAAGGATACGTCACTACCATTCAGTTGTTTCACCTGGATTTGCCTGATATCTGCTCCAAACACTTAGAGAAAATGCTACATCAGGCCTTGTACATAGCATGCATACATGATAGACCCTATAGGCGAGCCATAGGGACTCTATCCATGACTGCCCTCTCTTAAGGAGTCTTAGGAGACTGCTCCTTAGAGAGATTATTCCATGTCTCATTGGTATGAGACATCTCTTGGAATTTTCCATGCCAAACCTTTTGACAATGGTATCATTGGTACATGGATTGGGTCAAGCCTAGCATCCTCTTAGATCTATCCCTATAGATACATATTCCCATATGTAGGATGCTTCTCCCAAATCCTTCATGGAGAAGTTCTTTGACACCCATACCTTTACTGATGATAACATCCCTACATCATTCCCAATGAGCAAGATGTCATCAACATAAAGTATGAGAAAAGTGACAGCACTCCCACTTATTTTCTTATACACACATGGTTCATCTCATTCTTAATGAAGTCATAAGATTTGATAGCCTCATCAAATCTTATGTTCCAACTTTGGGAAGCTTGTTTCAATCCATAGATGGACCTTTGAAGCTTGCATACTTTATCTGGACACTCTTTGGATGTAAAACCTTCAGGTTGTATCATATACACTTCTTCCTCAATGTTTCCATTGAGGAAAGTAGTTTTTACATCATCTGCCAGATCTCGTAATCAAAGTATGCCGCAATGGCGAGAAGAATTCTGATCCACTTTATCATAGAAACTGGTGAGAAAGTTTCGTCATAGTCAATTCCTTGCCTTTCACCGATACCCCTTTGCTGCCAACCTTGCCTTATAGGTGTCGATCTATCCATCTGCACCGATCTTTCTCTTAACGATCCACTTGCACCCAATAGATACAATACCTTTCTGGCTTGTCTACCAAGTTCCAAACATGGTTGGTGTACATGGACTGCGTCTCAGAATTCATGGCATCTCGCCAATTCCCTGACTTAGGACTATCAATAGCCTCTTGGTAGGTCTTTGGATCATCATCCTCATTATAAACATGCCTTCACTGATATGTCCAACATATCTTTCGGGCCGTCTAGGTACTCTACCAGACCTACGCTGAACGTGTGTATATTCCTGAACAGGTTCCGAACCGATGTTTCATCTGGTGGACTTTGCACATTTGTGATCTAGAACCTCTTCTAGATCTACCTTACTCCACCTATCCTCCTGGGTAAGGTACTCCTCTTCCAAGAAGACAGCTCTCCTAGCGACAAACACTCTTTGCTCACGAGGATGGTAAAAGTAGTACCCAAACGTTTCTTTTGGGTATCCACAAACCTGCACTTATCGGTTCTGGATTCTAGTTTATCTGGGTCGTGTCTCTTCACATGGGCAGGACAGCCCCAGACTTTAACATGTTTAAAATCAGCTTTCTACCCTTCCATATCTCATATGGAGTAGAAGACACAGATTTACTGGGAACCCTATTCAGTAGATATGCCGCTGACTCTAGCGCATATCCCCATAGGGAAACTGGTAACTGTGAACAGCTCATCATAGATCGTACCATGTCTAACAAGGTGCGATTCCTCCTTTCCGATACACCATTCATCTGCGGTGTATATGGAGGAGTCCATTGAGAAAGGATATCATTGTCCTTTAAGAATGTGTGAACTCTATACTCAAGTATTCACCTCCTCGGTCTGACCATAGGGTTTTAATGCTCTTTCCAGTTTGCTTCTCAACTTCATTTTTAATTCTTGGAACTTCTCAAAAGCTTCAGACTTGTACTTCATTAAGTACAAATCCGAACCTTGAGCAGTCATCCGTGAATGTAATGAAGTATGAGTAGCCTCCCTTGGCTTGGGTAGACATTGGACCACATACATCCGAGTGTATTAGTCCAATATGTCCTTGGCCCTATCTCCATGTCCACTAAATGGAGATTTGGTCAACTTACCCATTAAACAAGATTCACAAGTTGCATATGATTCATAATCAAATGGATCCAAGTATCCATTCTTATGCAACTTTGAAGCCTATTCTCGCCAATGTGACCAAGCCTACAATGCCACTAGTAGGCAGTGTTCACACTATTCTTACTTCTCTTAGGAAAACATCAACATGGAGATTTGCATAAGAAACATCAAGTAGATACAAACCATTCACCAATTTACCAAAGCAACTAGTTTATTTCTAAAATAAACTGAACAACTATTGTTCTCAATGGTAAACTTGTATCCAATTCTGTCTAAACAAGAAACAGAAATAATGTTCTTAATAATGCTAGGGACAAAGTAGCAATCATCTAATAAAAGTAAATCTCTGAAGGCAACTTGAGCTTCACTGTCCCCACAGTGAGTGCAGCAACACTTGCGCCGTTTCCAAGCCTCAAGTTCACCTTGCCCTTGCTCAGCTTCCTTCTACTTGTCAGCACCTGCACATCATTGCAGACATGAGAGGCACATCCAGTGTCTAAAACCCAAGATGTGGAATCTCTAACAGACAAGTGAAGATATATCATATAGATACCTGAAGCTTCGCCAAGCTTCTGCTTCTCCTGAGCCTTCATTGCAAGGTAGTCCTTGCAATTTCTTTTCCAGTCCCTTTTTCTTGCAGTGGAAGCACTCGCCCTTTTCTGCTCCTTTGCTTATGTCCTTCTTTTGTTTTTGCTTGGACTGCTTCTTTGCATTGCCTTTCTAAAGGCTTGCACTGCTCTCCTCTTCTTCTTGGACTTTCCAACCATGAGAACAGTGGGCTTTTCCTTCTTAAGTTGCCCTCAGCGGTCTTCAGCATGTTCAGCATCTCAGCTAAACTCACATCCATCTTGTTCATTGTAAAGTTGACAATGAACTGGGAATATGAATCTGGAAGTGACTGGAGAATGAGGTCCGTGCTCAGTTCCTTGTCAAGAGGAAAACCAAGCCCCTCGAGCCTCTCAATCCACTCTATCATCTTCAGCACATGAGTCTATACTGAAGAGCCCCCTGCCATGCGAGCTCTGACAGGGCTTTGGATATCTCATATCTCTCTACCCTGCTCTGTTCTTCAAAGAGCTCCTGCAAGTGCTGCATGATGGATCTAGCATCCATATTCTCATGCTGCCTTCGCAACTCATTGCTCATTGAGGCAAGCATGTAGCATTGGGCCAGAGTGGAATCCTCCTTCCACTTCGCAAATTCAAGCGTTTCCTCTTCAGGTGCATCTAGGGGGGTTCAGCAGGGATCTCAACCTCTAGGACATAGGCAATGCGCTCAGATCTGAGGACAATTCAGTTCTTGAGCCAATCCGAGTAGTTCGGGCCTGTCAATTTGTTGGCATCTAGTATGCCTCAGAGTGGGTTACTTGTCGACATTTTTGCCTATAGGAAATGTAAACAAATTAGCAAATGTTCATAATAATAATTAAATCTAGATTAGGACTTTAATCAAGATTAACTCCCACTATTTTTCGACAGACTGTATAACCCTCAGATATACAGAATGGGAGGCGCCGACGGTCTCCTAGTGGGGATTGGAATCTTACATACTCATAGCATGATCTTGTGGATAGCACAACAAACCATAATATGATCTGAAAGCGGTCAAATCTTGACACTTGCAACTCTTGCAATATCTGATCTTATTTCGGCCCCGGAACTTTAATGACCTTGTGGATAGCACAACAAGCCATTAAATGCAGTCTAAGTAATACCATCATTACGTAACAGCATAGATTTGGATGTAGCCCTTGTGGATAGCACAACAAAGCTACACCGTTCCTCTACCCCGTTTAAGGCATCATCATGCCATAGTTTTAGTCTGTCATCAGATTTGGCAAGCCTTGTGGATAGCACAACAAACTTGACCGATCTAATGGCAATCCTAAAACTATAATGATGGAGGGCCACATAATTCATTCTAAATGATTACGTTATGGCTTAAAGCTTGAACGAGGAGGGATTTTATCATATTTATCTTGGTCTAATATCTGCATGCTATTGATATATAAATTTGAATATCATATATACTTATTATATATATCATAGCACATTCCACACATATCACATATATGAAGAAAAACGATGGATGATCATGGACTTTAATCTAGAGTGGCATTACTAGAGCCAGTTGGTAATCCACATTTATGGCAAACATATGGCAGCCCCGCATCATATGCACTTGCTTGATGTGACTCTATCTCCAGGATTTAATAAGGAGAGAGGGAGGCAGTAGTCCTCATAAATCACATCACATACCATTAACCATAACCATCCACATGAAATCTAGGTCCATGATCATCCATCCACACATCAACACGTCACATGCATCAACAAGCAATTATCACATAATTACTTCTGAAATAACTTTTATTTCAAAAATATACTAATTATATTTTGAAAAACATTTAACTAAACAATTTAGCTAACATGGATAACATCTAATCAACATTAGATAAACGCCATTCACCGTTGCTGCATGAATCTCCCAAAATTTACTATTAATTAATTTAACAAGAATCACATTCTTAAATTAATTAACATGCATTAATTAGATGAAGGAAATAACTAAAACAATTTTAGAATTTCCTTAAACTAATTAAACTGGGGTTATGTGTCTGAAAATAAATTTACTGAGAGCTAAACCAATTTTAAAACTCTTGAAAATAATTTTCAGAATTTATAGAATTTTTTAAGAATCTTTTTGCTTTTAAACAATTTTAAAAACAATTTTAAAAAACTAAAAAATGTATTTTGGCCGGTCAGATTCGGCGCGGGCTGGAACCGCCTGCGGCCCGCTCGGGACCCCGGGGGTCCGCCCGTGACTTACCCGTGGGCGGACCCACGCGCGACCCGCGAAGGGGCGCACGGGTCACCCCCTCCGCCCGAATGGGAGCGGGGCGACCCCGCCGGCCGCCGCGCCTCCACCGGCGGCCGCCAACAGCACCGGCGGTGGACGGCGGCGCCAGCGCCCCCTAAACCCCCCAAAAACCATCCAGAAAAATCCCTAAAATCGGCAGAAATAGGCCATCCCTAAAAACACCCAAAGATGGCGAATCCCTGCCATCTCTTGGCAAAGGGGTGGCTCCATCCACCGCCGCGTGGACTTCCTTGGATCATCTGGACTGTCCAGGTATCCAAATCGGCCTTGGACATGATCAAACGTCCTAAACTTGGACTGTCCAAGAAGGAGAAATCAGAACGGCGGCGGTATCTTACAGACGGCCGTGTGACCTCTACACAGGGTCAAACGACGTCACAAAGGGTTCTCTACGAAGCCCTTGATACCAAGAACGATTCCCAAGCATCAAGAACCTGTTGTTCATCCCATGAACGACCCGGGAATGCAGCAAACTTGGCGATTCATGCAGAAGGTGAATTGACGAAAAACACATACAATAACGTTCAAGTTATGCCGATTCCGACCAAACCAGCAACCTGGCTCTGATACCATTGTAAGGAATCGTTTAGAGCGCAGCGGAAACGCGATTTCCTCCATTCTGATATCGTTGCCGGTGGCCGGAATCGAACAAATAACGGAAAACCCGCGCGGGAAGATCTGATCGTTACCTTTGCGGGGTTGCGAAACTCCCGAATCCGGGGAGAAGATTGCACTGGAGGCACTGGTGCTGAAAGCCGTTCAAGTGTCCGGCCTCTAGACGTATCCACGCGAGCTCCAGACACAGACAGGATCTCCTCGGTCTCCACGCGTCTCCCGGATCTCAGCTCCATCATGTGCCAGAGAGAGAGGTGGGGGCGCCCTAGGAGAGAGAGAGGAGGAGGCAGCCAGAGAAGACCCTAGAGCTTGGCCCAGGTTTGACTCTCCACGTGCATATATAGACTCCGTGGTTTTTCACAAAAACCCAGTTAATTTCCATAACGGTCATCCTACCCAGTCTGCTCAGAACGCTATTGCGTGTGACCCTCTAGGCCCAAGTGCTAGTCCAAATTTCAACCCATTAAGCTCAATAACTCTTTATTGACTTATTATAATTAATTTAATATCACATATTAATTAATTACGCAATCAATTATCGTCTCACGATAATTGACCGGGTTTCCAATCAAGTTGGGTGCCAAGCAACACCACTTGACCCTGGAATGCATTGGGGTTCAGCAACCCAATCTGTCAACAGATACCACGTGACTATAGTCCTTCGCTCGTACAATGCTCCAAGCGCACTTAGGGTATGGTAACCTGTCAAACCCTAATATGCGCACTCACTTGGATTAGATGCCACATAACAATATCAGAAAACTCATTTTCTTATAAGTAGTCTTTCCCTGGCCAGGGACTCTCAGGCATCTTTCCCTAGAGCATTCACTCTCCTATTACCGAGAGCGAGCAATCCCATATTGACCACACAATCACCTTCGAAGGTATTCCGCTAGATCCGAACTCTTAACTGATTAAGACCTCATGGCTAGAGATCTATAAGTTACGGTCAAAACCTAGAAGTCCACCGACAAGGTGTCCTTGGTGTCTCAGGTCTAAGGACCAATCACGACACTGTGACAATGAATCTAGCTGGCTGACAGTTAGGTAACATTACCATCCAGCAATTCATAACGGATCAGTTCAGTGAGCTCATTCTCCAATGAGGACCTACAGATTCACCTTAGTGTCTCCACACAAGTGACTATAAGACCAGTCACCCTCATCATATAAGCAGGTGCCACCTGTACTAGTCTAACCGGATATTCGATCTCCTTCTCGAATATCCTCCGACTAGGAACAATTATGATATACGTTTAAAAGATATTAATCCCATTGTTATGATCTCATCATAATTAATATCCATTGTGCATATTCATGGACTTCATAATGAAACGTCAAACGAATTACACATAATGAATATAACACCCTTATTATTATTATTAAAGAACAAAATTGTACAAGTTATGATTGGCTTGAGGACACCCATAACTAACAAAACAAGACAACTTGGACCGCAATCAAGAACATGTCCTTTTCCCGCTCGGACTCAGGCGCAGGACCTGAGAACGCGACGGCCTGATAGGCGCATTCTCTGGGCCGGTCGCGACACAGTACATGTCGCATTCTGAACGCAACATGCCATACCGTCGCAA